>QXDU01000110.1:0-498736 GCA_003717275.1 Protomyces pachydermus | reverse complement strand
GTAACCCTTGACAGCGCAATCCCGCTGAAAGGCTTTACGGGCAAGGAACTCGAGTCTGCCTCTCAATTCACGTCTCCCCTTCGCATGACCATTGGTAACCACCAAGAATGCCAACACTTCGTCGTTGCAGAACTTTCTAGCTTCGATCTCACTCTTGGCACCACTTGGCTTGCAAAGCACAATCCTGTTATCGATTGGACTGCATCCACCATTCACTTCCCGGCCTCGTGTAAGGCGCACATCAAGCAAACGCCCATCCCACACAAAGCCGCGCCTCCAGACAATGCCAACGTCATGCAAATCCACATGGTGTCGCTCAAGTCTTTCGCCCGCCTAGCAAAATCTCACGATGTTCTCTGCATCGATCTCGCCGACCTCCATTCCGACGTCGAACCAGGACCTGCTACGCGCGATACCGGACAAATATCACGTCCTTCTCAGGATCTTCTCCAAGATCAAGGCCGCTCGCCTTCCTGACTATGCTTCTTACGACCACAAGATTTCCTTGGCGCAAAACGCTTCGCCTCCATCAACTGCGCTCTATCCCATGAGTGCGGAGGAATTGAAGATAATGAAGGAATACTTGGACGAACAACTCAAGCTTGGCAAAATTTCTGTCTCCGAAAGTGCAGCTGGCGCATCTGCCCTTTTTGTCAAAAAAAAGGACGGGTCTCTGCGTCTCTGTATCGACTATCGCGGCCTCAATGCTATCGCCGTCAAGAATCGGGCTCCTCTTCCTCTCATTTCTGAAACCTTGGATCAATTGCACCATGCCAAGATTTTCACCAAGCTTGACCTGCGCGGCGCTTACAATTTGTTGCGCATTGCACCAGGTGATGAATGGAAGACCGCATTCAAGGCACGTTACGGGCACTATCAGTACAACGTTATGCCGTTTGGACTGACAAATGCTCCCGCTTCTTTCCAAACTTTGATGAACACCGTGCTTCAGCCTTTTCTCGACAAGTTCGTCGTCTGCTAACTTGATGATATCCTCATCTACTCTCAAACGCAGGATGAGCACACTGAGCATGTTCTTTCGGTTCTCAAAGTTCTTGATAAACACAATCTCTTTATCAAGGCAGAAAAGTATCTCTTCGATGTCGACGCTGTCGAATTTCTTGGTTATGTCATTTCTCCCACCGGAATTGGCATGGACCCTGTCAAGGTCGCCTCTATCGCCAATTGGCCTCAACCAAAGTCAGTTCATGATGTGCAAGTATTCTGTTGTTTTGCCAACTACTATCGTCGCTTCATCTCCAATTACAGCAAGATCGCCAAGCCTCTCTATGCGCTCACCAGCAAGGCATTCAAAGCGTTCCTTTGGACCGATCAGGCAACCACGGCATTCACTTACCTCAAGTCTATGTTCTCGTCAGCACCTATCCTCGTCCACTTCGACTCTGACAAACCCGTGGTCATTGAGACTGACGCCAGCGACTTCGCGCTCGGATGTGTCATGTCTCAAGCCGACAAGGACGACATCCTTCGTCCTGTTGCTTCCCACAGCCGCACCTTCTCGCCTCCAGAATGCCACTACCCAATTTACGACAAGGAGTTGTTGGCAATCCTAGACTGCTTCAAAGCATGGCGTCAATATCTGGAAGGTTCCACACATGTTGTCACTGTCTTCACCGATCACAAGAATCTGGAATACTTCAACACGAACAGACTTCTCAGTTCGCGCCAAGTACGCTGGTCTCTATTCTTGTCTAGGTTCAACTACAGAATCGTCTACCGGCCGGGTGCTCAGCAAGGTAAACCTGATGCACTAAGCCGTCGCGAGGACCTCCGGCCTTCAGAGGGGGATCGTCAATCAACTCAATTTTCACTTGCGCCTGTCTCTCTACGGACTTCGTCCACTTCAAGACAAGTCGCCACTTCTTCATCGAGTCCAAGTATCCCGAAGGATGATTTCCGTGTTCGCATCATGGCAGCGTATCCCGCAGAACCACTGGTGCAAGAAGCTCTCAAGGAACTCCCAAAATCTTCTTCTTCGACGTCAAGCCGTCCTGCTTCGCCAGCACCCTCCGATGCATCACATCAGACTGCTGACCAGCATTTTTCTATGAACAACGGTCTCCTTTTCTACAAAGATCGTGTGTACATCCCTGCCGACGCCTCTCTCAAGCTGGCTATTCTCCAGCAATACCATGACCTGCCTATCTCCGGTCATTGGGGTGTTGCCAAGACTCTCGATCTTGTCTCTCGGCAGTACTATTGGCCGTCAATGCGTGCTTACATCCACGATTACGTCGCCACTTGCGATACGTGTGCTCGCGCCAAGGCACCTCGCCACAAGCCTTACGGTTTGCTACAACCTCTACCTATCCCAGAGGCTCCTTGGGCATCTATCTCGTTGGACTTCATCGTCAAGCTGCCACCTTCAGACTCTTTCGACTTTATTCTCGTTGTCGTCGATCGCCTCACCAAGATGGCTCATTTCATTCCTTACAATGAAGCCACAGACGCAGCAGGCTTCGCAGCGCTGTTCATGGATAGAATCTTCACCTATCATGGCATGCCGCACGATATTGTCTCCGATCGTGGCTCAGTCTTTGTCTCTTCGTTCTGGAAAGCGTTTCTTGGTCAGTTCGACCCTGCTGTCAAGGCACATCTGTCCGCCGCGTATCACCCGCAAACAGATGGCCAGACAGAGCGAACGAACTCCACTCTGGAACAATACCTCCGGTGCTTCACCAACGCCGATCAAGACAATTGGGTCAAGCTCTTGCCAAGAGCCGAATTTGCTTACAACAACTCGGTTCATGCGTCAATCAAGACAACACCCTTCTTTGCCAGTTATTCTTACCACCCTCGGTCTGGCCTTCGTTTCGACGCCACTACCGACTCTCGCAATGTTGCCAGCCATGACATGGCTCATCGCCTCAAGCTTGTTCAACAAGAACTCAAGGCTCATCTTAAGGATGGTCAAGCTGCTCAAAAGACCTTCGCTGATCGTCACCGTCTTGAAGCTCCACCTTTCGAATTGGGTCAGAAAGTTTGGCTCAACGCCAAGAACATCCAAGCTCTGCGACAACAAGGCAAATTCTCTCACAAGAATCTCGCTCCTTTTCCCATCACCGACACCATCCACGACCGAGCCTTCCAACTCCGTCTCCCTGCCTCAATGCGAATTCACAATGTATTTCACCCAAGCCTCTTGTCACCTCACCAGTCGCCTGAATCTCTCGGCAAGTCTTATCTGGAGCGACCTCAAGATGCTCCCGAGCCCATCGCCGTCGGCAACAATCTGGAGTGGATCTACGACGAAATCATGGCTATCCAACCAAGGGGTAGCGGCTTCCAATACATGATTCACCATGAAGGCTTCCCTCACGACGAAGACGAATGGATCCCAGCCCGAGAAGCTTATCAGAACGCTCCTCTCCTCGTCCACGACTTCCACCTTCGCAACCCTGAACTTAATAGGCTCCCAAACAAAGTCCATTTTTGGGACTTCGAAGTCGGTCTGCGCGGTCCAGCGCGGAGGCTGGAGTCTGAGCAGTGTTCTGTCAGCCTGGCAGTGTCAGGACTCAGGACTCACGGTCAAGGAGTCAGCACTAAGTGGTAGACAACAGCCCGCGGTATGAATCTCCCTGTGACTCTATAACTGTGAGACCGTGACCCACGTGGATATCATGCATTTGAAGTTAGACGCGGAAGAGTCTGTAAGCAGTGTACACTGTAAAGTCAGTGTAGACAAGTGGAGCCTGTGGAGGACTTTTTGGCGATCATGGCCCGCCTCTTGTCGCCGCCTTGTGTTCTACAGGCTACAGGCTGAGACTACAGCCCGATCTCTTTGCTCTTGAGCCAGGCCGGCGCGCAAAAGGAACCTTAAGAAACGCTTCAAATTCAGACCGCCTGGGCCGAAGACGCGCGCGGCCAGCGCTAGACGAATACTAGCAATTCAGTAGCGAAGCCCATCGTCATCCTTAAAGTTGAAGGTTGAAACTTGAAAGCGCAAGCTCTAGGCATATGAAGCATGTCAGTCGCTAGTTCATCAATGAATCTGCAGCAAAAGAGCTGATGAAAACTCAATGCGCGCGATCTGAGAGTCCGGTGATCACCAATTGAACAAGCGATTCCATCATTGCGGCATATCTCTGCGTCCAAATAGATATAGACCACCTTGATGCTGCCAGGCAGCCAGGCTGCCAGCTGTACATGAGAAGCTAGTTGAGTCGTGCAGCTCCGAGTCACCGAGCCGGCAAAAGTCGACGAGCATGACATCCGCGTCTGCCGGCCCTGTCTCTCACGCCAGAATTACTCGCTGCCACGGAGTATCTGCATCTCAATCTCCGTTCAAGACATCCCCAACTTCTCGACATCTCTCATCATGGCAATTGAAGTAGGCAAACCCTTCCCCGACACTACCTTTGCATATGTGCAGTACTCTCCAGAGTCTGGCGATGCCGTGACATCCTGCGGCATTCCCGGCCCACTTGACACCGCCAAGGAGTGGAAGAACAAGACTGTGGTACTCTTCGGTGTCCCGTAAGCTGCTGATGTTGGCATCAAAAAGCATAAGCTGACCCACACATAGAGGGGCCTTCACGCCCACTTGCCAGGCATCACACCTGCCAAAGTTTGTCGAGCTCATCAAGGATTTCAAGTCCAAGGGTGCCGATGTTGTGGCCGTCATCTCCTCCAACGATCCTTTCGTCATGTCTGCTTGGGGCAAGGCCAATGGCATCAAGGACGAGATTCTCATGCTTTCTGACCCGTAAGACTATTTTGGGCATCTCTATCATGTTGCTCACATCCAGTAACGTCAAGTGGGCTACTGACAATGAGTACAACTTGGATCTGTCTGCCAAGGGCCTCGGCAACCGCGTCACTCGCTTTGGTATGGTTATCAAGGACAACAAGGTCATCTACGCGGAGAAGGAGGCCAACCCTGGAGCACAGCCAGAGGTCTCTTCTGCCGAGAATCTGCTCTCGAAGCTCTAGACAGTTCTACATCCTATAGACCTCAGCATATAATGCCATATATACATCAGTAGATTTCTCCCATCTGAATTCCGTTATCTACAGAAACACAGATCGCGATATCTGCGACACCAAAAGTCAACTTGACCAAGTACTCTTGCACTCTAGGGCTCGCATCGCATTCTTCTCTAGCTGTACAGCGCATCACTATCGAAGCACATTCGGCCCAGACCTGTACTCCATTCACGCGCCATCGCGCTTTCAGGCAGATCAATTTGCGTCACGCGATCAGGTACCTAACATATGGATGCCTTGTATGCCGCGCCCAGGTACGCGCATCTGCAGAAGTATTTCAAACTAACAGTCCAGGGGATGCAGCTCACAGGATGAATTTGGTCAGTTTGTATCGCCCATCATTGAGCGATTGACTGGCGAGTGCGTCTATGGCTCGCAAGCTGCCTTCAGCTGGACACTCGGGTACCTGTCGCTGCTATTCTGGATACAGGCGCAGTTTCCACAACTAGTCCTCAACTTCCAAAGACAATCAGCAAGCGCGTTATCGCCCACATTCTTGGCTGTTTGGATGATTGGCGATGTTGCGAATCTGATTGGATGCATCTTGACGCATCAGCTGCCTTTTCAGACGCTCCTTGCATCCTACTACTGCTTCATTGATGGATTCCTTGTGCTCCAGTACATCATGTACAGCATCTGGCAGCCGGATGTCGCAGTGCTAGATGGCATCGTGACAGATGAGCACTCACCGCCTCCGCGGAAGTGGTATCGCTCAGCGCCAAATAACATGGTCGTTGTTGCAGCTCTCGTCTCCAGTGTGGATGCAGCTACAGGATCCGGTGGCATCTCAGCAGGCTTGCAATTTGGCCAAGCTGCAGCTTGGCTCTCCTCCATTCTCTACTTCCTCAGCCGTATCCCACAGATCCGTGCTAACTACAAGCGAAGTAGCACAGAGGGCCTTTCGGCTTACCTCTTCCTGGCTGCCTTTTGCGGCAACTTGTGCTATTCCCTAAGCGTCCTCACTTCGCCACATGCAACCACGTCGCCCTCCAACACAGCAGAGGAAGCCCGAGCGTTTCTCCTTGGCGCACTGCCATTCCTCATTGGATCCGGCGGTACGCTGATGTTTGACTTGGTGATTGTTGTTCAAGCGCTCGTCTACAGACCGCGTCAATCATGGCGAGACTGGCGTTTGGAAATGGCAACAGAGCATATGACGGCGTCCTTTACAGGATCCATGACTGCGCGCAGTGTGCAAACGGCATTCAGCAGTGGACGTGGTAGATCCCGCACAAAGTCATTTGGTCAAGAGGACATGGCGGACACGGAAGAATCGAGATTGTTGTACGCGCCTACCTCGTACGGTACTTGATTTCTACACCGGCCCACTCTTACGATTGTACTGCGATAGCATTTTATGAGCATAGTCACGCAAGCGTTTTACTATCTTGATGCCCCATCTGTCTAGGTTTACGACGTCTCATCCTTCAACCTCGTATTCGTCAAGTCCTGCAATGGAATCGCCTCTCCTGTTGGCGACGCAGCGCGTTTCGTCGACCGGGTATTATTGGCGAGATGCGCAGAGTGCATGAGCTCAGGCACGCTCTCCTGTGAAACATCCAACATGACGCGCAGCTTATCCTTTGCCACATCCACAGCACTGCTAAACATACCACCAAAGGTAGCTCTAGCAACTTGTTCGAGTGGGCCAGAGAGGTTGAGGCTGTAGACGGCGTAGGCCACAAGTCCTCCAAATGCAATGGTCATGAAGTAGAGTGGACTGCGAAGTAAGGCCATGAGCTCATTCCAGCCAAGCAGTAGTAGCAGAACGTAAAAGTATACTGGAATGCTAGCCACTGACGAGACGGTACTGCGTTTTGCGTCTAGGTAGAGCGCATCCGCTGTCCGTTTGAAGCGTGTGGCAATGTCTGCTTGTTGCGAGGATGACAAGAGACGCGTGCTTGGCGCTTCATCATCCACTGCAGCAGCAGGAATCTCAATCGCCTTGCCATCTGACTTTTGAATCTTGCTGTACACAGGGAGGAGTTTCAGGGCTGCCTCGCGTGCTGAGCGATACTGACCCTCGAGATCGTCACCAGCCTTCCAAACAATAGGCATGCCATCCTTGTCAAACTTGAACTGATCCTCAAACGCTTCTCGCAATTTAAGCAACACCAGCGACTCGGAGACTTCCTCGAGGACACGTTGACGTAAGATTTGCCAAGCCTGGACTTGCCATTGAGCCAATGATGCATTCAATTGCTCAGTAGGCACATCCAAATGCTTGTACTTGGTCATCAGGCTACTTGTCGACTCATGCAGCTGCTCATCGAAGGGCTCCAAGATGTGATCCCAGAGTTGCGGTGTTGGTCGATTGAAGCAAACACCGACCTTGTCGTCCACAAATGCTTTGAACGATTTGCGTTCGCGCTCCTGGATCCGCTGCATCTGACTTGAACGAAGCACATCCGTAGCGTCCGCCAAGTCGCGACGAAGAACCTCAGTCTCTGCATCAGACCGCCAAGTCAGTGGCTCCACTGTGCATGCCTTTGCTTCGGCCGTCAGAAGGGCAACCTGCTTGTCTTGCTGCTGACTGACCACATCCTTGAATTGCGCATCCTTCCGTTGGACTTCTTCGCCAGCTTCTTTACTGAATGCCTCGACGCATTTCAATCGCCATGCAGTCAGCTGCGCCTTGAACAGAACCAAGAGTCGCGCTTCTAAAGTCGCTAGTAGACCCGCCCGTTTCTTTTCGTACACTTTCGGGTTGTAGCGCGAGGCTTCCGCATCAAACGCAGCAAGCGCTTCTGTCAATGCGACATTCATTTCTGCTGCAAGTGGCGCATAGACTTCCTTGGGTTGCATATTTTGCTCTGTGGCAGAGATGCGTGTGTTGAATTGAGTCGCTGCTGTAGAGGCAATTTCATCACATCGAAATTGGGCGAGCAATTCCTGTTGTGTCGGTAGGTCTAGATCCTTGTTGGACAGGATGGTGTCCCAGATCCCTTTTGCATAGTGTGAAAAGCCATCGGCAGGGATGCGCTTGTGGTATTCTGGTTTGAAGAGGCCATTGGACGACGCATCGCTGAAGCGATCTCGAAGTAGTGCCACCTGTTTGGCGAACTCATCCGCCATGAGTACCTTGTGCGGCAAGCCAACAAACTGTAAATCAAAGTAGTCAGAAATGACAGTCTGCTCCGTACCTTCCGGTTTCGCCAGCGCATCCCACATCTTGCTTAGATCTGCCTTGATGGTGTTCGCAAGACTGTTTAGCGGCGTGGTTCCTAGATGATCTCGCAAGACGAACAGTAGCAAAGACCGTCCACGCTGCTTCTGGTTCTTCTGAAATGTCTGCAGATTGACCTCAAAGACTGTCTTGAGCAGACCCATATTCGCGCCATTGTAAAGGCCAACCTGCGTTTCCCACATATTGATCACGAGCACTTCGCTTGTTGCCATGGAGAACAATGCACTCTTGCGCTCAAAGTCCTGATCATCTCCGCGCTCACGTCCATCTGTCCCTTCCACATCCATAACCAAAATATTGGCATCTGCTGCTTTAGCCAACCAAATACCTTTGGTCGTTTGCTGTCGTGAGACGGTATCCATGGTCGCAAAACGTGTGCCAAAGCTAGCATTCAAAACGGTTGATTTACCAGTAGATTGTGAGCCAAAGACTGCCACTACGTTGTAATCGAAGCCAGCATCCGCAAGCCCGACTTTGGTCAGGTAGCTCGACAGCTCTCCTGCAAATTGCTGATCAGAAGAGATGAGCTGGTAAGGGTCTTGTGCCGTCATGTGGGTCTCTGTTACCACCTGGTCCACCATGCCTTTGCAACTCAGACCGGTCTCTCGGCAGGGCCCTTTGTTGCGATGTCTCTTGTTGGTGTCTGTAGATGACGTCTGGCGGCGGGGTTCAAACTTGGGTCAACCAGCTGCCAACTTCCACTTCTACAGTTGTACAGCTTGTCTGCCAGGGCCTAGTGCCTATATTGGCAGCTGAACAAGACTCAAGTGTCTAGAGTGCATCTGTAGGCTAACTGATTGATACGGCCATTGCAACGCTGTCAAGTTCGTGTCTGGTCATGGGGGGAAAACCCGCCATAGCCCCTGGCTCGCGTCTTCTGACTTTGGCAAGATGTATCGGAAGGGGTCTCGCGCCTTGTACTCCCTTGGCGTCCATGTGTGACTGCAGACTCCCTGATATACGTGTCGCACACTAAGATAGAAGTACACAGAGCAGGGACTCGCCCGACCTAGTGGCTCAATCTATTGCCCATCACGTAGACAGCTGTCATTCATGTGCAGTCTCATATACAACCTCCACGACTCTCGTAAGTTGGCAAGAACGGACTAAGTTCCTTCGCTCGTCAGATTCCAGGGGTCTCGCGCCATTTGAACATTTGCACGAACTTCAACCTAGACTTCCATAACTTTGACGTCGTCTATCTAGCAGCTAGCAGGGGCCTCAAGGCTGCAATATGTACCCCGACCAGCACTTTACACAAGCGCAGCTACAGGATCTTCGGGCGAGACAGCGCACAACGAGTGGCTACTATCGCAGCGCTTTTGGCGAGTTCACTTTTTCGCTCCTCGTGCTCAAGCTCTTCGAACCTGCCTTTTGGCAAGTCGGCATCCTTTACACAGCTTTCGGCATTCTGCTACTTGTGCTTGGTCGATTGCGAAATTCAATCGGCACGAGACGTTTCATCGAGACTGATGGACAGGCATTCACAACTTGTGGGTCGATCGTCGTCGTAACGACCGTTCTCGCGCTTCGTAAGCGCTACAGCTCGATAAGACCTTGCTAACATGAGTACTCTACTGTGGATTATTGTGGTCGATACTCGGCTTATAAGGCATACATTTTGTTCGTGATACACGCTGGCTCTTCAATCCTAAGCTTCCTTCTTGGCATTCTCCCTGGCTTTTGCCTCTGCCTGTTTCTTCTTCAATCTGGCGTCCTCGACGGCCACGATATCCTCCCACTGATTCTCTCCTGGGAACGACTCCTTGTGTGTGTGGTGCACTTTGATGATCTTTGTCGGATCATTCGGGTCAGTCACCTCGCTATCCTCGCCAAGATCTTTCTGTCCAGGATCAGCTGCAGCGACACTTGCAGACAGTAGAAGCACGGCCAGTGTAATCCCTTGAGCGTACATACGTGCCTGCACGAGTTTTTGAGGACCAGACAGATACTTATTGCGCGAGACAAGCGACAAGCTACCTGCCATACCAGCGACCCACGATCCACCAATGATGTGCCAGCGATACTGATTGAATGTCGAGAGAATCTTGTCGGTTGATGAAAGTGTCCCGGATGCATGCGCCACAACGTCTTCCGCATATCGACTTCTCAGTTTTTGTTGATATGCGCGTGAGTATTGATCGCAGCCGATGATGAGAGCAAACGTCGAGCCGCCTGTCACAAGGAAGGCCGAGAAGGGGATGGTCAGGCTGCGAAGACCAGGCGAGTATTTGCGGCCCAGCATCAATGCGCTCGTGCTGATGGCCGCTCCGATGCCGCCGTACACCAGACCTCCCTTGACAACTTCATGAAAGTGTGCATCTTCCTCCTGCTTGGAAAGAACCTTCATGACTTGTGCACGGTCGAACGAGATGACTTTTGTCGATTCAGGCGATGGCGTCAGGATTCAAATTCACTTTTGCGGATGGGCGACAATTCAATCGCGGGAAGCCGTAAAGAAGGGCCCATGGGTCGGAAGATCAAGGAAGGACAAGAGAAGCTGGGAGGCTCGTAGGGCCTTTCTATTGTATACCATTATGTCTGCATCCTTGCCAATCGTTGCATATCTGTCTACTTGATCAAGCGCTGGTTCACGAAAAATGCACCTTGACCACGACCCAAAACAAGCTGTACGGTCGCCATACCAGAACATGATTCTACGCTTGCAGCTGTGACCGCTCGCTCTATCATGTCAGCTCCAAGTCAAGTGACTGTTACCTACGAGGATCCATACGGTCTTGCAGAGCGTTTCTTGCCGCTCCTCAAAAGTAGACTGCCGTTGCAACTGCTTCACTGGAAGAGCTTGCTCTCACACCAAGGGACTGTTAAAACAATTGCTCAGCTAGACTGCCTTTTAGTTCCTTACAAGAACCTGCCAGAGCAGCAACACCAGTATGCCAGCGTGCTTGACCAACCCTATCTAAACCTCTTTCTTGTTCAGTGCGACGATGCAGAAGCTTATAAGACTGTGGTCAGGCAACAGATCCGCACTTGGTTCAGTGCCGTTGCAAGCAAGAAGGACCAGGAATGGATGATCATACATTGCATCAGTGCCAGCGAGGCGAATGTCAAGTCTGGGCCAAAGATACTTGGCCTTCGAAACTCAGTCCTGGACCGCATCCGCTCTGACTTTAACAGCAATACGAGCAAGCGCGATCAGTGCAGCCGCATCAACTTTGCTGCCGACAAAAAGGACTTCGAACAAGAGTTGGACGACTTCATCCTGGAGATGAAGTCTTGTCTCATGAGTAGCCTAGACAAACGCGTTCAAGACCATCAGGACCAAATCAGCAAGATGGAAGCTCAGCGAACGTTGCCCGGCTGGAATTACTGCACCTACTTTATCCTCAAAGAAGGGCTTGCTGATATCTTGGATAATGTGTCGCTGTATACAGACAGCCTTGCCATCTTGGACGAGCTCGAAGTAGCATTCAAGGAGCTGCAGGAATCGAGTCAATTAGAACATTTTGAGGCCGGCTCGCCAACTGTTCAAGATTCAGATTCGGCACTACCTAATCTCAGCGCCAAAGAATACCGGCAGATGATTATGCAAAACAAAATTACAGTGTTTGACTTTTCCACCTACCTCTTCAGCAGGCAAGTGGTGGCCTTGCGGCATTCGCTTCAAGCGCACGCCCTACTCACAAGAAGTCTCGGGTTTGTGACGTCCATGTCGAGACTATTCACACCCGAGCATGCCTCCTCACCGTGGCTCGCGGAGACCTGGGTCCTCACAACCATCTCGTCAGTACTGTCACAAGTCGAAGCCCTGTCCCATGACGAGAGCCTAGCTTCACCTCGCGCTGATCTACGAGCACTGTATCGCGACACGCTCTGCTCTCTTCGCAATCGCGTCTTACAGGATGAAGGTCTTGCTTCGCAAATTCCAGTGTCCCTAAAACAGACTTTAATCCTGCAAGCGGACGACTACAGGCAATACTTGACGGACTTGACACAATCTATCATCAATGACCTCCAACTAAGCGGTCGACACAACTCTGCAGCCGTCTGGGTAGCTCAATTGGCGCGTCTTCATGCAGCAAACAAAGAATGGCCGCAAGTTGTCGCCCTTCTATCCCCAATTTCCGAGTCCTTGTCGATTTTGAGCGCAATCTGTGATCTCTATTTGACTGCATTACGGGAGACTGGCGACACAACAACATATCTCATTACAATCCTCGAGCATGCAGAGCAACTCGAAGGCTCAAGCTCAAGTCTCTCATGCGATCACGTCCAAGAGATTGCTACACTCGCCGCTCTTGACACTACCGAGAATGTGGTCTGGCCGACAGACGATTTCCTGTCAGTGACGCTGGGCAAGTATCCTCGAACATCTTTGACGAGTGTTGAGGCAGACTTGACGATCGACTGGAGTCTCCCTGTCCCCTTTGGTACCTGGGATATTTGTGCAACACTAAAGCGTGACTCTGGAGAGCTGATGCATCTGCTTGCGAACCAAGTTTCTCTGGTACCGGGAAGACAGATCGTGACTGTGAGCACCAACGTAAGCTCAACATAATGGCGATGCACCTGTTAACGATAGGACATACGAGCAGGGAACTTTGCACTTGAATCTGTCACCTTCAGCATGGGTCGGCTATCGTTGTTGCAGGCCGATGAAGGCGACAACATACCTTTCCTCATTCCGGCTTTTAGCCATCCGGGTCTCGACATGTCATTGCACAGACCACGCCTAATTCACGTGAGGCATTCTGACCCTGCTGTTGTGATCAGAATGAGATGCTCCTCTGCACTGCAAGACTGCACGTTACAATGCATCCATGCTCTACAAAACGAGATTGATTGGTCTGAGGCTGTCGCTACAGAAATTGAGTCTGGAACTCCGTTTGCCGTTTCCGTGCAGGACGACAAGATAACATTCGCAGCGCTGCCAGCTTCCTCCACGATCGAATGCCTGATACCCTTCACAGGTCCAAGGTCACAAACGATACATCTTGCCGTCAGACTCGACTACCACATTGATGGTCAGCGGTCAAGCTGGCAGACGGATCTCTCGACCAGCACGGCTCTCCCATTAGCAGTTGACGTGCAAGACTACTTTCGGGCTGGGCAGCTCGTGTCCAACTTCAAGGTTGGCGCCAATACAGATGCATCGTTCCTGCTGTCTGAGTCTAGCTATACAGGTCAACACTCAAGACAGATGGCTGAGTCGCCGAAATATAAAGACATTTTCGTTGGGCCCCAGCAAGCAACTCAGCTGGTCTTCAAGATTCCTGCGAATCCTTCGAGCAAGGTGTTTGACCTTGACTTGGTTTATCGCTCATTAGACGAAGAACTCCTCACTGCTTCGCGGAGCGTACTCCTTGATCTTGGCGATGAGGTCGATGCGCCTGGGGAGGTGCTTGGCTCACTCTGGTCAATTCTGCAGGAACACATGCCCAGGCAATGCGATATGAGGAGCAGTGTTGCTCGTGGAGTTTTTGACTTGCGTCCATTTGATGAGTCGAGCATTCACGAGGAGCTCATGAAGGTTCACCCGAGTCACAGATCTACGGCGCTCAAGCTCTTGCTGGCAGTCTCTTCGCACACATACAATGTCGCAAAGGAAGGCAATCTTGCTACGCTGAGGATCTCTGTTGACTATCCGCTGCCAGCTGTTGTACACACAATTGCCATGACGCCAGAAAGCACCACAGCGGTGCTAAATCGCTATCTGTCAGCCGAGCTGTCCATCGTCGCATCGACTGCATGGGCAGCTGAACAACGGGCATACAACTACTGGTTCGAGGTCGAAGTAGATGAGTCTCAGTGGGTCTATGCGGGTAAGCGACGAGGCATGCTGGTCTTGCAGGATGGACAATTCAAGGCGACTGTCGGGTTAATTCCCTTGACGATGGGCTTTCTGACGCTGCCACGCGTCGAGGTATTTTCCCTGGAGCCAGACGCAGTCAATGAGATGCATCAAAAGTCAGGGCAGATTCAGGTGGTGAGTGACAGAGAGGCCCATGAGCAGACTGTGCAGCTGGGCTTGATGCGGACTGTGGTTGCCGTGTAGCTGTAGATGTCCATCTGAAATATATCACGCAGGGAAACGACACTGAAGCAACACGAGAGAGCAGCAGCAAGAGTCTAGGTGCGTAGAGAGGACATAGCAAGGCCATCGGGCAGAGGCCAGCATAGTGGAAAGACAGGGGTATATGCTGGTACAATGGCCGCTGAGGTACATGCTCAATTGGCAGATCTGACGCGGCAGGAGGACGAGCTATCGAGTTGCTTTGATACCTTGCTCGCCAGCTCAGCCAATCTCTCGCGGAATCTGCATAAACTCGGCGTTCTGCAGGCACAGGCACAATCTTTGCAATCGGCTTCTTCATCTTTGCTCTCGACCCTTGAATCCTCAGCGTCGACAGCAGAACGCATCTCAAATAACGTCCGCAATTTGGATGCCGAACAATCACGCGTCAAAGAGACGCTCAAGTACGTGGAGGAAGTGAAGGAACTCAAGATGTGTGTGCTTGGCGTGCATCAGTCTATGGAGATGCAGGAATGGGAGACTGCTGCTGAGCTGATTCATCGTGCATCGCTTGTGCCAGAGCAGATTGCAAGTGGTCAATTCGCTGCCATGATGGTGCCAACTGCAGAAGCGCCGCTCAATCCAGCCGTCACGATAAGAGACGCGTCTGACCAGCTCTTCCATCTCTTCACGCGGCAATTCAAGCAAGCAACTACATCGCGCGATACTCGGGAAATTACACGCTTCTTCAAGCTTTTCCCACAAATCAGCAAGTCTGACGAAGGCTTGGACCTGTATGCTGATTTTGTCTCATCCATCATTGCTGAGCGTGCCGATGCAGCACTCAAAGCAGCTGGCAACTCCATCATGCTCTACGCAGGCCTCATGACGACGTTGTTTGAGAACATTGCAAAACTCCTCTCCAATCACGCACCCCTCATCAAGCGCTTCTACGGCAACAACATTGATCGCGTGCTGGCTCGCATTCAAGAAGAATGTGACAAGCAAGGTATTCTCATCCTCACCACAATGATGGACGACCGACAAATCACAAAACGCATCAGTGAAATCAAATCTTACTCATTTTCATTCCTGGTGCAGAGTTTCCTGCCGCAAGCGAGTTCTGCTATGGCTACGCAAGCACCGGAAGAGCGTGAAGTCGACTCAAGACAGCTCGATGCGTTGCTCACGGAAATCTCAGTGATTCTTGCACGCTGGTCACTGTTCCTTAGCTTCTCTACCAATCTCGCAACACCTGACACAGTTGCCAAGGCAGACTCCTTCCTGACGCAGAATGCACTCGGTAAGCTTCTTGCTACCAAAATTCAACCCTGGTATGAGTTGATGGAAGGCTACTTTATGCGCCGCTCAGTCGAGCGTGCCTTTCAAATGGAACAACAAACTGTCGCTGATGCAGGATTTCCTATTTCATCCGTTGTTGAGGATGTTCTCTTCATCCTTCGCAAAATCACAGCGCGTGCCTTATCAACGGGTCAGATGCAACCGCTCTCCTCGACCTTTGCTGCAATTCGTCGAGTGATGGAACAAGACTATGCAGGCGTGCTTGGTCGACGTATGCAGGAACTACAAAATCGCATTACCAATAAGACAGGCACGGGTGGATTGGTGGCTCGGTCTGCCGAAGCGGAGAAGCGTGATCGTTCCGCATACCTCGTGTTACTCAATGGGCTGGCCATGTCGGCGGAGTACATGGACCAGATGCAAAAAGAGCACCTCAATTCGCCCAGTTTGGATTTATATGCCGATCGAACAGGTGCTGTTCGGGTTGTTGAACAGCTCGCGACACTCAAGTTGCGCTTTTCTCGCGGGCTGGAGGAGGGTTGTCAGGTATTATACAGCTATGCCCTCAAAGCCAAGATTCGACCGCTCGTGCAAGACATCTTTGTCAATGTCAGCTACATGCTAGACAAACAACGCTATGAAGAGGTCGTGGCGGCCGGTGAATCATTCAGCCATCAGTTCGCTGATGCATGGGATGCCTTACTCTTGCCCGTGTTGGCAGACGCGTATCCTCGAGCGCGAGACTTATTGTTGCATGCAGCAACGCGAGCGCTGGTGCGCTTGTTGGAGAAGAAACTCCTAACGATGCGGTGTACAGAATTGGGCGCCATTCGATTGGATCGTGACATGAGCGGTGTGATTGCGCATTGTTGTCGGATGCAGTCTGAAGAGCTCGTATCGGAGGGGACGTCGCAGCCGCTACGGGAACGCTTTGAGCGGTTGCGCGAGATGGTGAATGTCGTGAGCTGGGATGCAGAGATGGGTGAAGATGCAGAGGAAATTGTCAAGGAGCTTGGGCTCTCTAAAGTGAATGCAGATGAAGTCGCCTTGATCCGTAAGGAAATGGTGGTGCCTGCTTCATAAGAATAAGTATGCTACAAGTGCTGGGCTATGACTGCAATTGCAAGAGTGCTGTTTTGACGCGTTCCCTGACATCCTGGCTGGGATCTTCCTCGAGCGAGCGCAAGGCAGTGAGGACATCCAACTCAACAAGCTGATTGATGCGTCTTGTACGGGCTTCGGAAAAGTCATGGTCCTCCGACCATGTCAAGTTGATGAAGATCCAGACGGCCGGTACACGGCATCGTTCATCCGTATGGTTTAGGTGGCGAACCACGAGCTTGAGACATGCTACATTAGACAAAACAAGGTCCTTGTGCAAGACACTTCCAGCAGCGAGATGAACGAGTGTGTACAGCGCCGAGGCAGCCACTTGACTGGGTACAAGAGGTTGTAAATTTTTGTTGATGAGCGTCATGAGGAGAAATGTCGGGAAGAGTTGCAGAAGAGCATCGATCATCTCGGGCTTGCCACAAATTAAATTTCGCAACAACTCCATAGCTTGTTCAGAGACTGCAGTCTCTGAGTCCTCACAGAGACTGCAGAGTCGTTCGGGTGAGAGTGTTGTGAGGGTGGCAACCTTGATATCAGCATCTGCGGCATACACAAGATGCTTGAGCGCCCAGACTGCATTGAGCCTGAGTTCAGCTTCTTGTGATGTACAGAATGGAACGAGCTTGTCGAGTATGCCAGCTGACAAGAAGAATGTCCGCATATGGCTAAACTCAAGGACTAGGTTGCAGACTGCCGCTGTAGCTGTTGTTTTGACCTGCAAGTCTGTGTCATCCAAGAGACTAAACACCACAGAGGCAAGAGAGGCATCCAGCAGATTAGTACGCAAAATGGCCATGGATCGCGAGATGGAGCGTGTGCATTGACAGGCAGCTGCGCGAACAGCAGGGACTTTGTGTTGCATCGCTTGTAGCAGTGTTGCAACGATGTGCGCATCGAGCGCTTGTCGCCTATACTCATCCTTTGAGAGCGTCAATGCTGCAAGAGCAAGCAAATTACCCTCTAATCTCGCTGCATCTGTTGGAGTAGTTTTGAACATGCCCACAAGAGTAGTCAGCGCACCAGCTTCAACGGCAGCTTGCTGTAAATCGGCAGAGTCATTGACGAGTTGGGCTAAGACAAATGGTGCTTTATCCGCCATGCTCGCGACATCGAGCAATCGCACAAGAATGGGTACGACCACGCGTTGCATGGCTGGGTAAAGTTTTCTCGGTAGTGCACCTTGCTGGAGTATCTGCGCAAGACAGCTGCTCGCATATAACCGTAAGCCATCCGATTCGCTCTTGACGAGAGTCAGAAGCAGTGTAAGCATCGGCCGATCTCCGTCTTCCAACTTTTGATTGGGGCCTCCAGATCCTGCGAATTGAATGCAGGCGTCTACGTTATTTTCGCACAAGGCTGCTGCAGCGCGAAGTAGCTGTTCGAGACACTTGCAAGGAAGCGATGCAGATTCAATAGATAGCCCGCCATCTCGTATCATGTTGTAGATCCATGCAATCAGTGCGTCTAGCAATAAACGACGCCATGTCTGGTCTAGAGGTACATTGCGTCGATGTGTAGCTAGTAGATTTGAAATGAGCATCGTTTGCTGCAAGGTGGTTGGTTTGATGGCATGCTCATGGGCGAGCAGCAGTCTGTAAAAGGCATCTAGGATCATAGGTGACCAGATCTGCTCTGTCGGTGCGCCTGCCGCACACAGCTGTTCAAGTGCACGCAAGCACGGTATCGCCAAGCTCGTCTCCCCTGGTACTTCCACGGTCGCTTCAAGAAGCGCACCCATCAATGCTGTCAATGTTGACTGGTCCAATTGACCTGGTTGTAAAGGTGAGTCCTGCACTGGGGTGCTTTGTGCGACGAGTCCTGGCGCTTGACAGAGGGATGCAAGGACAATAGCCGCTTGTACGCGCGCCTGTGCCTGGACTATCGCATCGGCTGGATGTCGTGTGCGCAAGACGGCAACGAGGGGTGGGAGGATGCCTGATGCGAGAGCTTGCTGTTTGCGCTCCAGATGCCCAATGATCTCGTGCTTGAGACGCTTGAGGAGCTGTAGCTGGGCATCTGGAGCAAGCGCATCGAGGGAAGGTGTGAGAGGGTCATCGAGTGTGTTAACCATGCCTGCACTGCCTGCACTACGCTTGATGGAAGCTGTGCTCCTCCTCTGGGCACCCAATGGGAAGATGGAGCAAGGATGAGGCAAGCGCTGCAGTGGAGGAACAGTGCGCGCGTTTGTGTTTGTGGTCAGGTCTCGTCTCGTCAAGTGTCAGATCGAGGTCCAGCGTCAACTGGAGAAGTACGTAGTAGGCAGACATGGGGATATGGACGAGGACGAGGGGGATACTCAGGTAGGGACACGCAGACGAGAGAGGGAGAGATGGAACGCAACGACACAGAGAGGGAGGAGGACACGGGGGGGGGCAGGCAGAGGCATGAGGGATGCAGGCTGACGAGAGAAAGAGGAAAAAGCAGCAGCAACGACACGAGAAAGTGCAAGGACACCAGCAGCATTGCAGCAGCAACAACCTGCGGCCTCCCTCCACCAGCTGCAGCCATCCTCAGAAGATGAACACAGCATGCAGCAGCCAAAGCACATCCCGCCGCACTTCTACGACGCAGACACGCAGGACCTCGTCGTCCTCATCGCAGATATGATCCACCAGCTCATCGCACACAACGACAGACTCCCCCTCACACCCGCAGGCCTCACGCGCTTCCACTCCCGCGCACCGCCAGCCATCACTGTACAGGACTACCTCTCCCGCATCGTCCGCTACACCTCCCTCGAACGCATTGCACTCCTCAGTACCGTCGTGTACATCGACAGACTCTGCAGTGCCTTCCCTGCCTTTGTCGTTTCCTCCCTCACCATTCATCGTTTCCTCATCACTGCCGCGACGGTCGCAAGCAAGGGTCTATGCGATGCCTTTTGCACCAACACCCACTATGCAAAAGTAGGCGGTGTCACCCTCTCCGAGCTCAATGTCCTGGAACTCGAGTTCCTGGCGAAGCTCGGTTGGCGCATCCTCAGTAATCCACAGGAGCTGCAGACGTACTATGTCAATCTCTCCCTCAATTCACCCAAATTCAAACGCATGTTGAGTGATGAGGAGCAGAGATTGCTGGCGCAGAGTCCGCCAAGTCAGGCAACAGAACCAACGCAAGAGGAGACCCCGGAGGCGACAACAACCACGCCCATCGCTGCGGCACCACCACAGATCGCTTTGACCGTTCAAGCGCATCCGCCGCGACAATTAGCAGACGAAACACCCGCATCGGGTGAAAGCAGTATGGGAAGTGGCAGTAGCGGTCTGACCGCCTGGAGCGCAGACACACACATGACTTCCTGACGTTGATACACATCGGCACGCGGTCCCATTCTTCTATTACTGATGATTTCCTTAGATGTACAACAATGGCAATACTAAAACGGTAGACGACATGCAAGTGATGCAAGACTAAATATGCCTGTGTGTGCGGGAAGGATGCTGTGGTCAAAAGTACAGCTTTGCGAGCAAGTAGAGCAAGACTGCCAGAAACATGGCAACCGCTAGTAGGCGTGTAGAATCGACCTGTCCAAGTCCACGCAAGTCCAGCACATTCACCTTGTAATCAATTGAACACGTCACCAGCTGCTGTCCATTCGGCGCAAAGGCACATGACGAAGCCGGGAATTGATGTAGATTTCTGAAGCGTTTGAGCTGTTCCAGCCGCCCATTCACAACCAAGACACCGCCGTCACCCATTGCAACGGCAATCTTTCTGTTGTGCGTTGAATCTTGTTGTCCTTCCTTGACTGCATCAACCGTGAGTCCAGTGATGCGTGTTGGCAAGTGCCTCACATGGCTTTGTCGTAGTTCACCCTTGAAGAATCGATGCAGCGCAACGAACGCACTCTTGCCATCTTGACTATTCATACCAAGCACAAGTCGATCCTTGTCAAACGGTGCGACATGCGCCAGTCTGTAGCGCGTCAAGATGCGAATTCGGGAGAGGTTGAAGATCTCCTTGGTATCGTCTTCTTTGCTTGCAAGTGTGATGCGATGCAAAGCCGTCTTGGTCGCAACGAGCAACGCATCCTGCCAAAAGGCAATATCGACAAAGACGTCGTCTCCTTCATCTAGCAATTTGCACGTTTGACGGCGTACATTTGTCATGCCCACCAGCGCTGCTTTGCCCTCAGCAGACAACAACGCCGCATACTTGCCGTCAACAGAGATCCGCGTCTGCTTCTGGTAATCATCTTTTGCCAAGTCAAGCTCCAAAATGCCATGCGACAGGGTCGGCCGAACAGTTACAGCATCTTCTTTTGTTCCTGTTGACCGTACGACTTTATAGGTGCGTAAATGATGGTTCTCACCAGACTTGCGACGTTGCTCTTCCGCTTCATTCACGCCAGCCAAGATAAGATCGCCTTGAACTGCCAATGCAGCAGGCGCGTCTTCATCCCCGGCCAACACCAACTCCGTCACAGCCGTGCGTTTTGTAGATGTATCAGACAACGCATACACGAGGAGTTTATTCTGTAAGCCTGCTTTCGTCTTGCCACCACCGCCACCAGCCAAAAGGATCTGATCTTGCGCAATGTATGCGCATGCGTAGATCGGGAACTTGTCGATATAGAAGCTCTCGACAGGCTTGACCATGCTGGGGCTTTGTCTTGGTGTAGGTGTTGTAGATTGAGAAGAACTCCGCAAAAGCCTCAAGACGTCACCAACTCAAGATACCACCAACTGCTGGTCCATAATCTTCCAGCTGGAGCTTGTTAGCGAAGCTCTGCTGCCGAATGAAGTTACCCGACTTGCCCACTGAAGTATGGGAGCGGATATTGAGCTTGACAGATTGTCCAACGCAATGGCAACTACGCTGCGTCTCGCGTGCCTTTCGACAACACGTCCAAGACAGACTTGTCTCCGAAGTACTAGCAGCAGGATTCTTTACGATGCCACGTGCCAATATCCTGATGTTCAATGGGTTTCACAGCTATAGGAGTGAGATGCATTTGACTTGCACGGGTCCCGTCCATGCATTCAGTCCCAAAGCAGATCTGACGATGCTGTGTGCTCAATTCACACTGACGAAGCCACTTCACAATTTCCGCATCAATCGCGGTGATGATATTGAAGCAGACCTTGCTATTCAGAAGACTTGCACGGACTTGGATGGGGTTCTGCAAACCATGGAGGAAGAGATTGCCCTGACAAAGCTACAAATCAGACGCCACATCATCGTCAGTGAAGACGGTCAATCTCTACTCGTCCCTATTCATCTGCTCTGGACAAGTGAATATGAGCTTTATGTTCCGCCGCCCAAACCACTCGAACCATGGGTCGCTCAATTCGCTGGACAAGTCTTCATGTATGGCGTTCCCTCACAAGATTGGCGCAGTGCCTTCATGTCTGGTGCCAACCAACCGATTTGATTTTGACGGAGTAAATCAAATACGCGAATTACAATGGAAGATCACCTTGCTCGCCATTCTTTTTCATATCTGCCGAGATGAGACGCTTGAAGCCACCAGATTTGCGCACTAAAGTAAGGGGCCGGGTGTTGAATTTGACAAACTATTCGACGTAATGGCAGCTACGCTGCGTTTCTTGCGCCTTCCTGCACTATTCTGAAGACATTTCTGTACGGAGAGTACTGGCTACAGAATCGTGTTGCGTCATGGAGTACAAAATCACAGCATGGAGGCAACCTTGACCCACAGGCAAACAGATCTTGTCTGTGTCCGCAAGCAAGCAGGTCCTAATCTATTGCGCAGCCCAGAGGTAGAGTTGACGTCTCTCTGTGCCGCATCTACATTGTCGAATTCATTCAAACAAAGTACTGATGATGAACACGACCGTGAAGCTGCTGCATATCAAAAGGCATACGGTATACGTATCTACAGGCCGCTCCGAGATTCATACGAACCTAACGAACACAACGGCCACATATGTACGAATGAGAGACTACTCTTGAGCTGTCGGGAAATTTCGGCGCTACGTTGTTGTGAGTGATGACCGCGACGTTCTGTTGGTACGGATCTATGTGCTCTGTATTGTAATCACTTGGCTACAGAAAAGGTCGAAATCCGACTTGGTCGAGTCCAGAGATTGGGCGAGGACATCCTTGATCTCCTCGTTGATCGAGTGATGCAAGGATAGGACTTTCGACTCCTTAGTCATCTTCAAAGGAGCAATGATCGAAGTTAGCAATATGCTGAGTTGCTGCCTTGGTGCCTTGACGAAGGCCATCGAGCTTTTGGGTGGCCTCAGACTGTTCGTCGTCAACTTGCAACGCAAACTCCAGTTCGGCCAGCATTTCGGTTCCTGAGATGGACTGAAAGCTGGTGCCTCTGCTCTGAGCCGGGAGTCAGCACAAGGTACGAGGCAGAGCTGGTCGGGTCCACTTCGTAGACACTGAAAAAGAAGACTGTTGGGTAGTAGCACCACTACACAGCATCCGAATTTTACAAGCTGCTGTGGAGATCAAGCTTGCTCGGCGAGGCTGCTAGCCTTTGGCAACAATCCAAGGCGGACTTCCATTGTGGAGGCACCGACTTTGGTTTCACGTCCGCAAATGAGATGCTTAACCGAGCCGAAATTTGCGTTCCAAGTAGGTGACGAGCAGTCTGAGGCGACTCAGAAACTTGACCGCCTCCATCAGGGAACGAAGCCAGCAAGTCAGCACATTACTGACTTCAACATGATCATTGCTCCTCTAAAAATGAATGAGGAGTCGAAGATCTTGTCCTTACGCCATTCAATCAACGAAGACATCAAGGACGTTCTCGTCCGATTCCCTAGACTCGACCAAGTCGGACTTCGCTCTCTTCTGTCGTCAGGTGGTGGCCGCCGACAAATGTCTCCTCGAACGAGCATACGACTACTTGGGGAAGCACTACACGCTGACTGGTAGTCGTACTGTGCGGCCCTACGCCAGCACGCTCCTTCCTCCTCGCGCCTGTTTCACTGCTAGCACTCCTCCCACGACAACGTTCCCGCAGCCGCTGCAAATTGACGCTGTGGCACCAAGTAAGGATCGCGAGGCCATTCACCAGTACAGGTTTGACAACCGACTCTGTCTCTATTGCAAAGGGGCCGGTTACCAGCTCAAGAACTGCCCAAAGCGAGCAGCAGGCCCAAAAGTGCAGGGTCACAGGAGATAGGCAACCCTGTTCGCCCAACTCTCCCCCCTGTTCTGGTCGACAGCGGTACAACGAGCAATTTTCGCGACTCTGCTTTTGTCTCGCGCACAGGACTAAATATGAAGCGGTAGCCGAATACATAGAGACCCATACATGACACCATCGCCATGTCTTCCAGCTGGGGCGGGCAGCTGCTGAGCAAGCAGAGTCTGGTTTCGAGCAGTGGATGTGCACGCGTAGATCGCTACACTTGCTCTTGACAGGCTCACTGAGGTATCAACCTGACCACCATTTTGCGTAGGATCAGTAGAAGCATCACAGTAGAAGCGTATATTTTGCGGCACAGTGCGCAGTATCAATAGCAGCATGAATTTGAGCCGCAGCCGCAGCAGCAATATGGGTTGCAGCAGAGGCAATGACAGTTTGAGTAGCGGCCAATTAATTATCGGCTTTGTTTGACGAGCAGCTGTCTCAGTGTGAGATTCAGCAATCCCAATAGTGCTCCTGATGGTCGTGATTGTAGAGCAAGCGGTGTCGGCAGCGTTTCTCAGTCCGGCGCCGGCAAGCAAATGAGGAAATGTCAAGTGCTCTCATGTCCTCATTCATTTTGCCTGCTTGCCTCATTGAGTCTGTGAGTCATTGACAGGCGCTTGGACTTGGACTCGTAGGTCACTATCTTGAACTGAGCTGAGACGTCCAATTTCACGATGCCAACTGGGGTGAGGGAGGGTGGAGGTTGTTATTGCTTATTGCGCGGCTTGATT
The DNA here is from genome assembly GCA_003717275.1 of Protomyces pachydermus. NCBI lineage: Eukaryota > Fungi > Ascomycota > Taphrinomycetes > Taphrinales > Protomycetaceae > Protomyces > Protomyces pachydermus. The sequence goes on along the minus strand of QXDU01000110.1, from coordinate 474,305 downwards.
TGTTTGCTTTCGCGTTCGCGTTGGACGGTGCGGCGCGAAAAAGATTTCGATTCCGGGACGGGGACTGGCTACTTGATCGTCTTTGCAATATGAAGGCCTGACATCCACCGCCGTCGACGTGTCTTCACAACCTGCATGTACTGGGGGCTCTGAAGGGGAGCACCGCTGAAGCATGAGCCTACCAACATTGCCAACTGAAGTATGGTGGCAAATCTTGAGCTTCACAGGACACCAAGACGCTCTGGGCATTGCGTTACGTCTCACGCGCTTTTCTACGCTGCGTTGAAGATAAGTTTGTTCCTGACAGCCTGAACACAGGTTGGTATCGGATGCATGAAAAGAGATGTATCGATTTGAAGGAAGACTCTCCGAAGTGGCGCTGCGTAGGCGAAAGTCCTGTCCGTGCGCTCAATGTAGTAGTAAAAGCGACGTTCCTCTATGCTCCATTCAAACTGTCGTAATGGAAAGCTGATTGGGATCTTGATCTATACAATTGGTTGGCAAGGGACAGTGGCGAGGACTATGCGGTGCTCCGCAGAAGGGCGAACCATTTCAGCCATGCAAAGGCCAAAGTGCGTTCTATCCACAGGAAAGTTGACATGGAAGAAACTTCAGAGGACCTGCCTCAGGAGTTTGAACAGCTGGTCCTGGGCCGATCTCATATCAGACGTCACATCATTGTCAGCGACGATGGCCGATCGTCGTTGGTACCCATCTATCTGCTCTGAACACGTCATTTTGAGCTGGTCGTGCTGCAGGACGATCTTAATGATCCCCCTGGCGATTGTAACTATGAGCGAGTGGTTCCTCTCATCCTACAGCATATGCATGACCCGCAATTTTGATGAGAGAATATGCTTCAACCGTCATGGGCTCATATACACAAGTACAATGTGTAGTGCCAAAAGGATCATTTCTCTGTCCGGGGTGCAAGGCACATCTTCGACGCGGGTGTATACGACAACCTGAACCAAGACTTTATGAGAAGAGCAATATTATACAGGGTCTACATCAAGAGGTTGCCTAGTCAAAGACGATCTTAGTCGCCTTCTTCATCGGCTCGGCGTCTGCCTCTATGCGGCGACCATACACGTCCAGCTTTGGCTTGGTGGTAGTGCCAAACTTCATCAACTCTTCAGGAACTTCCTGCTTGGCTTGCTTCAAGACATTGATGAGCGTGCCGGAGTGAGCTTTGTCCTCCTTGGTGAACAAAGTGATGGCTACACCCGTCAAGCCACCTCGACCAGTCCGGCCAATACGATGGACATAATCTTCAATGGTCAAGGGAAAGGTCAAGTTGATGACAAGCGTGACATTTGGAATGTCCAGTCCACGCGCAGCAACATCGGTAGCCACCAACAATGGACAAGCACCAGACTTGAATTGTGCGAGAGCCTGTTCCCGTTGTACTTGGGACATGTCGCCATGGATGGCAGCCACATTGTGGCCTTTATACTTGAGTGTTTGCTCTACCCGGGCGGCTTCCTTCTTGTATAGGGCAAAGATAAGGATACGATCGCTTTTGTTCTTGCCGGACTGGTATTGCTTGATGAGTTGTTGAAGGCGGTACTCCTTGTCACGCTGCTCAGCCAGGACTTCCACTTTCTGCGTCACACGTACGTTGGCAGAAAGCTCGAGCGAACCAATGGTCACTTTGACGGGGTTGCGCATGAAAGTGCCAGCAAGCTTCCGAACAATCTCTGGCCAAGTAGCTGAGAACATGAGTGTTTGCCTGTTGCCGCCCTTCTTTGGATCAGGACAAGCGCCGATGATCTTTTTGATGTCTTCTTCGAATCCTTTGTCGAGCATGCGATCCGCTTCATCGAGGACGAGGTATGCAACGTGACTGAAGTCCAGTGTACCGTCATCCAGCATGTCGTTGATACGGCCTGGTGTGCCAACCACAATATTCGCATTCTTCAATGCTGTACGTTGTGTGTCCTTTGAAACACCGCCGTAGATGCAAACACTGCGTATTTTACTCTCCTTGCCGAGAAGATTGAGATTATCACTTGTTTGGATGGCTAACTCACGCGTCGGCGCGACAATCAGAACATGTATGCCTGTGCGTTTCTCGAGATCCAATAAATATTGCATTGCTGGTACACCGAATGCAAAAGTCTTGCCGGATCCTGTCTCTGCAATACCAACGACATCCTTGCCAGCGAGCAGATGCGGCCAAGAGGCTGCTTGAATGGGTGATGGCTCCTTGAAGCCGGAGAGTTCTGATTTGATACTCGCATGCACCTGTAGCTGATCAAAACGTACGATGGGCGGCAAGGGGCTCGCATCGGGCGTTGTGACCTCGATCGTATGCTTCTTGTAGTATGCATCCACTTCCTCCTGGCTCAGCTCGCCGGCCGTGCTGGCGCTAGTGCCATTTGGCGTCTTTTTGGCTGACTCCTTCACATCACTGCCCTCTGCTGCCGCTGCTTTTGCTGCCTTCTTGGCCTTCTTCTCGACCTTGCGAATCTTGCGCTCCTCCTCAGTCTCGTCGTGTTTCCGCTTGCCCATTCTTGTCCCTGATGCCGTCTATCTGGTCCTGCTCTAGATCTTGCTTGTCTCTTGCGATTGTTCGACTTTTTTGAGTTTGTCGCACGCCGCCCAGAACGACGACGCGACCAGGAGCAACTCAACTTGACTCTACTGCTGCTATTAGACTGGGCTTCATGCTTGCTTCATAATGACAGGAGCTAGCACGACAGAGGCTCTGCTCATTGATCTGCACAGCCAGACGCGTGCATCTGCGTCGCCAGAAACACTCACAGCTGTCGCTCATTTCCTCGCATCCTTTGAACCCGAGGGAGTCTCTGCAGAACATGCCTCAAAACTGCTAGACCTCCTTGATTTGATATCTGCACTCGATGATCATGTAGCAGTCTTGGAAATATTTGGCCGTATGCTCGAGCGTTATCCACCCCAGGTGCTATCGCCTGCTCATGTCTATTTCGTTCGACAATGCTGTGTCGCAAGGCAGTATGATGCTGCTATGGATCTTGCTTATCGATCTGTTGAGCACATCCCAAAGGACTGCGGCTTGACCTATCGAGCGCCCCTGCAGTATCATTACTACCTGGGCATGTGCTGTGCTGCGCTACAGCACTTTGATCGCGCAGGGTACCTCTTCTCTTTGGTGGTCTCATCGCCCTCAGTCCTTCCTCAACAGCGCAAAAGCAAAATCCAGGTCGATGCATACAAGAAATTCCTGTTGATGGGATTGTTGCAGGATGGCAAACTACCAGACATGCCAAAGATGACACTCGGAGGAGTTCGCATGACACTGGAAATACTCGGAGCAACATACACTGAAATTGGACATGCCATGACTGAAGCACCGGCAACATTGCCTGCTTTGCTTGAACAGCACAAACAGGAAATTACAAATGACGGCAACAGTAGTCTCATCAAGTCCGCTATTTTGTGCATGCCAACGCATCGTATCCTTCGGGTCCAACGCACTCATCTGAGTCTGACACTCACAAAACTTGCAAATAGAGTCCGCGAGACGGTTGAGCAAACGCGCTTTTTGCTGCGATGGATGCAGTCCGCGGGACGCATCCGGGTTGAAGTGGCGAATGGCGACGATGGTCAGGAGAATGTCACGTTTCTACCACTCAAGTCAGAATCGTCTAATCTCGCTCAAATACAGGAACTTGTCTTGTCCGTCAAGCTGCTCACAGACAAAGTGCAAGACAAGCAGCTGCAAGTCGACCTCGATCCGAAATTGCATCAGCGTAATAAGCGTCTTGCTGGTGGCACAGGTGCTCATGTGCACTCGCCGCTCGATGCAATGCATGACCAGGAGCCCGGGGTGAATGCGTAGCTTACATAACTCATGACGACGTCGCGTTAAAATTTGAATACTTTTGAGGGCTCTCTACCCTTGCCCGTCTACCATTGAGAGCCAATGAGAGCGCTTAAATTCGGTGCAAGAGAGAACCAAAGAGCCAATCATCTACGAGGAAGGCCAACTAAAAGCCAATCATCTACGAGACAAGGACAAGACAGAGCCAATCATTGTCGCGATATCCATTGCAGCACAGTGCCAGACTGCCAATGAGCAGAGCATACGCGTAAATTGGTTGTGAATAGCGTCAACAACGCGTGCAAACGTCTCTGAACTTGCATCTCCTACTGCTTCCGTGCATAGCTGAAGCACATATTGCTTGTTGCCGTCTGAGTCTTCAGCGTCCTTCATCGACTGCCGAGATAAAAGCATAATCATCGTCCCGTTCCAGAGATATGGCCAGACCAGCCAGACACTTTAGTTCAGTCAAATGCTGCACTTCTCAGCGCGTCACATGCAGGCATCGTTGAAACTAGTGCAACATGTCAAGGCACTGCCGCGTCGAGCAGTCAGGCCAATCAGGTACCAAAACTCTATTCACGCATCCTGGACGAATCATTTCATTTTATATGTTCTCGCTACAATTTGCGTGTTGAATGCGCTGAGGTCACGGCATATGTTGGAAAGGTGGATACAGTTCTGAGCTTTAATGTCAGCCCAAAATGCTCCACGTTGAACTTGGCATACCTGTCCCAGAAGTACTGCGTCACTGGGTTGTGTTGGACGGATACGCTGATCGCGATTCTCGTTATCTCGACCAACGATTTGGAGTAGCACGCCTCTCCCCGGAGCTTTGCACATCTGACGGTTTTCAATCGTATGCAGAAGACGAACAGGTCCACGGCTATCTCGCCAGCCAGTTCGGAACAAAGTGTGCAATTGCTCCCGTGACAACTAGAGCAGAAAGGGATTTATGCAGATTCGCTGTAGACGAATGGCAAAGGTCAAGTGGGCGTCGAAACATATTGCCCTCGGCTGACCTTATTGTGCGCAACCTTGGACCGACCAGACCGCCTGAGCAGCCTGTCAGGCATGTGAACCTCGCCGCTCCTGCACCAGTACCACGGCTTGTGGATTCCTCGGCGCCCACAATTTTCATCCATAGGGAAAGCACTCAAGTGATGTGCGCAGAGTCTGCAAGAGTTGCAGCCTCCGATCATGCGGTGCTTTGAAAGCAGTACATTGTGTGCTTCATCCCTCAAAGTTCGGGTCGTGATGAGCGCTCCTAAAATCAGGAAAGCTGAAGCTAGACATCTTGAAATTATGGAATTACTGGCATGTATTGCAGTATGAACGCAAGAGGAATTCAGGATTGACATTGCCTTCAGCTTGCACCACGAATTGTACAACACTGTTTGACAAGCTCTATTCTGTTATGGGAAGCAGGTCAAGCAAGCTGCTTGGCTTCCTTGAATCACAAACTTCAATACATCCTGAAGCATACATTGGGGAACGGATAGTCTGCAAACCGTTGTTACAGGGAACTGATAGGTCGACGAAGTTGCAGTCGTTTGTAGCCGAGCCATCTAATAATTTGCGATTCGAAGCAGCCAACCATGCCGTCAAGGAAAAGCAGTCACCAACAGAATTGATACTATAGAGAGCTCCAATACTTACCCTTGGGTACTCATCTTTACATTTCACGTTGAACGGCGGCTAATGCTGTCAATTAAACCCATGAAATGTCTACATAAACCGCCTAGGGCGCTTTGCGCCCCTGGCACGGGTACATAGCCCTTTTGAGTTTGTTCGTGCACAACAACTCAATTGCGATGTCCAAGATGCAGGAGAGGCAAAAGACTGCGCTCATCATTGGATGCGGCGTCGGTGGTGCTGCCCTTGCTGCGCGCCTAGCGCACGCTGGCGTCAAAGTCACCGTGGTTGAGAAGAATAGCTTCTCCGGTGGTCGATGTTCGCTTCTGTATGACCCGAAAGCGCCTGGCCATCGCTTCGACCGAGGTCCATCATTCTATCTCATGCCAAAAACATTCAGCGAAACATTCGAGGAGCTTGGTGAGAAGGTGGAGGATCAATTTGAATTGCGAAAGTGTCCGAGGAATTACCAAGTCGTCTTTCACGACGGCGAGATTGTCAGCCTCTCATCAGACATGGCACAGATGAAGACGGAGATCGAGAAGTGGGAGGGTCCAGAAGGATTCGAGGGTTTCTTGGCCTTTATGAAAGAAGCGCACTATCACTACACAGCATCCATCGACATGGTGCTGAAGCAAAACTTTGAGTCGCTGTGGCAACTACTGACGTGGCATAACGCAAAGGAAGCGATGCGTTTGCATGTGCTCGATAAGGTGTACAGCCGTGCGTCGCGCTACTTTAAGACGGACCGTCTGCGACGCGCATTCACGTTTCAGTCCATGTATCTCGGCATGTCTCCATTCGATGCGCCTGCAACGTACAATTTGCTACAATACACTGAGATGGCAGAAGGTATCTGGTATCCTGTGGGAGGCTTCAATGTCGTGGTTCAAGCGCTGGAGAGGATCGCAAAGAAGCACGGTGGCGTTTTCAAGTACGATGCGCCAGTTAAGCGGATCATCCTTGACCAAAAGACTAAGGAGGCAACAGGTGTCTTGCTTGAGTCTGGAGAAGAGCTCTCAGCGGATATCGTTGTGTGCAACGCGGATTTGATTTACGCATATGGCAACTTGCTACCAGACTCGAGCTATAGCAAACGTCTGGATGATAAGAATTTGACCAGTTCCAGCATCAGTCTTTACTGGAGCATGAAGCAAAAAATTACAGGGCTCGATACACACAACATCTTCCTCGCTGAAGACTACCAAGAGTCGTTCGACAACATCTTCAAAGATCACTCCCTACCAAAAGAGCCCAGTTTCTACGTGAATGTTCCATCAAGGATTGACCCAAGTGCCGCCCCAGAAGACAAGGATTCGCTCGTCATCCTGATCCCAGCTGGCTACATTACAGAGAAGGCAGGTCCGCAAGATTGGGACATGCTGCAGAAACGAGCACGCGCCTTTGTCATTGAAACGCTCGCAAAACGTCTTGATCTGCCCAATTTCGAAGACTTGATCCAGAGTGAGATGGTCTCGTCACCTCAAGACTGGCAAAATGATTTCAATCTGCACAAAGGTTCCATCTTGGGCTTATCACATGACATCTTGCAGGTTCTCTGGTTCAGGCCTGGCACGCGGCATGCGGACTATAAGCACCTCTACTTTGTTGGTGCAAGCACACAGCCTGGTACAGGTGTGCCTATTGTCCTCAGTGGCGCACGCCTCACTGCCAATCAGATCATGCGCGACTACAAAATCAAGAGTCCAGTGGAGCAAGCAATACCAAAAGCGAAGAGTGGCCTCGATGTTACACGTGAAGCAGAGCATGATCCATTCATCAAGAATACGCTGTTCATGCTGACAATCCTCATTTTCATCTACTTCGCAACCACATTCCGGTGGGGTCAGGCAGAAAAGCTGTTTGCGAGGCAAGCTTAGATATAGTCCGTTCAGCAAGAAGCACAGAGCGTCATGTCATTAATTCTATCCGGAACATAATGCGATGCTCTAGCCGAGTAGCAGCAGATAAAAGATGACGCCTGTATTCACAAGGATGAGAGGCGCTAGCGTTAGTTATGCAGGCGGCGTATGATCGATGTACCTCTCAAAACAACGCGCACCGAGTTGATGAGTCCAATGAGTTTTGATTTTATGCTTTGCTCGTCTGTGCCGAAGCCAGGATCATTCGTCGCACTCCAGCCGACTAGCCATGTTAGAAACAGCTCGTTGAGGTACATATGCGCATACTTCTAGCAAGGAATCGATCTTCAGACAATATAGCTACCGAATTGACGAGGAGCAGAGAAACTGGAAGGGTCAGTGAAAGAAGAGCTGATAAAAGCCAGCTTACTGTAGAAAAAAGACCCAAAGCCGAAAAACATGGATCTTGCAGCTAGCGATTGAGCTCAACTACTAGTTAGAGCGACGTCTGCGACGAGAGAGATGTGATTGGAGGTGTATGATGCTCCTTCGTCGCGCTGAACTTGACAGCGACGTCGCGTCCTGGGCGGCAGTCACAAATCGAGGTGGAAGGCACCTCCTCTACTCGCGACCACTTTGACATAGAGACTGATCGGATACATGCTTTCCTAGCTGGTTTCCTTAGCTGAATATCGCTGAGCAAAGTACTGCTTGCTCCTGTTCGAAGCTCTCCCTGCGGCTCACGTTCTGCAATTGTCACCACGTCGCGGATTGAAGCTTTGTTTGTCAGAGCCCATTGAAAGGCCTTTGCTGTCTTGAAGACGCCTTCTCATCCAAGATCACTTCAAGAGATCATCTTACTATGGACATTTTGGACTATGTCTTTGGCGCGATTGTACTGCTGTACTCTATTGTCGCCCCGTTCGCCAAAGTCGAAGAGTCCTTCAATTTACAGGCAGTCCATGACATTCTGCGATTTGGCGTCAGACCTGATGCTCTGCAGCATTATGACCATTTCGAGTTCCCCGGAGCTGTACCTAGGACCTTTATCGGCGCCCTAGGACTTTCCATACTGACCTGGCCCCTGACCACTCTGTGCAAGTTGTCCTTTGACGAGTCCATCGTAGGTCCGCTGTCACAAGTTGCAACGAGGGCTGTCTTGGGCCTTGCCAATGTGGCTGCCATGGTGGCCTTTCGAAACGCTGCCAAACGGGTTTATGGCGCAAGGGTCGGAACGTGGTACATTGTTTTGCAAATGACCCAGTTCCATATCATCTACTATGCTTCCAGGACGCTGCCCAACTTCTTGGCTATGCCGTTCAGTGAGTGAGCTCTTCTCGTTACGATTACTACTGACAATAGCTACGCTGGCTGCGACGTACTTCATCACGCCCAATGAGAGTCTGACACCGGCACTTGTCCTGCTCACTTTGTCGGCACTGATTTTCCGTGCTGAGATTGTATTGCTGCTGGCGACGCATGTTCTCTTCCACTGGCTCATTACGAAGCGTTTGGCATTCTGGCGTACGCTCCGTGTCGGCATTCGAGCTTCGGCAGTTGGCTTGGGCTTGACTACGCTCGTGGATTCTTACTTTTGGCAAGGACTGGTGGCTCCCGAAGTGCAATCTGTCATGTTCAATGTCATTCAAGGCAAGTCACAAGAGTGGGGAACCAGTCCTTTCTACACTTACGCGCTCGACTTGGTCAAGCTACTTTTGAATCCTTTGGCTGGAGTTCTCATTTTGCTAGCCATCATTGTGGATCACAGGGTCCTCTCCTTTTTGATGCCAGCTCTGGCTTTTGTCGGCTTGTATTCATTCCAGCCGCACAAAGAGTGGCGCTTTATCATCTACGTCGTGCCTCAAATGACGCTCGCCACTGCAATCGGCGCCAACTACATCTTCAATCGCAGGACTAAATCATTCTTTTGGCGATATGCTGCTTTGGTCCTGATGGGCAGCATCCCAGCTACAGCTCTGCTCAGCATCTCGATGCTTCTCATCTCCGCCCACAACTATCCTGGCGGTGAAGCACTTGCGAGGCTACCACTGAATGGCACTGGGCCAGTGTACCTTGATGTACTGACTTGTATGACGGGCGCTTCACGCTTCTTACAAGCAGGCCCTCGACCGTTTACAAAGACAGAGGATCCGGCGTTGCTTGCATCCCCTGAATTCTGGGGTTCGCTCGAGTTTGCCATTGTGCAGCAGCCAGGACAACTAGCTCAAACCCCTGGCTGGGAGGTTCATGATCGTGTCGACAGCCTGAAGATACAGCAGCTGAAGCAGTTCAAATGGGAGAAGGAAACAAAGCTCTCCCTGTACCGCAACACGCTCTACAACACCCCGGCATCGCCTGAGTAGCCGGAGTTGCTGACATAAAGACTGGCAATCCAGTGCGTGTGGGTTGATTTGTTGAACTTGAACTCGAAAAGAAAGAAACGCGACAAAATTGCAATTCCAACCCCTACCACGGAACACTCTCAGCGGCCAGCAAATGACTGTGCTCGGCCGCCGTAGACTGACGCCAGTCTTGGGGCTCGCGACCATCTGCTTCGTCCTTTGGCTGACGTTCCGGTCGAAGGGCTTCTCGCGACGATTGGGTTCGACCTTGCTCGGCCATGAGACACCAACAACACCGCTGTCGATTGTGTTGGACGGCACCTCAGTCTCTTCCTCGCATCTCGCGCCGCAGTTACATGACTACTATGATCAAATATGGGCGCCAAAGCCCTTTGAAGGCATGCAACTTTCCAACCTCAAGTACTTGTGCGCCCATACCGACTGGCGCGAGGATTACTACATCAAGTGCTTAGGCATCAACCAAGGCATCACAAGCATCATGTCACAACTCAAAGTATGCATGAAGATGGCAGTCGATGCCGGGGCTAACCTTGTTTTACCAAAAATGGCATTACGCGACTCCAACGATCTCACAAACTACAATTTCATGAATGAATCAAATCACCTGCCGTACCGCGACTGGTTTGATGCAGACCATGTCATCAGTCATCTGCAAGCTGCTTGCCCACAAATGAAGGTGGTGGAGGAAGAACCAAAGGAATGGAGGTATACCCTTGATGTTGAGCTCGAGGCAGATCCAGCGTTTGTCTTGTTTCGTGGTGTCTTCTGGGCCGGCCATCCGTTCCGCAAGTTCTTTGATACGCAAGTAGCGCGCAAGATTGAAGAGTGGCACGGTCGTTTAATATTTCCCGTGCCAGAAAAGGGTGCAACCATCGTCAATCTCATGTCGGCGTTCACAACATACAAAGTGACAGATGATCCAACCGGCGAGACCTTGCGCATTTGGTATGAGCTGGGTCACTTGATTCGCTTCAACGAGACACCGAGAAATCTGGTGTCTGCACTGATGGGTAAATTGGCCGGTGGTCCCTTCATCGGTGTGCATTTCCGTGTTGAAGCAGATGCCGGCAGTTGGGCTCCTGTGGACGAACAAATTGCGCGTGTTTTGGAAGCAGCAGAGCGTGCATGGAAGGAATACGGATGGGCTAAACAAGGTGCAAAGAAGGTCATTTATCTCGCATGCGGCGACAAGGACCAAATCAACAAATTTGCCAGTGCAGCAAGGGGCTGGAACGTGGTGGACAAGTTGTCTGTTGCACGGCAATGGCCAACGAAGACGTCTGATGATATCATTCATGCCATCAAGGAGATGCCATTTGACCACCAAGGATCGATTGACTTTGGCGTCATGCTCAAGTCTTCCTTCTTCTTGGGTGTCATGGGCAGTGCATTCAGCTACACGGTTGCCAATGCGAGAGATCCACTGTCGCGGTATCGCGGTTCCTCTTTCGACATCCGTTCGACGGGCGCGAGGCAGGCTGCATCCCATCTCTTTGAAGACAATGAAGCTCTCGCATACTCTTGCTGTCTCTGAATTCTCTATCAGCGTATCCATTACTGTAACATCCCATACAATTGCTCTCACTTGTTTGGCAACTCGTAATTCGCATAGTCAAAATCTTGCAATGACAGGAGCATCTCGCCACGTCCACACAGTATCTCATCTACTTGATGCCGATGGAGGGAGAGAATTTGCTCATCTGGCACCCAAATCACGCGCATCCCAGCAGCAAGACCAGCTTCAACCCCTGGCACGCCATCTTCAAAGACAAGACACTCTGCAGGCAGAATATCAACATGGTCTGAAGTTTTCTGTCGAAGATGCGCGTTGAGGTCCGCAAGGGCAGTCAAGAAGATATCGGGCTGAGGCTTCCCGCGTCCCACAATACGCGCATCGTCGCCTGTGACGCGTACCTCTTCGAACAAGTCAAAGATACGAGCGAGGTTACTAGATTTGAGAGCATAATTGCTGCTTGTACTTGACGTCGCAAGAGCAATCCCAATACCGTGTTGCTTCAAGTGCGAGACTAGGTCTACTGCACCTGGCAACGGTTCAACATGCGGGAAACGCGACAATTGCAGTGCTTTTTGCTCAGCAATATACTCTGGCACAGTCAATCCCGGGATCTGTGCCCAGTCGAGAAAGACTTGTGCCGCTTGGGGTCCTGGTCGACCCATCATGTTGGATTTGACCTCTATAGGGAACTTGGCAGGTCTGCCATGGTTTGCTAGCAGGAGCTCTGTGGTCTGGGTATAGATGGACTCTGAGTCTATGAGCAGGCCATCCATATCGAATAAGCATGCTTTGACGGCCATGACTTGTCTTGCAGATGATGAGCTGTATATATGAAGGTTCAAGATGGTCTATGAAGGTTGGAGCTCATGAAGTATTGAAATCTGTCGCGTAAGAAGCGTGAGAAGTCACCATCGACACCAGACCCTGGCTTCATCGCGACCTAGACCTGGTATGTGTATATCCTCAGAGACCAAGACTACCCACAGTCAAGAAAACTTCACGGAGAATGGCTCGACATCGACTTGACTCCAAATGGCAGAACACGCCAAACGAGATTTCAACGAGATAAGGAAGCGACCGGACAGCAGCCGTGTAAAGTACATAGCATGATAGATGATCAAAAGAAAGACAAAGCTGAAAGTAGCTTCAACAGTCCAAAGACTGGACAGAGTGACTTTTGTCAAATTGTGTTTTGCAGCTGCGAAGGACTAGGTTAAAATTCCAAATGGCTCATGACACTCCGGCTGCCATCTGAGAAGGTCGCAGTCCCATCCGACAAGCTCAGGCTTGACACCAAACTGTGCAAGGAGCATCTCCATCGAGAAGCATTCTTCAATACCAAAGGCAGCCTTGTCTTCAGCATCCATTGGATATTCTTCCACCCTCGTCACTTCTTGCCATCCCCAACTCCCACCAAAAGTATTGCCATGGGCCAGTTGCTCGCGCCAGGCTACAAAGCCACCAGCAGCTTCAATCTTGCGCAAGACACTGCCTAGCATTTCGTCACATGCAAGTTGACAGACCATACGCCATTTTCGCGTTGCTTTCAGCACCTTGCCTTCTTCCTTTGCCCCCAACATTGCACTAGCACGTTCGCATGTCTTGACATCTTCATTGATCTGAGCCAATTGGCGCTGCAATTGTGACACTTCCATGTTGAGTCGCTGTATATCCTTTGCATCCTGAGCTTCAGCTGTCAGCTGTGATCCCTTGGCTTGATCCCACTCGGCGGCGAGCGCGGGATTTCGTTGGATCACAAGCTTCTTGCCAGCGGCCGTTTCCCAACCACCACCGCCAGCACTAGGATTGACAACAGCAGGGCTCTGCAGATCAATTGTGCTCGGTGTCGCATTGTCAGCTCTGAGTTGTCTTGTCACTGGCAGTACAATCCCATTTTTTGGGCGTTTCTTGGGCGCGTCCTTGATCCGAGAATTTGTCAGGCTCGTTGACGTGCCGCACTCATCACGAGGCATTTGTGTAGAGCGGTGTTCGGGATTATCCTCGTTCTTGATGGTAGACATGCTCTTTCCATCCAACTCCACCTCATGCGCCGAGGTGATTGCCAGCCCAGCAGAATTGATTGGCTTTGCGGACGGTGCACAGAACTTTCGGCGCTTCTTGAGGGGCTCCACAGATTTTGAGCTTTCACCATCCGAGACCATGTCTGTGAGCAGATAGTCTGATGAGGGTGCTTCAGTACTGTTTTTCGGAATTGCAGTAGTGCTCTTTGCTTCCACAAGCAACTTGACGATAGGAGGTGCAACCACAGATTGTGCCACAGACTGATGTAACTTGAGCTGCTTACGCTTCTGCTTGCGCGCTGGTAGAGCACCCTGCATGGCTTCATTCCACCTGAGTTGCATGGCTGTAGACTCTTTCCCTTCGACTGCTGCAAGATCCAGAAGTCTATCCAGCTCTTCAGAGACTGATGCAATTATGCAAGGGTCGTCTTGCACTGGGGGGCTTTCTTTGATGTACTGACTCGAGGGAGGAGGAGGCTCGTCTGCTACAGGCTTGATGCTCACCACCGGTGCTTGCAGAGATTTGACGCGCTTCTTTGGCGGCAACTTATCAATTCGCAGTCGTTTCTTTGGTCTAAAGAGGACTTGAGACGATGATGTGGAACCAAGACAGCGCTTGACCCAGGCATCTGCAAGGCCTGGCCTGATCTTGCTCTTTGATGCAGGTTCTGATATAAGGGGCTTGAAAGAGTCCGGCTCTTTGACTATCTCTTCCGCTGCAGAGCAACGTTTAGCCTGATCAGTCGTAGACACAGCCTTGATGGCATCTAACGTGACAGTGCCTGGAAGAAGCGCAGAAGCTGAACCAGTAGCGCTGTCTACAATCTCAAGCAAAAGGCGAGACACCTGGTCGTGAAACTGCGCTCCGACGAGACATCCCTGTCTTGCACGCTCTTCTTCACGCTGGAAAGCAAGTGCATGTAGCCTTGGTTCTTCCTCTTTGACAAAATCATGAGCAGCAGCTTCAATCAGTCCGTCCAGCAGATGCTGTGCTTGCAGAGTACATTCAATCTGAGCTGGTCAGTGGGTTGCACTCATATGATTTTCGAGCGAGCAGCGCACATTGACAGCATGGACCGTCTCATCCAAGATGGATTGTAGCATGCGATACACTGAGTAACCAGTGAGCTGCATCTTCCCCTAGAGCGCCGAGCACGCGCAGAGACCTCCTGAGTCCTGATGGTCTTCTTGAGCTTGTGTTGGTTCAGGAGAAGGAGTCGCGATGGAAGTTTCAAGGATGCGACCAAGACACCTCATTCAACTTATATCAAGGCACGGCTCACCAGGCAGGGTCTCGTCGGTGGGAGAGCAGGCTAAGCAGCGTATATGCGCACAGAGACAGCCGAGGCACTTACGCAACTATCTCGCATTCAACAAGCAGTCGCGACAAACAAGCTCTCCCATGCAGACCTGCTGAACCAGCTCAGTGTGCTTGCATCCACGCTGCAGGCAGTATCTACTCGGCCAGACGTTAAAGAGAACTATTGCAAATCACGGGAACGATCTGTTAGTCCACTGGCAACCCAACGGAAGCATGTACAAAAGAAGCCATCTGTAACATTCAACTACTCTTTGCCTTTGGCCAAACAGTCTTCACCTACACAAATGCGCAAGCAAGAGTCCACCTCCGATAGTGATGAGGATGAGCGAGATACTTCTTTCTTGCGGTTGTCTGAAATGCTCGAACGTTCCATCATGTCTGCGCAAGACGCTCTTGCGACACCTGGTAGTACGAGCTTGCTATTGCGACAGGAAAGCAGTGATGATGGCCATGACACTGGACGGCGCCTGGCTCTACGGGAGGCGAATACGCTCCTTGTGCAAAGTATCACGCAGGCATCTTCGTCCTCATCCACCTGTGTGCAACCCTTACTGCCAGAGCGCTCTTTCAACGAAATGGAGCAATCAATCAAAGAATCTCAAACCGAGGAAATGCTACCCGAACCGCCGTCCTACGAAGAGCATGCTGGTGCCATCAGAACGCTAGAAGAAGGTGTCGCCGGGCTGAACAGTCTTATCGATACCATTGCATTTGCTGCTCGGCCCTTACAGCCTATAGATGGCGGCATGTCGCCTACTGCATTCTTCTTTGCGCTGCTCGTGCTTCTCGCCGCCGTTTACTTTGCAAGGACTGGTCGCGTCAATTGTCATTGCGTTTGTCCAACGCCATCCGTTTGAAGGCAGCAAGCAGTTTGGGAATCCCTTGGCAGGACAATCACTTGTTTGCCGCGACCATCAGTTTCAACGCATCAACACGACTAATGCGGCTGTCGACTTCAAACGCATCATGAGACACGTTGGGCCTTCAAATACTGCTCTGTTCGCTTCTCTTGAATCGGCCATGTTGGGTTCTTTGGGTCAAATGTGGCGAATGCCTAGAAAGGAGCAAGCTCTGCCAAACTCCAAAGAGCTGGAATTGAATCAGTACGATGCAGAAGGATCTGCTCATGCTCCCGCTCCACCTCCCGCACCACAAGATACAGATACGAAACGCAACTTCCTCAGTAAAGTCAGATCGCGCGTGTCAGCGCGCACACTATTCTTTACTGTTGGTGGGATTCTTGGGCTGCTATTCTCCGTCTTCTTCGTGCTTGCGTATATCCGCACCGGGGGCCACTTTCAGCGGTATTTGGATCATGTTCGCGTTACCCGTCGTGACTTGCGTCGCTTTGAGGTCATGCCAGCAGAGGTCCACTCTGTAGATGACACCGGCTTCAGTCTCACCTCAACGCCACTCATCAAGCTCCCACCAGCTATGAAAGTAGAAGCCTTTAGCATGAATGTCATGGATTTCGAGGATCGAACCATTGCTCGCGTACAAGTGCCTGCCTACGACAGTACCACCAAGAACTTGACGCTGCGCATCGATTTTGATAGGGAGGATTATGGCACTCTACATCACTTTGTGCGTCGCTTGTCATTTGGTGGTAGATTGATGGCCAAAGTCGATGCCAACATCACCGCCAAAACACTGGGCATCAGCTCACATGGACGACTCGAGCGCGTGCTTCATATGCCTCATCGCCGTTTCAAACACAGGGACACGCCAAAGCCTCGCCGCCCATCGATTAATCCGGCAGAAGCCTTGGAGTTGACAGAGTTGTTTGCGGCGCATGTTTTGAGTCCAACTGGACTGATGATTGTTATGAAGCGTCCGACACCCAACTTGCGTGCTGATTTGGGACATGTCCGTTTTGGTATGTTCTTGGGCAACAAGCGATTGATTGACCTCAGCACGCAAGCGACCATCGATCCATTTGAGACGGACTTTATGGTACGACAAGGTGCGTACTCGCCTGATGCGATTCAGCATGTCAATGCCACTGTGCATGGTCTATTGAAAGCACTGCGACAACGACACCCACAAAAAGAAATTCCTCGCCAGTTGCTGCATACAGTGACGATGCCTCTGCATATTATTGGCGAGCACTCGCAAAGTGTGGCCTGGCTCAATGTGATTGTACGCTCGCTGAGACGCACGATTCCTGTGCCCCTTGAAGTGCTCGAGAGCTGGCTTATTCGCAGTGGCGTATCTCAAAGCTCTTTTGAAGTTGCCAAAATGGATACGAGCGTGGTGAACGCTATGCCACGTCCTGGAGACACGCCGGCGACACCTGCTTCTCCACCTGCGCTTGTATGAATGAACGATTCATCTTCTTTGCTTAGAATAGGGTTTTTGTACTTAAACAAGATGCTGCAGCTACAGAAGGTTCCTCTAAAACTTGCGTCCCTTGGCCCTCTGCGCCTGCTCCTCTTCTGAGCGATTGACATTGAGCAAGAGGGTATCCGAGTCCAGTAAAATCCTGTTACTGCCGGATGCTACCAACTGTGCAATCTCACGCGCCGTCTCCAGCTTCTTGAGCTCAACATACTGCGGCTTATTCTTCAATGCATCACCAATGAGTTCTGCACTCCGTGCCTCACCCTGTGCCGTGACAATCTTTCCTTGCTTTTCTTGACGTGCACGATCCACAATAAATGCAGCACGCTGAGCTTCCTGCTGTGCAACTTGTTTCGACTCGACCGCTGCTGTGAATTCAGGTGAGAATTGGACGTGCGTCAGGGAGACATCATCGAGAAGGATGTTGAAGCGAGCAGCACGACGAGCGAGGTTATCACGAACGAGACGAGCGACTTTTTCACGCTGAGTGATGAGTTGCGAGGCGTTGAACTGAGCGACGACTGCTTTGAGGACTTCGTTGACGATGGATGGCAAGATACGCTCGTCGTAGTCTTCGCCGAGTGTTCGGTAGATGGTAGGCAGCTCGGCGACGTTGGGCCGCGAGAGGACACGACATGTAATGTTGACCATTTGAAGATCTGACCCAAGAGGTTAGCATACAACGCAAGACAAGAGCGGAGTCAGACCTTTTGTGCCGGTCAACGAAGCAACGTTTCTCGGCTTGGCACGGACATCGTAGTCAATGGCTTGCTCGAACCACGGCAGCAGGAAGTGTGTGCCTTCGTTGTAGATGTCTGGCTTGACACCGCCGAGTCGTGTATACTTGATGGCCCTGTGACCTCCGTCCACTAGAAATCATGTCAGCTTTTTCTTCATCCTGTGCATGACACTGAAGCTAAACGAACCATTGAAGATGGCATTGTTCAGGACGAGCGCGCCGCCGCCGAGGAGGATGAGACCGCCTGCACCGGCAAGAGGTCCTGCAGCACCGGATCCCTTGCCGCCACCTGCACTGCCTGCTGTCCTGACTTTCTGCATCGCATTGCGAAACTGCTTGAAGGCGGCCTGGCCTTGCGGAGTGTTCATTGCGCTATGCTTTTGTAGGTGTAGTAACTCTTGCTCCCGTACGTAATCCAGCAAAGGTTTCGCGCAGGGTTAGAAGTGGACGCAGAATCCACTGGGTGGTCTGTGAGACTCTATATGACTTGTATATACCTGCTAGTGTATACGATAAGCATGGCTACTGCACCTTGTACAAGGCCTCTTCCAATTGCGGCCAAATCACATCACTCGTCTTCCCCGTGAATGTATTCAAAATACCCTGCTCATCGTAGTAGTCCTTCAACGGCGTCGTCATGGCATCGTACTCGGCCAACCGCTTCTGGAACGTCTCGACATTATCATCCAGCCGCTTCGTCAACTGCTCTCCTGTCTCATCGTCCAGGCCTGCCACTTTGGGCGGATTGTAGGTCAAATTGTAGGTTCTGCCGGATGGTGCGTGGATCCAGCGGTTGACGATGCGGTCGATGATGACAGAGTAGGGGACATCCAGGTTGACCACAAAATTGAGCGGAGTGCCCAGTTCAGACAGGTAGTTGTCCAGGGTTGCTGCTTGCGCCTCCGTACGAGGAAAACCATCGAGAAAGAAAGACTTGGCCGTGAAGCCTCGTTCTTTGATCGTGTTGATGACCAAGTCACACATTGTATCATCGTCAATCAGCTCACCCCGCGTAATCTTGTCCTGTGCTCGCTTGCCAAGTTCCGTGCCGCGTCTCATGTGATCACGCAGCAAGTCACCGGAAGACAAGATGCTGATATCGGGGTATTTGCCCATTATATGCTTGGCCTGTGTTCCCTTACCAGCACCAGGTGCACCAAGTATCAAACCACGGATAGGCTCTAATCCACGATGATGGAGATCCACGATCCGTTGAGCACTCAGGATGACGGGAGCATCAATCATCTTGCCCTCAAATTCAAAAGCACCGCGTTCCTCAGACTCCCATCGCTTAAGCAAGCCCTGAGCCCAGCGAACGCGTTCTTTGCTCGGCGAGAAATGCTTCTTGATGTCCTTGATTTGCGCTGGGTGGATGGCTTGTTTGCCACTGTAGCCGAATGAGGCACCTTCGATACACTCTTCCTTCAGGCGATCCAAGTCCTTGTAGGATGTGCAAACGAGATCAATCGAGTCCAGACCATATGCTCGCGCTGCCGTGACAACCCCTTGTCTTGCAAAGAGCAACTCACGCAGACTGGGAGACCGCGTGATTTGCATACTCGCTGCGAAATCCTCCGCTGCAAAGACGAGACCCGTCAATTGCTTGTGTGCAGAAGCGATACTCTTCAAGTTCATGATGGCCGAGGCACTCTCAACCATAGCAATGATCTGGACACCGGGAGGCAATTTCCCCGCTAGCCATTGCACATCTTCTGCAGTCTCCGTCTTTGGTAGCATGACAGCATCAATCTGCAGTCCCTGTATCATGGCCAGGTCATCTATTGCCAATTGTCCAGTCCCACGCCCATTAATCCTTACAATACGTTCCTGCGTACCGCGTGCATACCGCTGTAAATGCTGCGACACGAGGTTTCGTGCTTTCGGTTTCGCTGCCATGCTCACAGAATCCTCCAAGTCAAAGGTCAACCCATCTGCCTTGAGGTTGATGGACTTGGCGAGCATCTTTTCTGAGGAGCCAGGGATATAGAGGAGGGCCCGGCGCAGGGACTTTTCACGCCGTCGAGCCGAAGTGCCATTACTGGTGCTCGATGCATAGCGAAGTGCTTTACTGGCAAGAGGCCTACTCCGAATGAGCATGGGCCCGGAGCAAGGAGTTGTTTGCTGTGGCTGCTGCAGTCGATGCGAAAGTGGAAGTGGGGAAGGACGACGACGAAGACGAGAACGAAGCGACGCTGCGACAAACATAGAACTATTTAAGCTTGCTACTTCCCTTCCAGACCCGGTTCAGCTACATACGACGTCGGCAATGCTAAAGACCGGGCTGAGATGAATACTGGGGAGCTATTGATTATCTACGCTAGTGATCTTCTCGAGGACGTCGATCCAGCCACAAGCATGACCCATTCACGTCCACTACAGCTTCGTTGTTTGCCTCCAGAGACGACATGGGTCTTATGAGTCTGGAATAGTCTCGTATTATCTTATGTCACATCTCACATCTCACATAATCTCTGCTAGTCAGGAGATTTGTTCTAAGCATGGCAACTGGAATTTGCGGCATCTAAACGCTCATATGCGAAGATATAAATCATATGACAAGGTCACCCTGCTCGATTCTACTTTGAAATTGATGCAGATCAGCTCGCAACGCGGCTCGATTACAGTGAGGTATTTTGCCAGCTTTGAGCGATTGTACTGCTTGCAGCTTCCTGTTCGCGCGCCGCATGCACGGTGAAGTGTCAGGATGCACATGGTGTAGTGCTCGAGACTCCTGAAGATTGACCATCTGGGATGCTCACACGCTAAGCGGGCTCTTTGTCTCTTCTGACTTTCATTTCTCATAAGGTGGATCGCGAAGAAGGTTTGACATTTCAAAAGGGCCGCCAGCATGGGATCGCAACAATCCGCAGCCTTGCGCAACTTGAGTGCAGCAGGACCATGGAATAGCTCGCATCCATTGCCAAAGCCATGGAGCCAAAAGACCATACCAAGCTTGACGGCGAACACTCTTAAGGTCAGCATACCATTGAGTCGACGACGAAGCTGATGAATTAGGGTATTGTAGGCGTCACGAGTCTTTCATTCGTCGCCATGTCCGTCATGGCAATCTACCTGCGCTTCTCCAACACACGCAGAGGCGCTATCTTGAACTGGCGAGCGCTGAGGAATCCAATTACGACGCAATCGCAGATGCTCATCCTCATCTGTCATTTGGTCTTTGCTCAGGTACTTCAATTGATTGGCTATTTGATGTCTGCCATACATCTTGCCAAAGGGCGAGTCATCTCACCGAGCTTGACGTAAGAAGTGCTGTGGTCCCAATCAAGCTGACAATAGTTGTGAGACACAAGGGACAATCATCTTTATTTCCCATATCCTTACAAACTTCTCGATTGCAAACATTGCAACGCACTCGGCATACTGGTGGGTATCTCAGATCCTCATGTCGCGCTGACATTGAAGCATATCGAGGCTGAAACCAATGGCTCTAAGATGCTTCGTTCTTCTCAATGTTGTCTCTTGGATCCTGACCCTTTCCATCAGCTTGGTCTTTCCACATATCTACAACGCCCGCAATGATGTGCCTTTCTTCACTTTCGGCAGCATAGCCTGGTAGGATCATTCCGACCTGCATCAAATGCTAATCACACAGCTTTGTCAGCAATCTATGGCGGATGGAAAAGATTCTCGCAGTTTACGTCCCGTGTCTGGGGCTTCTTGGCATTACTGTCGTTCTATATTCATTCATCAGTTACCGCCTCGTACGCCACTCTGGACGTCTCGGTAGTGCAGGACTTCGCACTCATGCAGTAACTCGCACAGAAAAGGAAATCCTCCGTGCAGCAAAGCGCGTCCTTATGTTCCCATTGGCAACAATCATCATCACGCTACCGTTTCTGATATTGTCCATCATGGGCTTTCAAAATTCAAAAGTGCTGAAGCAACACTCATGGACAATCATGCTGGTTGGCTTGTGCATTGCCATTGCTCCACTCGTGGCCTGTATCTTCTTCTTCTTCATGACCTCATTCTTCAGATCATCTTCATCAGTAGACACTACTGAAATGTCCGAGCTTGCGGGTAGTGAAGCGGCGGGTGTCGACTTGCCCTTTCCCATGGACGGAGATACCGTCAAGACCTACATCAGTAGTCCAGCTGCCAAGGACAATTCAATCTACTACTCGTTTGAGACAAACTTCCCAGGGGGCAGGATCAAGACGGTTGACGTGCAACCAGGCTTTATTCTTCCTGGACGTTCCTCAACGTAATTGCCCACCACTAAGTCAAGCTGCATTTATCCCAAGGCCGGAATAATTCGCGGCTTTGGTCCTTCTTCCTTACGATACTGTCAAGAGGGAACTATTTTGCCCATTTTACAATTCTTCAGCTTCTCTTCTCTTGACGCAGCATTCGCAAGCTCATTTTGTAATCTTCTCTGGTAACGCCAAAAGGCAGTTTCGCCTCCAAAGGCTTCATCGCTGGTGCTTTTTATCGTGTCTTCCACGCAATCTGTGGCTTTTCCCCTCTTCTGATGCACCGGTAACCACAAGACCAAACCAGTGAGCACGGCAATCTATCGCGAGACAGCGGCAAATTTTGGGGCTACATTACAAGAAGTGCTTCGCAGAACATGCTGATCGCCACAAGGTGACAAGAACTTACAATTTGCAGTTGAGCCGCTTCACATCAAAGCTACAATGCAACGTGGCTATCTGCGTTTGTGAGCGTTGTTAATGCCAGCTACGAAACACTTGAAGACGACACAGCAACATTGCCTGATACTTTATTCGAGGTATGTGATCAGCCTTCAGTGTTTTCAGACGATGATATTGATGGAGTTCAGCACTGATGACTATGCCTCGACCTTCCTCTCTCTGGGAGCGCACCAATCGCACTAGTCCGCCGAGATCGAGACACGCGCCTCTCGATATATTATGCATCGCATCAGACATATGCAGAGTTCTCCCCTTCTGGCTTGCGCCTTGTGACATTTGTGATTCTCAATTTCTAAGTCTGCTCATCACTACCCCTGAGCACAGTAAATATGGAACTGTCAAGTTGCGAGCTCTGCATCAAGAAGGCCTGGCCACGGCTAAGGCTTTTCGCATTCGAACCAACGACGTCAGCCACGTCCCTGATAGTCTAATACAACGGCATCTAGCATCATGGGATCCCAGCAGTCGAAAGCCCTGCAGCAATTGACAGCGGCTGGGCCGTGGAACAGCGCACATCCATTGCCGAGTCCTTGGAGCGAGGTTACTCTACAAGAAACAACAAAAGTAGTCCTCAAAGTAAGCAAGACTTCAGCATTGAATGGCGTGGCTGACGACGCAGGGCATGTTGGCTATCGTCGGATTCTCGTTTGCAGCGATGGTCGGGATGTTCTTCTACCTTCGCTTCTCTCCTACACAAAGGAGAGCAAATGTGATTTGGCAAGCACTGAGCCATCCAACTACGACTCGGTCACAAATGCTTATCCTCATATGTCACTTGGTCCTGGCTCAGATTCTTCAATTGATTGGCTACTTGATATCTGCCATACATCTTATCAAGGGCCGGATCATCTCGCCGAGCCCGACGTAAGAGCTTGAACACCAAGGCTACGGCTAATTGTAGGTGCCAAGCACAAGGCATCTTTCTTTTCGGATCTCATACGCTCACACACTTGTCTATTGCCAACATTGCGACGCACTCTGCGTATTGGTAAGGTCTACGTAATCAGGACATCTCTAACTTACAGTGTGTCCAGATTGAAGCCCATGTCTCTCCACCTTTTTGTCATGCTAAACATCGTCACTTGGGTGCTGACCTTAACATTATGCTTGATTTATCCTTTGGTTTATCATTATCTCAACGTGGTGCCATTCTTCACCTTTAGCAGCATAGTATGGTAAGATTCTACATGCAATGTCATCTACTGACATGTAGTTTTGTGAGCGGTCTTTGGCGAATTGAGAAGATCATTGTGGTCTACGTTCCTTCAGTGGCCCTATTGAGTGTCGGCATCTTCCTATACCCATTCATCAGCGTCAAACTTGTACGGCATTCCGCTCGTCTTCGACGAATAGGTCCCAACACGGAGGCAGCCGTTCCCAGGGAAAAAGATATCCTCCGAGCCTCAAAGCGTGTCCTCATGTTCCCGATCGCTACGGTCATCGTCACACTACCCTTTCTCACATTGTCGATGATGGGATTGTTGACTCCATTGAGCTTCAAAACTAAGTCCTGGACGGTTGTTGTAGTGGGATTCTCTGCCGCATCCGCTCCACTGGTCACCTGTGTCATCTACTTCTTCCTGACTTCGTTCTTCAAGACATCGTCAACACCTGAAAACTCTCAGTCGTCTGCTGCTGATCTCACTGGGTCTGAGATGAACAATGACGAGGTGCCCTTCATCTTGGGAGAAGGCACTGTAAAGACTTTTATCAGCAGTCCGGCGGCCAGGGAAAGTTTGAGTGACTACGATTATGACAGTACAGCTGTCTACCATCTTTCAAAAATCAGGACCGTCGACCTTCAGCCGGGCTCTGCGCTACCTACGCCGATTCCCAAGTGACGACTTATGAGGTCCAGCGAGTCATCACTGTGACGCTGGCAGACCAAGCCTAGACTTTATTGCGCCAGTCTCCCACAACCGAGGTTCTTCTTTCTTCACATTTTCGTTCACTTCTCCTGTTGTAGAGCGATGACACATTACCCCGGCTCGTTTGGCTCGTTCGACTCGTCTGACAGTACGACCATGCCGTCTGCTGGGTAACTGGTACAGTCGATCATGCGCATCGCCTCATGGCCAATTTCAAAAATTTCATTCTTGACCCCTGAAGAAACTTCGTTTTCCTAAATCTCCTTGCAACCAGGAGCAATCAGCTGACAGGAACCGTATGTCCACGACGCGTGAGTCGTTGCGACCCTCTCCACATGGTTGAATTCTCTCCAATGATTGGCTCAGAACGTGTTGACTTATCTTTCTCGTCAACCGGGTTCTGCATACTGTCACAAAGTGGTATCTCCTGATGGCGCGGTATTGCATGCAACCGTCAACCTGCGCTGCCTCGCCGGATGACCATCTCTCAAGAGTAGTGCTCATCCACAACAAGGCTAACCGATATTGCAATGGGAGTCAACCAGTCCTCTTACCTCAGTCATCAAGTGGCTCTTGGCCCGTGGAATGCAAGTCGACCTCTGCCCGTTCCATGGACCTTGAATCCTTTGGCCAACCACGAAATGAATGTCTTAATCGTAAGCGACAGACTAGAGACGTGCATTTTACCAACTACATCAGGTCATCTCCGGACTATCCTTGTTCATCTGGGCTGTTGTGCTACTGCTCATCATCCTTGAAATACATCGAAAGAACGTCTGCGAACGGCCAGCCAAGTGGGACCTCAGCACAGCTCGTACTCAATTCACCATCTTGCTTGCACATCTCCTACTAGCCCAAGTCTTGTTGAGCGCTGGCTATCTACTCTCGACTGTTCATTTGGTCAGCGGTAGAATAATTTCTCCATCAATCCCGTAAGGAACACCCTATAATATGATGATTCATCAGACTGACTAGTAGCTGCACGATACAAGGTAAAGACATGAACTATGATAATACATTCACTGACAACAGGCCTTTTGATCAAGATGGCGCATCTTTTGTCTCATTGCCTGATCACCTGCATCGCTGTGCATACATTTCATGTTGTACAATTCAAAAGGCCTATGCAAGTGCAATGGTTTCGCATCATGTTGGTCTTAAGCTGGCTACAGGTCGCTACGATTGGCTTGCTATTCCCTTTGGCCTTGCAAGTATGGTACAGGAGCGTGATGCCAGTCTTCATGCTGGGAAATCTCATGCACTGCTCCGTTGGTAGTATCTGGCGCGTGGAAAAGATCGTTACCGTTCTTCTACCATTCTTGACCAACAATTTGATTGCTTTCGTCGTCTATCCTGTGGTTAGCTATCGCCTGCGAAAGGATGTCAACGAGCTCAAGCGACTGAGCCTGCGCAGCACATTATCGGGAGACTCGCAAACGATTAATTGCAAGGGCAACAATAACATCCTTCGCGTGTCGAGGAGTATGATCATTCTGCCCGTTGCGACTTTCGTCAGCACAATGCCTTATGTCCTCACAGTGATCTTTGCTGTCCATTCTGGCGGGGTCCTTCAATGGTCACATACACTGATCGTTTGTACGACCGTTGCAAACTTGTTCTTGCCTCTCATCAACAGCCTGTTATATACACACATGCTACCACGCGTTTGATCGAGCTCAAATCATGCTGGACATTCATTTAGAGTGCAATCAATGCAAATGTACCCAAAATTGATGAGCTTCTTGACCTATCCTTGAACCAGACCTCGGCCGCTTGTGTCAAACGATGTTGAGATTTCAAGCGACCTTAAAGTTCAAGTCATTTGCTAGCAATGGGTGGATGATGGTCCTTCGAGCCTGTCTCAGCAACTTGCTCCGGGCGCAGGCTGAGGGGCGCCAGCATCCGGTGGCGGACCATTACACCATCTGAACATGACTATCACTTCACGTGCTGGTGTCACGAAAGCATCCACGCCTTTTGTCTCTGCAGCTGACCACCTGAGCCCATGGGCTTCCGAGATGCTAGAAGATTGTTTTGTCGACCGACTCCAACCGAAGGGCTTGCCCGAACCTGTCGTGGCTATTGACGTTAGCCATCGAAATTTCCAGCTACATAAATGCTCCTGAACACATAGCTCAATTGTTTTGATCGTGGCCAGATGTAACAAATGAGCATTGAGTACGACGCATCATGTAAGGTACAAATCCAACCCCCTGCTGGATCAGTGCTGGTGAGGTAAGGTGGGCCATCAACGATGTGCTATCCGTCATTTACACTTGCAAAATGAAAGCATTCAATCGCATTTTGAGCTACTGAGGTACTCGCACATCTATCTATTCGACAAGAAGGCACCAGAATCTGGTATTAACCACACAGTCGGCGTATCTGAAATTTGAGGGACGGGAGGGTGACTAAGGGGCCAAGCAATCTGAACCTCTTTTAACCACTGCCGCATGTGTTTGCGCTCAAATGGTTGCAATTGCTGAGGGTGGAGTATTGATCGGGTTTATTCGAAGCAGATCATTTGGGGTCCTTTGCCCCTGGCAATTTGGCAAGTTCAACTCGCACGGACGAGACACTCATCGAAGGCTCTGAAAGGCTCTGCAAGGCTCTTACACTCCTTCCATGCCTCTTTTGACCTTGAATTGACTTATCTGGTTGATCATGGGGCAAAGTCAATCTTCCACGCTTGGCCGGTTGGCTGCAGCTGGCCCTTGGACAGAGACAAGGCCCCTTCCTGCACCATTTTCGCAGATTCCTCTTCAGCCTGGGACTGAGATTGTTATGAAGGTAAAGCTCGTTTGGCTCTCAAATGTACGGATACTTATCAAACAGATCGTAACAACGACTTCAACTATCTCACTGGTCACTCTGCTGGCTGTGGCATGCATCCTTCGTTGGTTGGCTAGTCGGGGCGAGTTGCAGATCGACTTCCGCGCTTTGCGTCGACCAGAGAGCGCTCAATCACAGCTGCTGATCTTGTTGGGCAGCCTGATGCTGGCACAGAGCCTCTTGGCATTGGGAAGCTTCTGCGCCGCGTTTCATCTCATCAAAGGGGCTATCATTGCTCCATCGACCTTGTAAGCCTTTCTAGCTTTTAGAACGATTTCTAACGAGCAGATGCTGGGTTCAAGGTGCGAGATATGCTCACTGTGGCCATCGATCTGACTAATCTCCAGGTATGCTCCATGGCACTGGCGGGTTTCTGTCGCACTGTTCTATTGCAGCTATAGGAACGCATTCGCTGTTATCGGTCTATCGACTGAAGCCCTTACAACTGCCTGCTTTTGCATCTCTCCTTACAATCGTGTATGCCATTCCCTTCTGCATTGGTTCATTGTTTCCCCTCATTATGGGATCGCTTTACGATGTGCCATTCATGGTCGCATCTCACTACGCTTGTTACGTCAACATTCTATACATGAAGGAATTCATTTATGCGATCGTACTTCCTTTTGGGCTACTGTTCTCAATTGGTCTAATCACATTTCCATTAGCCTCACTTCGGCTCAAACACCAGACAAGACGACTATTGCAACACACTTACAAAGCTCAAAGTCAACAGGAGATTAACAAGCGTGCAGAGTACGCTAGAACCTCCTCTCGGATGTTGATGTTCCCTCTTGTGGCCATGCTTGCAACACTACCTTATCTGGTTGTTGGAATTAGCCTCATTCTGCGCCCAAGGTTCTTTCAAGAGCACATCTGGCCAGAAATCATCACTGGGCATGTGGTCTCTATAAAGCCGATCATTGACGTTGTGCTCTTCGGTATGCTTTACTTCAAAAGGTTGAGCTCGATCAAGCCTAAGTCGCTTCGCAAAGACCCATCCTTTGGAGCAGCGCAGGATGACTTGCAGCACCTACCTGGCATCTGCAGCGGGATTCACATGGGCACTCTGCGTCCAGTTGACGTCGAGATTTTTGCGACCTCTGATTTGGAGACGCATTCACTGACAGCGGCAGCTGATAGCGACTCGTCAAAGTCTGCCGAGTTGGCACATCTGCACTCCCTTGTCGGAATCCAGGTCAGCCAGAAGACGGTCAGAACAGTCCACTCGACTTTCACGTTCTGAAAAGATTCGCAGCAGCAGCAGCAGCAGCAGTAGCAGCAGTTGGAGGTTTGTTTAGCATTTCTCTAGAACTTGAGCTCTTCAAACCTCAACTTCTCGATTCATTGCTGCCTCACTTCAAGGATTACTTGGCTTCGTCTGTCAATCAAGTTGGCTGCTCACTTGCTGCCTCTAGTGGTTTGACAAGTCTTCTTTGAATAACAGCAGCTTGTGCTTGCCTAGCTTGTTTAGGAATTCTCACGTATTTCTCAGACTCCAAGAGCGATATTTCTAAGCAGTAAGCCCATGCATCACACAGCCCACGAGGTAAGTCAGGTGTACTGCTACGACAGGCAACATATTTGAACCTCCCCTAATTGCATATAGGGGGCAACATGCACTCCACGCGTGCAGGTTGCTGAGTCAATTGGAACGAATCACAAACTCATTGCTGCGTCGTCGATGATGCAGTCCTCTCAGAGCCCAGACCCAAGTCATGCTCCTGATTGCATATTTCGGACAGCTCATG
Source organism: Protomyces pachydermus (assembly GCA_003717275.1). Lineage (NCBI taxonomy): Eukaryota > Fungi > Ascomycota > Taphrinomycetes > Taphrinales > Protomycetaceae > Protomyces > Protomyces pachydermus. Next base: position 445,579 of record QXDU01000110.1, on the reverse strand, counting down.
CCTGTTCTCTCTTGTGGCCACGTATAGCCAGAAAGCAGCAATCTCAGCACCATGGCAAGGCAAGAAGACTCAGTGCTGGGTGTTCTTGCTCAAGGCGCCCCATGGACGAAGCAGCATCCGCTCCCATCTCCATTCACCTGGTCAGCCATTCCAGATGACCGCTTACGGATCATTAAAGTAAGAGCATATTCCATGTGGCTTGCTAACAACAGATCATCGCAATCATTGCAAGCTGCACAGCAGCCGTCTCGGTCCTCTTGGTCATACAGTTAGTCAAACAGCATTATCAGGGTCGATCCAACATTCCATGGTCTCGAATGATGAAGCCATCAACTCCCAAAGCGCAGGTGGTTTGGCTTTTCATGCATTTCTTTGCAGCACAAATGATCCAGTGTGTGGGATGGCTCTTTTCGATAATCTATGTTGCAAAAGGATCTGTTCAAACCCCATCGGCAATGTGAATACCTGGGTCTTTCTTTCGTTAATACTAATGCTCTACAGGTGCTCAGCTCAGGGTATAGAAAGCCATTTCTTTGGCACCGCTAACCTTATAGCGTTACTACAAACCATGGGAACATACATGTCTCAGTCCTCTGCGTCCGCTATCGCGGTTCACTCAGCATTGGTGATTGTCCGACTGCGCATTGTCTCCCTTGTGACGTTTTGGTGTCTTCTTGCGAGTGTGTGGTCCTTCACACTCGTGCTTGGTCTGATTGTTCCCATCGTCATGAATCATCTCTACCCTGTTCCCTATGTGGCTTTCTGGGACGTGTCGTGTACGTGCCAAACAAATTTGAATTAAGCTGACAAGTAGGTTTCGTTAACAAATTGTACTTCGTGCAGATTTTTTGGCTCCTCAACATACCTTTCTTGTTGCACCTGTCGATCACTATGATCTGCTATCCCATCATCAGTGTCCGTCTAAAAAGACAGCTGTATTTTCTCCGAGCTTTCGCTGAGAGGTCTCCTGCTGGACTGGGTCAGACTAGAGATGATGATGCCATTCGCACATCACGCAAGTTGCTCATATTCCCCTTGGCTTTTGTGCTCGGCAACCTGCCTCTCATCTTCATCATCGTGTTCAGTCTGGCTGCACCACGTTGGATGTTTAACGAACTTTGGCCCATGGCTATTGCAGCTTGCTTTCTTGCATTGTTACCACTTGTCAATACACTGATCTACTTCTTCGCGACTCCGCTGTTCAAAAGCTCGCCAGTTGGGCAGAGCGCGGCGACCGCAAGCCGTAGTCGACCCGATGACGCCTTGGCACTCAACTCGGATCCGAACGTGGAGCTTCGTGGTTCTTTGCCACCGAAGAATGAGCAAGTTGTGTTTCGACCGAGCCGATCAGACTCCTGTCGCACTAGTGTACAGAGTAAACCGGTGGGGATTCGGCAAAACGATGATAGTTGTGCCGGACTGGATCCGTCCAAGTCTGAGCCTCCTCCCGGCTGGCCTATCCGCTAGCCTTGCGTTGGCTTTGATCAGCCTTGCGTATGCTCACTTTCTCCCCTTTTGTCACCGAGTCTCACAATCAAGCATCGACGATACTCGCATGTGAGCAGCTCCGCAGCTCCGCAGCAAGACGTTGACAAAAGATCCAATTTCGCGCGTTGATCCTCGCTGCTGGGTACCATTCGCAACATGACGACCGTATCGTGGCTGTTCCCGTGGATTTGATACCTCGTACTGCTTCCAAGATAACAAGACTGGTAGATCCTTCTATTCTCGGGTCCCTCGCAATCTTTCTGGCAAAGTATCTGTCTCCTCGCAAACAAAAGGCCCCTGAATATACTTGGGAAGATCGCTATGTAAAAACTCCATCTCCTAGGTAAGCAGCTTGGTTGTCTTGTTCCAAACACTTACAATCAAACAGATGCATGACCCAAGGTTTGTCAATTTGATAATGAGCTTGTCTAACCTGCGAAGGACCTTTCCAAACCACGGGAGCACTTTTATCGCAGGCGTCTGTCTCTGCCATCGCAGTTCCCTCTGCACCGGTCATCTTTAGGCTGGGCATCGTTTCCTTCATTTGTTTGGGTGCTCTTGGCGAGTATGTGAAACTTTCCGTTGAATTCATCTCGTGGTCCCTGTCCTTTTAAATCCCTTTTAAATCACTTCTGTGCCGTGCCCTACCTCTAATTCTCCAAGGTGTCAAGTAAGAGCAAACGGACTCAGGAGCTTGCTGATTGTTAGGCTCCTCAAACCACGATACATGAATGGATTTATCTGGTGAGTGGATGTACCTCTCTTATTCCGTTTGATCATCGCTTTGATGGCCTATCCGGTTATCAGTGTACGTCTGTCGAGACAGTTGCGGCAGCTTCAGGCGTTTGCCTTACGACTCCCGTCTCTCTCTCGGGCCTCTCAAGTGACGACGATGTTGTACGCACTTCCGTTGTGTTACTGCTCATCATCCTTGCAACACATCGAAAGAACGTCTGCGCTGCGGATGGCTAGCCAAGTGGGATCTTAGCACAGTACGCATTCAATTGACATCTTGCTTGCACCTGTCCTACTAGCCCAAATTTGTTTGATTGAGCGCCAGCTATCTACTTTCGACTGTTCATTTGGCCTGCGGTAGAATCATTTCTCCATCAATCCCGTAAGGAGCAACCTATAATATGATGGTCCATGAACTGACTTGTAGCTGCACGATACAAGGTAAAGACATGAACTATGATAATACATTCACTGACAACAGGCCTTTTGATCCAAATGGCGCATCTTTTGTCTAATTGCCTGATCACCTGCATCGCGGTGCATACATTTCATGTTGTACAATTCAAAAAGCCCATGCAAATGAACACTTCTGCATCATCTTGGACCTGACTACAAGTTGCTACGATTGGCTTGTTGTTTACTTCGGCCTTGCAAGTATGGCACAGGAGCGTGATGCCAATCTTCATTCGGGCAACTTTCATGCACTGCTCGGAAGACCTCAAAGCGATGCAGCAGGTGCAGACCGACTGGTGTCGTCAAAATCCTTGGCCTCGCGCGTCATGCTGCAAGATTGCTAGCTGTTGTGGAAAGGCGATTCTGCCTGTAGCAGAAAAGAGGGCGCAGATTGCCATTGGCTTCGCAGACAACCTAGAGGACCTCACCGACAATCGCCTTGCCCATACTGCTTTTGAAGAAGCCAAGATCGACGCTCGAGCGATAGTGCAGGCAAAACGTGGTACAGCCAGATCTCAATACTTCTCAATGGCTCCGTTGCGACTCTCGGCTCTCCAACGTGCCGCAAAACTTCACTGAGTCGCTCTGGAAGACGTACTACGAGAATTGGGTGCATGAATGTGCCAATAACGCGCTTTACAGACACAGTACCCCATCTCGTTCGAGGAGTTCAAGAAGCAAAGCCTTTATGTCAGATTCTGGGCGGATGTGCTGGCAAATAGATTGCGCGTATGCGCGGCAGTATAGACCAGCTCATGGTCAATAGAGGAAGAAGGCACAGGGATGAGCTCGATCGCCCCTGCCCGGCATGCAAGCCGACCGGCGATGTTGTGGAGACTCTGCAGCATCCCTGCTCGGATGCTGCGACCACGAAGCTCAACTGGCGGACATAAGGCTGCGTTGGCCTTACTCGAGCGCTGCCAGCATCATGCAAATCATTGTCGACCCACCAAAAGAACATGTCTCCCTCGTGTCGCGCATTGTCAACGCTGCCATCAGCAAAGTCAACGGGCGCTACCTGACGATACTCTGGTTGTGTCTTCTATGACCAGCAAATAGCCTTATGACACTATGCGTGGTCCGGCGTGGATAGTGAGAGCACCCTTGTGTGGGTGGACTCTCTGTTTTGCTTCCTTCTTTTTATGCATATGGGGGACAGCACTGGAGCTGAGCACGACGTAGCTTTGTTTTAGCTAAATCCCATCACTGCACCGTTGAAAGTGTATGGCGCACAGACAGAGTCATCACCCTTCTTCTATTACTCTTGGTTAACAAGCTGATTGCTTTCGTCGTCTATTTTGTGGTTAGCTATCGAGTGCGAAAGGATGTCAATAGGCTCAAGCGACCGAGCCTACTCGGGCTGATATCTGGAGTAGTTCAAACGGTCATCTCCAAGGGCAAAGATGACATTTTCGCGAAACGAGAAAGATGAAAATCCTGTCCATTCCAACGTTTGTCGGCACAATGCTTTATAAGCTTTCAGTGAGCTTTGCTGTTCACTCGGCAGCTGGCGGGTCCTTCATTGGTCACATACACTGACTGTTTGCACGATCGTTGCAAACTTATTCTTGCCTCACATCAACAGCCTGCTGTATGTACGCGTGCTACCACACGCTCGTTCGAGCTCAAGTCATCCTCGAGGTTATACTTATACAATCATTGCACATGTAGCCAAAATTGATGAAGTCATTGACCAGTTTTCAAGCAGGCCTTGGCCGGCCGGCTTGTATAATACGACGTTGAAAGTCCAATCGACCTTAGAGCTCCAGTCATTTGCTAGCAATAGGCGGATGATAGTCCTTCGAACCTGTCTCAGCAACTTGCTCCGGGCACAGGCTTGGCGCCAGAATCCGGTGGCGGAACTTTAGCCCATCTGAACATGACCTGATTTCACGTGTTGGTGCCGTTATCCATTTACGCCTTGTGTCTAGAAATTCTACTTTCTCCCTAGTTGTCGTGGCAGCGATAGATGTCGAAATTAGCTCACTCTAGTGCTCCAAAAAACGCTCCTGAATATCGACTTGATCGTGTCGAAATGTAACAAAGGAGCATGAAATACGACGCATCATGACCTCAGCGATATGCTAGTTCTATCTGTCATTTGCGCTTTCAAAACAAAGAGGATCAATCACATCTCGAGCTGCTGAGACACTCGCACATCTATTCATTTGGCAGCAAAACACCAGCATTTGGTATACATCAATTAATTGACGTATCTGAAGCTTGAGTAATACAAGAGCTACTGGGGGCCTACTCAAATTGAACATCTTCTGACCACTGCCGCTGGTGTTTGCGCTCAAATCTTTGCAAACATGAGGATAGACTAGTGATTCGGTCTATTTGAAGCATATCGGGTAGGGTCATTTGCCCCTGGCAATTTGGCAAATCTAGATCGCACGACCGTAGGTCGTTGAGAGCTCTGCAAGGCTTTCACATCCCTTCTGGGCCTCTTTTGGCCTTGAGTCGACTTACCTGGTTCATTATGGGACAAGGTCAATCTTCAGCGCTTAGCCGTTTGGCTGCAGCCGGCCCTTGGACAGGGACGCGACCTCTCCCTGCACCATTTTCGCAGATCCCTCTTCACCACAGTACTAAGATTGTCATGAAGGTAAAGCTTGTTTGGTCCCAAGCATGCCGAAACTGACCAAACAGATCGTAACAACGACTTCAACTATCTCACTGGTCACTCTGTTGGCTGTGGCATGCATCCTTCCTTGGTTGGCTAGTCGGGGCGAGTTGCAGATCGACTTCCGCGCTTTGCGTCGACCAGAGAGCGCTCAATCACAGCTGTTGATCTTGTTGGGCAGCCTGATGCTAGCACAGCTTTTGTTGGCATTGGGAAGCTTCTGCGCCGCGTTTCATCTCAACAAAGGGGCTATGATTGCTCCATCGACCTTGTAAGCCTTTCTAGCTTTTAGAACGATTTCTAACGAGCAGATGCTGGGTTCAAGGTGCGAGATATGCTCCTCGCTGCCATCGACTTGACTAATTTCTAGGTATGCTCCATGGCACTGGCGGGTTTTTGTCGCACTGTTCTATTGCAGCTATAGGAACGCATTCGCTGTTATCGGTCTATCGATTGAAGCCCTTACGACTGTCTGCTTTTGCATCTCTTCTCACAATTGTGTACGCCGTTCCCTTCTGCATCGGTTCACTAGTCCCCCTCATTATGGGATCGCTTTACGATGTGCCATTCATGGTCGCAACTCACTACGCTTGTTATGTCAACATATTATACATGAAGGAATTCATCTATGTGATCGTACTTCCCTTTGGGCTACTGCTCTCAATCGGTCTAATCACATTTCCACTAGCCTCACTTCGGCTCAAATACCGAACAAGACGACTGTTGCAACGCAGTCGCAAAGCTCAAAGTCAGCAGGAGGTTGACAGGCATGCAGAGTACGCAAGAACCTCATCTCGGATGTTGGTGTTTCCGCTTGTGGCCATGCTTGCAACACTACCTTATCTGGTTGTTGGAATTGGCCTCATTCTGCGCCCAAGGTTCTTTCAAGAGCACACCTGGCCAGAGATCATCACTGGGCATGTGGTCTCCATATGGCCAATTGTTGACGTTGTGCTTTTCGGTATGCTTTACATCAGAAGGCGCAACCCGATCAATCCTAAGTCGCTTCGCAAACATCCATCCTTTGGGGCAGTACATGACGACTTGCAGCACCTACCTGGCAGCTGCAGCGGGATTCATATGGGCACTCTGCACCCAGTCGACGTCGAGATTTTTGCGGCCTCTGATTTAGAGATGCATTCACTGACAGCGGCATCTGATAGCGACTCGACGAAGTCTGCCGAGTTGGCACATCTGCACTCCCTTGTCGGTATCCAGGTCAGCCAGAAGACGGTCAGAACATTCCACTCGACTTCTAGGTTTTGAACACATTTGCAGCAGCAATAGCAGGAGGAGGTCTGTTCAGCACCTCTCTAAAGATTGAGGTTTTAGGAGCTCAATCTCTCACTTCATTACTCCCTCACTTCAAAAATTACTTGGCCACGTTTGTTGATCAAGTTGGCTTCTCACTCGCAGCTTTCAGAGGTCTGACATGTCATTTTTGAACCACAGCAGCTTGTGCTTGCCTAGCCTATTTAAGGAATCTTCACGTATTTGTCACACCCCAAGAGCGAGATCCCTAAGCAGTAAGCCCATTCATCACACGACCCACGAGGCAAATCGGATGTACTAATACGACAGGCAGCACATTTGATTATCCCCTGATTGCAGATAGGGGGCAAGATGCACTCCAAATGTGCAGGGTGTTTTGTCAATTGAACGAGCCACAAGCACATTGCTGCATTGTCAATGATGCAGTCCTCTCAGAGCCCAGACCCAAGTCATGCTCCTGATTGCATATTTCGGACAGCTCATGCCTGTTCTCTCTTGTGGCCACGTTTAGCCAGAAAGCAGCAAGCTCAGCACCATGGCAAGGCAAGAAGACTCAGTGCTGAGCGCGCTCGCTCAAGGTGGCCCATGGACAAAGCAGCACCCGCTTCCATCTCCATTCCCTGGTCAGTTATTCCAGATGACCGCCTACGTAAGTCCACGTTCCAGGTGGGCTTGCTAACAACAGATTCTCGCGATCATTGCAAGCTGCTCGGCAACCATATCGGTCCTCTTGGTCATACAGTTGGTCAAACAGCATTATCAGGGTCGATCCAACATCCCATGGTCTCGAATGATGAAGCCATCAACCCCCAAAGTTCTGGCTTTTCATGCATTTCTTTGCAGCACAAATGATTCAATGTGTGGGATGGCTCTTCTCAATTGTCTATGTTGCGAAAGGGTCTGTTCAAAGCCCATCGGCAATGTGAATACCTGGGTCTTTCTTTCGTTAATACTAATGCTCTACAGGTGCTCAGCTCAGGGTATAGAAAGCCATTTCTTTGGCACCGCTAACCTTATAGCGTTACTACAAACCATGGGAACATACATGTCTCAGTCCTCTGCGTCCGCTATCGCGGTTCACTCAGCATTGGTGATTGTCCGACTGCGCGTTGTTCCTCTTGTGACATTTTGGTGTCTTCTTGCGAGTGTGTGGATTTTCACACTCGTGTTTGGTCTGATTGTTCCCATCATCATGGATCATCTCTACACTGTTCCCTACATGGCTTTCTGGGACGTTTCCTGTATGTACAAATCAGATTCGGAACAAGCTAACCAGTAGGTTTTGTAAACAAAGTATATTTCGTGCAGATTGTTTGGCTTTTCAATCTGCCTTTCTTGTTACACCTCTTGATCACTCTGATCTACTATCCGATCATCAGTGTCCGTCTAACAAGACAGCTTCGTTTTTCCGAGCTTTCGCTGAGCGGTCTCCTGCTGGACTAGGTCAGACTAGAGATGATGATGCCATTCGCACATCACGCAAGTTGCTCGTATTCCCCATGGCTTTTGTGCTCGGCAACCTGCCTCTCATCTTCATCATCGTTGCCAGTCTGTTTGCACCAACTTGGTTATCCCATGAGCTTTGGCCTATGGCTATCGCAAGTTGCTTTCTCGCATTCTTATCCCTTGTCAACACGCTGATTTACTTCTTCGCGACTCCGCTGTTCAAAAGCTCGCCAGTCGGGCAAAGCGCGACGACCGCAAGCCGTAGTCGACCCGACGACGCCTTGGCACTCAACTCGGATCTGAAGGTGGAGCTTCATGATTCTTCGCCACCGAAGGATGAGCAAGTGGTGTCTCGAACGACCCAATCAGACTCCTGTCGCAACAGTGGTCAGAGTGGATCTATGGGAATCGGGCAATACGATGATGGCTTTGCCGGACTGAATCCGTTCAAGTCTGTGCCTTTCCCTGGTTGGCCTCTTGGCTAGCCTTGCGGTGACTTTGATCGTCCTCGCGTATGCTAGATGATTCCCCTGATGTCACTTCCGTTGATGTCACTGAGTCTTACATGCAAGCATCGACGATGCTTCGATGTGGGCAGCTCGGCAGCAAAACCTTGACAACAAGTTCAAATCTCGCTTATCGTTCCTCGCTGCTGGCTACCCTTCGCATCATGACGACCGCCTCGTGGCTGTCCCGCTGGACATGACCCCTCGTACTGCTTCCAAGATAACACGACTGGGAGAATCATTTTCCTAATCTCGGGTGCGTATTTTCCCTCGCAATCTCTCTGGCAAAATATACGTCTCGTTGCAAACAAACGGCCCCTGGATTTGCTCGGGAAAATCAGTATTCCTCGCAAGCTTGCAACGTGCAAGCTGCACTACCTTGAATCTAGGAACCACGTTGCGGATACTTCATGTGCTTAAAGAAGGGCGACGGACGGGACAAACTCAAGCGTTCCGTTATACATCTACCAACGAGTCCATGAACAGCTCTGGCTCCGAACTACTGGCTACCCTCGCAAGAGGTGGTCCATGGTCCAATCAACACCCATTGCCCGCTCCTTTCAGTCTCAAGTTTCCAGAGGATCGTTTGCACGTTCTGACAGTAGGTCCAGCTTTGTTGTACTTGTCTAACATTAGGTCTTGACTGTCATCTCGAGCTGTTCAATGGCTATTACAACGTTACTAGGCATTTATTTATTTATACAGCAACGAAAGGGTCGATCTAGTATACCCTGGTCTGGCTTAAGGAACCCGTCGTCTCCCAAGGCGCAAGTGGTCATACTTTTCCTACACCTGTTTGTGGCGCAAGTCATACAGTCACTGGCTTGGTTGTTCTCATCCGTCCATCTTGCAAGAGGCTTTGTACAATCTCCATCGCCTGGGTAAGCAGCTTGGCCATCTTGTCCCAAACACTAACAACCAAACAGATGCACCGCCCAAGGTTTGTCAATCTGATTATGAGCTTGTCTGACCTGTGTAGCACTTTTACAAACCACGGGAGCGCATTTATCGCAGGCGTCTGTCTCTGCCATCGCAGTCCACTCTGCTTTGGTCATCTTTAGGCTGCGCGTCGTTTCTTTGAAGATATTTGGGTGCCTCTTGGCGAGCATGTGGTTCTTCCCTCTCATACTTGGCCTCGTTGTTCCTGTCGCTCTGGACCATTTCTATGCTGTGCCCTACCTCTCCTTTGCCAAGGTGTCATGTAAGAGCAAGCGGACCTTGGGGGTTGCTGACTGGTAGGCTTTCTCAATCCGCTGTACCTGAATGAGTTCATCTTGCTGGTGGACGTACCTCTTCTGTTCCATTTGATCATCGCTTTAATGGCCTATCCAATCATCAATGTACGTCTGTCTAGACAGCTGCGGCAGCTACAGTCGTTTGGCTCCCGACTCCCTTCGGTCTCGGGTCTCAAAAGGGACGACGACATTGTACGCACATCTCGCAGACTTCTGATTTTTCCGCTGGTCACAGTGCTGGGCAATATTCCCTTCATGTTCCTCGTTATCATTCAATTGACTGCCAAGCAGGTCCAGTGTTTCACGAGAGAACTGTGGCCCCAGGCCCTTGGCAGTTGCTGCCTCGCGTTGGTCCCCATCATCAATACACTCATTTACTTCTTTTCCAACCCCTTGTTCAAGCAACCGACAAGCGCGCGACGCAAGACGCTCATGACCATTCGGACCCGACGAGATACGACGATGGCCAGTGTCCCAGATGTATTCGAATTGCAAGACCAGAGTCCTCCCCTGCCAAAACAAGCTTCAGCGGGATCAACAGAGTCAGAGCTCAAATGCGAGAGCACAAAGAGCAATATGACTGGGTTTCATGGAGGGTGCGATGGCACATTCTTCTGTCAAGTTGCCGTGAGTGTTCCATCACGCTCTGAAGTGAAAGTTCCATCACGCTCCGGAAAAGTGGTGGCCTCATACCCCTGAACTATTCCATCAGCTCAATACATTCAACCATACCGTCTGTACAGCACGTATTCAATCAACCTTGTAATTGCAATTTGACAAAGAACAACTCATGCTATGCGGTTGAACTATGGATCCCGCGAAGTCTGGCAAAAGTTTGATAAGCAAATAGGACAAGAGACAAATGCGAGTGGTTTGCAAAGCCTGGACGCACAGTGAATGAGACAAATGCGTGATGTAGTGGACAGCAAAGACATCAGAACATGCCAGCATCGTATATGGTGCCGTATCGTTCAATAGAGACCATGGGCCTTTTGTTTCGCTGCCAGGTTGCAGCGTACGGCTCACTTGTACCCGGCATTCCAGAACTCGGCCCAGGAGGTAAACCCAGTCCTGGCCGGCCGTAAGTCGCTTGGGAAGACCGTTCGCGAACAGAACAACGCGCATGGATTTGCCGAAGTACCCTGTCAGCAGAGTCATGCATTCCTCTGGGAGAAGCAGGTTTGCTAGTCCTCAAACTGGTTGGTGTGCCGTCACATGATGAGTTATTTGCATTGGAGATGGTCGAAGCCCTGGAGTACGACTGAGTTGGTGACTGTGCAAAGACACGCTGTTGAGCTGACATCGGACTACTTGAAAATGGACTGCGCAGACGTTGGCCGAGCTTCTTCCGTCCAGCAGTGCCAGAAAGTGGCGTGGAAGTATTTGGGTCTCGAGATCTGATGGGCGACGGTGTGTACGTGAGCGCTTCTGGCGAGATGTGCAGGAGTGGCTTTGGCTGTGGTAGCGAGTATGCTTGGGTCTCTGTAGTCGGTGAGTCTCGCAGGACTGGCCTTGAGATTGGTGTCTCATGGCTCGCAGCTGCTTGTCTCTTGCTGGATATGTCGATAGAGAGTGCAGGACGCTTTGGGCGTGGCGACGTCAACATACCCGACGAGAAGGGCGACACAACACGCTGTGCTGGCTTCTTGGTTGATATTGGTTCTGGAGATGCGACCATAGGGCAAAGGGGTGTCTGTACGCGTGTCAAGGTCGACCCTTCATTGCAAGTCGGATCAGACAAGTACCTGTTGTCATTGAGGTCAATCGCCGCACCATCAAAGACCATTTTGAGCCGTACGGAAGACTAATGGTCAGCTTGATATGATTTGCAGCAACAGTGCTTACCTCTTCCAAGCGAAGCCACTCGAGGCCAGCAAGTGCATCGGGTGAGCTAGAGATGATGGACATGCGCTCTGGCTCTGCTGGAGTACCATAAAAAGAAGACGCAGCGATAGTCTGGTCGCGAGTCAAATCACAGCTGCTAGCATATCCCTTGACGGAAGTGCTGTCGTCGGGCATCAATGTACCAATAGACGGAGAACGAATGTGCCAATCGACCTGCGATTGTGGGCGTGTAGGTGGAAGCTCCGTAGAGCCGAGCGTGGGCGTGTCAGCATGAGAAACAATAGCTGTTGCAAGAACTGGTGTCGACACTGTTGATCTGATGGGCTCTTCAGGTCTCTGATGCGCCGAAGATGCATTGCCTACACTGTTGATTATGGGCAGAGCAACGAGCGTTTCTGCGTCACTTGGCGGATCCATATCTGGACAAACGCGAGGTGGCGGTCTCAAGGACGGATCCAATGCAGGACGTGCATGCTTCTGGACATCCAAACCACGTAGTGTAGGACACTGTTGCGCATTGCCCTCGAACGCCTTGGTCACGTCTTGGATAATTTCGACGTTAGCACCTCGCAGCGAGAGATCTGGGGTGGGCATCTGAGACGTGTCGACCCCCCTCTTGCAAGAATCATGCCGCAAGACTGATGTGCTGCTTGGCTTGTACCTGGAGAAACGCTTGAAACGCTTGGCGCTGAAGAGACTCTTGCCATGCGACTGTGTAGCAGTGTCTGTCTGTTGCATAGCAGGGAGATTGAGGTCAGAGGCACTTCCGTAGAGCCCCTGATAGTGCTTGCGCTTTGGCTGGTTGCCTCTGCTGTTGGTGAGAAAGCCGAGACTGGTGCTGGCACGAGAGAGTGTTGCAAAGAAGCGCGAAGAGCGCGAGGACCTGTCCCCGGCGCAGTTGAAGTCAAGGTCACCATGTATGGACACTGCAGGAGAGGCAAAGATGCCTGGGGAGGGAGTGCGCGCTGCTTCTTGGCGGGAGCGGCGACCGTCTGGTAGCGAAGACTTTTGCTTGCGCAGGGAGCCCGCCAATTGGGAGAAGAAGGCCATACGGCACGAGGGAGAATGCTTGTCAGGAGCTCAGAATCCGGTTCAAGAAGGAGAAGCAGCGAACAGTGTGTGTGAGTGTGTTCTGACGAGCGAGTGTCCCTGGCGTTGTCGGTGCGCTGGCGATGGACTGGGATCCTCCAAAGACGAGCTGCTGTCGTTCAACAAGCTCAGACAACCTCGGGGACAGGGAAGGCAGCGCTTGTATAGCATCTGCATGGCACGGTGATACTGCTCCCTACACGCACGAGTAGACAGACACGACGCTGCCGTCGCAACATGAACCACGCCCACACCCTTAGTGCTGCGGCAGAGGATGTCCGTGAGCTTCAATCGCTGCTCGGCGACATCCTTGTGCTTGCCACATTGTTGCTCGTCCTCAAAGGACAAAGCACAACATTGACAAGGAGGCTCTTTGTTTGCGAGGACAGCCTCCGTGAAGCACCTCGCTCGGTAGAGCAGACGAAAGGCGCACACTCAGTACGAGCGTCTCCTAGATAGCTAGGACCAAGCGCTTAGACACAGTCTGCCTGAGAACCTCAGAAATTTAGCCAGACCACATTCGTGGTCCGCAAGTCTCTCAAGTTTACAGGATGGCAAGCCTCAGCAAAGAGTCAGCACACGTTGCATCTTCTTCAGAATATATCGATAAGCTACAGCTCAGGAGAGCTCATGTAACCCCAAGTAACGCCGTCCTCTGCAAGGTAGTTTGCTCTTGTTCGAGCTCACGACCAGCCTATGGCAGCTACGTCCGACGCGTCTCCTGCATGCTTTCGTTGGACACTCCAATTCATTGTCACCGTCTTGACAGGGGAGTCAGGTCTAGAGCTATCTCTGCAAACGAGCATTTCTTTGGCTATCCGCGTGCTAGCTGAAGACGGGCCATGAATATCATTTTCGAGCAAAAGCGCGTGTTGACGTCGCGGTTTGCAACAACGACGTCGCACGCGAGCGGGACAAAGAACGTTGGAGGTGACTCAGGCAACGAACATCTGTCCCATGCCAACACATGTATTCATGCTGCGCGGGGAACCTTGATGGTCCTGATCTCAAATCGCGAGCTGTAAGCTTGCAAGCTCCTTTCTCCAGTCTGGGATGAGCATCTTTCAAAAGCTCGCTATGCACATGCCACTGCGAGCACACCGGCTCTGTCGACATACTGTGACGCATTGCTAAATTTCTGACGGCTCTTGCAGCCGGTCAATATGCAGGACTGCTGAATGGATACTTGCTATCAAAGTATGAATGCATCTGTCTGATCAAGACATTGCTTCAAGCCCCGCTGCAACTTGGTCGATCTCAGAGCAACTTGAAGTCACCCAAAGTAACTTCGTCTCGCTCAATTTCGTTGAGGCGGACAAATCTGCACAAGGACCTCTCAAGCTCAAGCGGAGTCATGTCCTCGTCGCACTGGCCAGCGCCATTTGCGCAGATGATAAAGACAATTCGAACTTCCGTTTGCGGACAAACACTCTGTACTTCCTCCGTTGCAAAGGCAAAAGTCTCGTGCGGTTTGTGGCTGCCTCGAGACGGCCGCAAGGACCAGATTGTTGCCAAGGATCATGCACTTCAATCATTTTTGCGGACCAAAAGTTGAAGTTGAGCAAATTCAACATGGACGCAGCAGAGTCACACTGACCTATCACGCCGAAATAGAGTCTTTTCATTGCGCTTCTCGAAGTCCCTGAACGTTTGGCTCACACAAGTCTTTGCTTCCATGCCAGGACGGTCTGTAGAGGGCTGGATTGTCTCCGTCATTTCACAAAGGCAGATGTGCTACCTCGGCAGGCATACATCCTCATCCATGACAGGAAGCCTTGCTGTTGTGTCATCTCAGAAGTTTTGACCTTTTGGATAGTAGACAACGATGACGTTGTAGCTGCGCTAGACGAGTCTACGGCGGAGATGACTTGTTCATGTGATATTTCAGCCATGCCTAAAGCTCCTACATGAGCATCTTCGATGTGTCAATGTTATGAGTCTGATAGCGTCGCCAATCGTATGGGATTTTCTCTCTATTGCCTGTCTGCATAGATACAAAGCAGGCAATTGGAGTGGAAGAAGAGCGAGTACTTAAGCCTGGCAATTGTCAACTATTTGAAGTTGGTGCAGTGGCTTCAAGCAGTTGCAAAAGTCGTTGATGTTGCAGACCTGCAGTCGAGAGAGTGCTACCCCTGGACTTTTGCTCGACAAATCTATTTTGTGATGACGATCGACCAGCCCACTATCGATGCATGGCCCAATCTTGCACCGCTACTGCACTGCATGGCGGGAATTCATGATAGTAGAGCCCTGTCAAGATGATGTGGAGTAATCAATCACATTCGTATGTACGCAAACGGTCACTTTAATCGCGTGTCTGCACGGCGCTACAACCTCAAGCTCACAATCATGATATATGCATCACCAACGCTACAGTGCAGAAGTGAGATCGATACATATATCATCTAACTTCGCTCGGAAAGCATGACACGCATACAGCTGTGACGAGACCATTGCAGATATAGCTATGCTTACACCACTGTCTTACAAGCAGAAATAAGGCCAGCCGCAAGACCTTGAGTGGGTCATCTCTCATTATGCATGGCTTTTCAAGCGATGATCGTCTTGCTGGTGTTCATGAAGAAAGCAGCACAAGAGACCCAAACTCGTTGTCAGTGTTACGGAAAGCATGCCAGGCTTTGCCAGCCGCAGCTGTACGAGCAATACTTGTTGTACTTGATTGATGCATCAACGACGATTCAACAGATTGAGCCTTCAAACTCATGGCAACGACTGAGTCCTCACGGCCGCGAGGTCGGTTCGGAGGATTAAAACCTTATTTCTTGACAGATGCATGACGGAGTCTGGACCGCGACGACGTCCACCCTGAAATCTGGATGAATTCCGTGCGCTGGAGAATTTTTGCCGGCTGCATCGCGGATACGGCTCGTGCGGCCTTGGCGGGGCGATACGAAGCCACAGTGGTACTGGTAGACGAATATATGTATTGAAAGACTTGGAGATAAGGTAGTAGCAGATCATAAAGGACTAGGCAGAGCCTCATCCAGGGTACAGCAACTGTCAAAAGTCAACTTGAGACACTGAGCCGTCGTATGAAAAGCTCCAAAGAGGGGAGCACAATCTCTGCTCATCGCGAGTCCGAGCTTTTTGTCGTGTGCGAAGGCCCAGGAGCCGCCCATCTCCCACGCAACCATCTGTCATAGCTGGGCCTGGCAATAACATCCAAAAGAGACACAGGCCCAAGCATTCTTTCCTGCTACAACTCTCTACTCTTGTCCGGCCAGCTTCAAAGGATTGGCCCTCCTACTTGAACCCTTGCACGAGCCCGCTGCATGTTCACGCGGATGCAGTCAAGAACAGGCCTGGCGAGCTTCGTCGTCGCCGTCTTCCTCTTTCTCGTTTATACCTCCTATGCTCCCGACAGCACGACCTTGCGCGGCGGTAGCGCCTATGCACGCGCAAAGGCCGCATTGCAGGGTAGCACAAACAAATGGCCATCCTCAACATTCGACTCCATTGCTGCAGAGACACAGCCAGCCTTCAACTCAACAGAAGCGCTCGACTTTTGGCGCTCGTTCGGCAACTTCATGTATCGCGGCAATTTGAGTTTTCCAGGTGTGCGGACGAGTGGCAATATGCCGGCTTGGGCGACTTTTGAGAATGTCAAGCAAGGCGAGCAGGCTCCCAACACGCTGCTTGTAACAGAAGATGAGTTATATGAGCTTCGCGATCGGCATAGAGAGGCGTTGCAGACGGTGGATGATATGTCTGATGGTCTGCCCTTTCGGAGAGGGACGCGTGGTATCGCCATGACATGCAATGCGCTAGACTCGAGTGGCATCATTACGACATCCTTACGCATGCTTCGCAAAGTTGGGTCGACACTGCCTGTAGAAATCTGGTTCTGGCGCGACCAAGATATTGACGAGGTGATGTGCAAGGAAGTCTGGGCTGAGCTTGGCGTAACGTGCCACATTGTTGCACACTACCTGCCGCAGGAGTCTGATCTGGGAGAAAACGACAAGCCACTAGACGTGCCTCAGCATTTCACCATGAAAATATACAGCATACTGTTTTCGAGTTTTGAGCAGGTCCTCTTTCTCGATGCAGACCTCTTTCCAACCATGTCTCCGGATTCGTTGTTTGAATCTGAACCCTTCACTTCACATGGCATGATTTTGTGGCCGGACTATTGGGCCAATATGGCGTCGCCTCAATACTTGTGGATCACTGAACGAACACCAATAGACCGTTACCAGCGAGCCAGCACAGAGTCTGGGGCTATTATCGTCAACAAGCGTACTCATGGTGCGACTTTGCTCCTATCTGCCTACTACAACAGATGGGGCCCTGCATATTGGTATTGGCTATTGGACCAAGGTTCAAATGGCCACGGCGACAAGGAGACCTATCTTCACGCAGCCGAAGCATGTGGCGATCCCCTTTATCAAGTCCACACACAGCCTAGACGCGTCGGCTATCGGTGCGAAGGTCAACAGATGCCCATTGGATCAGGGCAACATCATCCAGAGGACGACTATGCCATCACACGCGCCGGTATGCATGATCAGCGATCCATGCTCTCGGATTCCCCAAGTCCGCGTGTCCTCTTCATTCATGGAAATTTGCCCAAACTCGAAGCCGCAATGGTCTTGGATTTTGCCCCTGATGGGTGGTTGAACCTATTGCGTTGCAATGCCGGCAAAGGAGAGGCACATCGCCTCTTTGGTCCTGAAGAGATGGCAAGACGCGTCTTTGGGTGGGATATTGAGCGCGCTATCTGGGATCAGATGCTCTGGACGGCTTGTCACCACGAGTCTCGCATCATACGCTGGAGGGACGGCGTTGTGTGGAATACTTACCATGAAGATGGCTCTGTGACGGTCAATGAAGGTATTCCGCGACCCAATGTCTGCGTTGACTTTACAAAAGCCTACATGGACTTGTACGGTGAGACTGCAGAGCCAGATTTTAGCTTACCTGCACACGGTACGCTCAAGGATCGGCCGTGGATGCCCATTGCAGGCAGCGCATCATGACTATACTTAAAATTATTGTAGAGCACAGCATTTTCATTCTTTGGTAATCATCAATCATTTGGGTGTTATGGGTAGGCTAGAACAATGAAGCTGCAAGAACCTCCGACTGTGCCTCGAGTGTGGCAAGTCGTCTCCGCAAAAGTGTCACTTCAGCAGTGAGTGTCGCCTTCTCTTGCTGATGCGCAGCTGTAATCTCAGCCAACACCTGTGCGAATTGCACCTCTTTCGCCTCGAGTGCATCACTCTGCGATGGCTCCCTTGCCAAGTTCAAGCGTGACTTTGCAAGTTGCTCGATACCAGGCATAGGGTTGACGCTATAGTCGCTAGAGACGCTGCGTTGGCGAGACATACGTCTGGCTTGGCCAACACTTACTCTGCGTGCGCGAACAAAGGGATGCTGTTCGTTGCTCGCTGCGGCGTAGTCTCCCGATGCACGAGAGATGTGTCGTACTGTTGTGTATTGCGTATCTGATGGCGCATCCATATCCATAGATGACCTGAAGTTCGCCATTTGCGAGGTATAGCTCAGACGGCGGTCGATTAAACATCCATCATCGCTGTAGTTGTCATCCTCATTATCGGAAGCACTCCAGTGGCTTTGATAGACAGTGCCTGCATTAGCAAGGAGGTCTGCAGTGGATGAAAGTCTGCGGCCCTGTGCGGGAAGTGGCTCTTGCGAGAGCTGTGCCTGCATACTACGCTTCTCAGCGACACTCTCACGACGCATGTCGATGCTCATGGCGCTACCACGACGTTGTGCAAGCCAGCTTACGGAGCGCGACATGGACACTGGTCCAGGAAGCTGGGTTGCGCTGTGCAGACTCGCAACAGAGACACGACGCGAGTAGCTAACAGGGCTCTGTAGGTATGCATTTTGCGCATCACTTCGTTCACACACCGAGACTTTGCGAATCTTGACTGGAGCGACAGTGTTCTCCGTGTCGCGGAAAGTCGAACATGGGTCAAAAAAGTTTGCATCGTTTTGCCAGGTGAAGGATTGTTGCTGATACTGCGTAACGGATTGGCAACTCTTGCGGAACGCAGATTTCTTTGGCACCGGGGGCCGTTGGCGAAAGCTGAAGCCTGAAAAGTCTGGACCAACGGGCGAGGCTATCTCTGGGTTGTAGTGAAGGCCCGCGGGAGTCTTGGGCGATGATGATGCTGTCGAGCAATCTGATTCGATTGAGGACCTCACCAATGACGGCGGTTTTTGAATAGAGAGCCTGCTCATCCTCGGTCAGTCACTTGTCAGGCTGAAGCACTAGTCAATGCTGGTACAGGATCCTTCCGTAGTTCTTTGAAGATTTGCAGGCTCTGCAGGGCACCTCATCCTTAAGACTGATGGAAGACTCGGGTTCGCTCCGTCCTCGTGTTACCACGCGCCAGCATGGCCTAGCGCATCACCTACGCCTTCTCTTGTCATTCAAGCAGCCTGTGTTTTTTGCAGGCATCTCTGAGACCGCCGGTGTCGCAGTTGTTACTGCCTGATCTTGGTTGGCAGTGTCGAAATCCGGCCGTCCCTCTGTCCCAATGTGGACTGGATAGCGAGGGAGAGCCGGAAACGAATGCTGGAAAGAAGAAAGTCTCAGCTTCGAATGCCATATGCCCACCAGCCATCTCCTCCAGACTGGCACCTTTGCGTCTTGCAACTTGTCTCGTGCCCTGCTCAGTGCTCACTGTCAAACACCGGCCAGTATTTTGACCGCGTCGTTGGCCCTGCTTCCCCACTTGCTCGGGCACTTACCCTGACGTGTCTCTCACTGAAGCTCATTTACCACCGCATCAAGACATGACAGTGCGCTTGCCCTCGAAATGCTGAAAATCAAATTGCATACACGAGAGTCAAGTCGCCTGTCACCTGAGCTTCAGCGGGACAATTGTCTCGCTTCACACTGCCCGTCTTGCACGCTAGGCTTGCATTTGTGCTTTTACCTGAGTCTGCGCTTCTCGCTACCGAGGCCTCGTCAAGGTCAATGGCGATGCTAGCAAGGCACAAACCCCAACAGTATCGCAAGCTGCATGCATACTATTTCCGCCTACGGATCTCTCGAATCGTGCTGAAGGCGGTTGGCGCCGACAATAACACGCTGGAAACGCAGCACTTCTCGATCATCAAAAGAGCACGCGAATCGCGGATCGGAGATTGGGGAAGTCAAAGCGCTGAATGTTCTTGAGGGACATTCCTGCACAAGTGTCACAGCACTTTCGAATGTTCTATTCTTGGCGTGTTTGAATGCCGCCAGCCACTTGAGCGAGATTTCAGATGCCCATCTCGACAAATTTGGACACTCTTCACCTTGAACGCTCACACTCGGCGTCCACGCTGCCCTGGTTGTCATCTTCGGCCTTTGCTATGATTCTTCGCCAGAGAGACTCATCAAGCATGAGGATCCACGCGTCTGCCATGAATCTGCTTTTCTGATCTGCGTGGGCATCCGTTTGGCCGGCCTCGTTAAGATCCCCCTGGATGAGCGCTGATGGCTGCTTGCTGCTTGCTGCGTGGCTCCCCACACCCGTCAGCCACGATAGCAGACATCTCGGGTTCTTGCTAGTCGTTGTTGTAAAGATTTAGCTAAGCTATTAGCTCAACCTCGGTATGGAATGGGTAACGCACGTAGAACGCTTGGCAATGTTTGAGCTTGCTCATGGAAGAACAACGACAAACTCATCAATCAAGTCTCGCACGGACTTCGCACCGCCTGTCTCACAAATCGTGCCGTTCGATCAAAACAGAGTTGGTCTATCGACATGAGCGTGATGAAATGTCAAATAAATGCATTCTAAATACAGTCTGCTAAATTGATGCGTCGCTTACCTTGTTGCTTGAGATTGTCGGATGATGCGTTGCTGGCATGCTCTAGGCCTCGCACGTCAACATTCGTCTGCCCATCTAGTCACCGTTTACTCATTCCATTCATGCATGATGCTCAGCCTTACCGAACGAGCTGAGTGCCCAGGGTCATTGACCATAAATTAGCTCTCCAAAGGCAGCCGTGATGTTCTCCGTTGGCTTTCGCTTAAGCAGGAAGACTGCATGATCCATATCCGGTCCGAGCCAGAGATGTGTCGAGACATTCCTTTTATCTGGATGCTGCAGAATCACTTCATCACCCGTCGTCAATTGTCCTCGATCAATTGCTTGAATATCCTGACCAGTCAAATACTCAAAGACTTTTGGGATATTCACAATCATGTCATTCTCTGCCAGGTAGACGCGCATCTCACAGTGTGCAGGGACATCCTCGAACCACAACACATTCTCATGCCAGACGAAACCACGCCCCAGGAACCGAGCAATGCCAGGTTCAGAGCAAACAAAAAAGTTATAGAGCCATTGATTTGCATTGCTCGGTGGTCGATGTAGAAAGTTGTATGCCACGTCTGGATAGTGTAGCAGCCACACAACCGGATCAATCAACATGACTTTCCGACAAACTTGCGGCGCAAGATGCAAGATCCAAGAAACAACCACCGTACCAAGTGAATGTCCCGCAAACAGCGCTTCCGTATGACCACCATGGTTTTTGAGCATAGCAACCACATCCCGTACGAGTTCTGCACGAACCGGAAGTTTCTCGACGAGTTTCATGGCAACGCAGGGGATTTCGAGGAGGTAGATGGCACTGCGTGGGTAGCGTGCGCACATGTCCGTGACCATGCTGCGGTAGACTTTGAGACCAGCGCCGATACCATGGACAAAAACGATGGGGAGACCTTCCTTTTCACCTGGAGCAAGTGGTGCGCAGGGTTTGTACCAGTAGGTGAGGGTGGAATTGGAGGGAGAGCTGGGTAAGCCAATGTACGGGTAAGAGACGCGATGGCCAGACTCTGCTGATGGGATGTAGTGCTTGAAGCCAAGTGATCTGTATCGCGAGTATGCTAGGTGGTCATAAAGAACACCCACTCCCAGGTAGACGCATGCTGGACGATGTGTTGTAAGCACTGGGTCAAGAGACAATCGAATGCTCTGAATCTTGTGGTTGAAGCCTGGCTGAAATGTGACATTAAAGCGCGACTTCCAGGCATCTGTATAGCTCTTCGCCTCGGCGATGATGTCTTTCGGCAACGCATACATGGACTCTGGCTTAGCCGGGGCATCAAAGAATGCCCAAAGTGTCCACTGCAGCACATTATCATGGCCAATATCTTCCAATCGAGCGCCTTTGAACCAACCTTCGAGAAAAACGCGTGGATCATGCACAGACTCAATGGCACGCTTGAATTCAACCTTGCGCTGAGGTCGTGAGAGCTTTGCGGCAGATGTAGCTAGCGCTTGATGGCGCCTGACTTTACGACGCGCATAAAAGAAGAACCAGACTTCATTGACGCAGAAGACAGTCAAGGCTGCGAGAGACCAGAGTGGCAAGGCGTCTAGCGCATGTCGCGCGACGGACTGCGGCGAAAAGAGCGCGTAGAGGGCAGTCGCGCAGTAGAAAAAGGCGAGGGGCGTGACGGCCCGCAGCGCAAAGATGCTGGAGCGGATGAGAACATAGGCCAGAGGCGTATTGGGGATCATCCTGGATGCTCAAGTGCTTTTGCAGCGCATTGGCCTTACTTATAGGAGTCTTGGAAAGCGTTGAACTCGAGCTTTGCTGCCGTTGCACTTCAGATTCAACGATGACAGCAGCGAAAATTGACATGTGGAAGTTACCTCGAAGCTCGAGTTTAGCAGCTGTCTAAAGGGTCACGTGTAGATTATGTCATCGGGGGCTGGAGCTAATCTGCTAAGTGCTTTCATTCTGCTGGTGTGCAAGAGCTAGATAGCAAAGGCTTGGAGAGAATGCTCAAATTGGCCTTACTGCTGGTTGGGTCGATTCTGCTCGAATTCACTGCGACTGCTCAAGCGAATGCCTTGAGAGGGCCAAGCCCATGGTCATGGAATGCTGCAGCACGCGGATGTATTCGCGGTCAAAGTGAATGCAAATGCTCTGACCTCCTCAACCATCAATCTTGACAACATTGACCTTGGGCTCGCGTCCATCCACGCGCACCGTCGACAGCAACTCCAGATACTGCTCTTCATTCGTCAGACTCTTGCACAGCTGCTTCTTCTCAGTCATCAGTGATTCTGCATAATGCCAGGAATCAGACTCATTTTCGGCACGCCACCCTAACGGCGTCCATGCTTCCTCCTCAACAAGCCGCAGCAAGGTACTCGTTGTTGCCAAATCAGCAACGGCTGCATCTGTGGACCTCGCAGAGATCTGAACGGCCTTTGCCGCACGACCTGTTTTGTCTGCCATGACATCTTGCCGCTTTGATTCTCTTTCTTCCTTGTCACGCTGGTCGATATGGCCGAGCTTGGGTCGTAGCTGGACAAATTTGTCGACAGGCGTGACGTGCAAGACACCACGATTGTACCAGGCTTGCAAGTGATGCAGTGGCCGGACTTGGCCACCAAGACTAATGGTCCGCAGTGGCTGATCCGTCCAAAGCGTACCGCGATCGGTGTTGTAGTGCGGTGAATGCGTGTCTGCTACCGTCAAATCAACTTCAATCTGACCTGTTTCACGCTTGATCCGCGCAGACTCGCGTGCCGTAGCATTCTCAAATTGATCTTTACCCTTGCGCGCTGGGAAGGCAAAGAAATGAAGATACGGTGTAAGTGTTTTGGTGGCGAGGATGGGAATGGTCCGGACGATAGGGTCATCTTCGTCGCCTGCTATCCGGACACCTTCCTCATCATCATCCTCGTCATCCTCAGACATCTCATCAAGCGCTGCTGTTAGCACGTGCGTAGGCCACGAGTAGAACTGACCGTGCTGGTATTCGAGTGCCGCATCTTGCTGCAGCTGCCTAGATTGCATCGCCAGCTGTTCTGCATGCGCCAATGCTTCGGCAGCCAGTGCTTCGTCATCCTCACTATCGTCATCTGCGTCAGGCAGGAACAAGTCACCTCCAGAAGCGCCGCCTTCAACGACATGCGTGTCGCGCATTTCTATACTGTCGAGATCTTTTGTTTGTGGACTTGCTGGCGGTGCATCTGGGTCATCCTCCATCTCTGCAGCTTCCCGAGTCTCTCCCAGCCCAGGCCTTCGCTCCGGCCGTCTCAACAAGTCTTTCTTCTGTGGTGTTGCACTTTCTCACGTGCGGTGTCGCTTTCTCGCTGTAAAATGTCGCAACAAGACGAAAGACCAGAGACCAGCAAGCTAAAAGCGCAGCTGCCAGACGGCCCGTCCATCTACAAGACCAGGCCACTCCAGCGACTCAGCGGACTGACCTTCTTTGCTTTTCAGTCTCCTGATGGCTACAGTGCGCCAGGCAGCAGCAGCAACAGCGCCGGCGCAAGTGGATCAGCTGGCACAAGACACGGGCGCCGCAAAGGACTTTCTCGCCACCGCTGTTCCCAGTGAAGTCAGCCGGCGTGTGCGTCAAGGTGTGCGCAGTGGCAATGGGTTCTGCTACAGGCATAATCCGCAAAACACACAGTGTCGCTCCAAGGAAGCAAATGAACCCTTGATGGGGGATATCCAGAAGCAACTCGACCATTTGCCTGCCGCGAAGAAGGAAGGCATCTCTCAGATTTGGTCCTTCTTCTCAGCTGCGAGTCAGAGTGAGCGTAAACTCATCCTACAAGGGCTCTTGACGCAGTGCTGTTTCCCGCAACTCAGCTACATTGCTTCGTGCACACGCGACTTGATTCGTATTGACTACATCACTGCTCTACCGACTGAAGTTGGCTTCAAAATACTCAGCTACCTCGACGCCTCCTCCCTCTGTAAAGCGGCGCAAGTCAGTAAACACTGGGCGGATCTCGCGAATGACGATGTGGTTTGGCATCGAATGTGTGAACAACACATTGATCGCAAGTGTACGAAATGCGGATGGGGATTACCGCTCCTGGAGCGCAAACGACTAAGAGCGACAAAGCAAAAGATTCAGCAACGTGCAGAGGAGATTGCTGCGCGTGATGAACAAGTGACGGGCGAGAAGCGATTAGCAGCCGAAGCAGCAGACTCTGAGAGACCTGCAAAGCTGCTCAAGTGTCAGGCTGAATCACCTGCGGAGATTCCCGTGTCATTGCCACAACTCACACGTCCCTGGAAGGCCATTTACTGCGAACGGCAAAAGGTCGAGAGCAATTGGCGTCGTGGAAGATGCCAGCAACGCAGCCTGCGCGGCCACACGGATGGTGTCATGTGCGTCCAAGCAGATGACAGCATCATTGCAAGTGGTTCGTATGACGGCAGCATCAAGATTTGGGATTTGACAAGTGGCGAGTTGTTGCGAACACTGGACGGACACACGCGCGGTGTTAACTGTCTTCAATTTGACGATGCAAAGCTGATTAGTGGCTCCATGGACAAGACACTTAAGATTTGGAATTACCGCACCGGCGAATGTCTCTCTACCCTACGCGGCCATACGGAAGGTGTCTTGTCACTTCACTTTGACAAGACAGTCTTGGCATCCGGCTCAGCAGACAATACCATCCGTGTTTGGAATTTCAGCGATGGCACGTGTACAGTCTTACGAGGTCATCGTGGTTGGGTGAATGCCGTGCGTGTACATTCTGCTTGTCAACGTCTCTTTTCAGCGAGCGACGACACCACGATTAAGATGTGGAATCTCGATACGCGTCAGTGTATCCGTACACTCGAGGGGCATGTCGGACAAGTTCAAGCCATCTCACCGGTTCTTGAGAGTTTGGATGCCGAGGAAGATGACCCGTATGGTGTACGACAACGCTGTACGCCGCGCGAGTACTACAGCTCGTCACTGGATGGCACTGTCAAATCGTGGGATGTTGAAACGGGTTTGTGCACGCGAACCTTGTTTGGTCATGTCGAGGGCGTCTGGTGCTTGAGTGCAGATACCTTGCGTCTTGTGACTGGTGCACACGACAAGACTGTCAAAGTCTGGGATCGTAATGATGGTAAGTGCATCTTGTCTCTTGCTGGCCATTCAGGTCCCGTCAACTGTGTCCATGTTGGCGATGCGCGGATTGTGAGTGGCGGCGATGATGGCCAAGTTCGCATTTGGGATTTTAGTGCTTGATGTGTTTTTTTATGAACCTTTGATGATAGTCTCCTTTGCTAGCATGCTTTAATCCGTTCACTATGGCCCTGTGACTGTGTATTGTCATGTTGTCCATCTGGCTAATTGACTGACTTTAGCCTACAGATCCCCCACAGAGAAAGTATAAAGCGGCATCAGCTACCAAGTGCAAGGACCAAGCACTAGAAAAGATGGCAGACGCTTACATCCTCAAGAATCACTCCTTCAAGGGCAAACTCGCTCTCATCACAGGCAGCTCTCGTGGTATTGGCGCAGGGATTGCCAAAGAGCTTGCTGCACGCGGTTGCTCCATCATCCTCAACTACAATGCCGCTAGCAGTGAAGAAAAGGCTGCAACACTAGCAAAAGAGCTCGAACAGCTCGACGAGGCCGTCAGAGTCTCTATTGTCCGAGCAGATCTCAGTAATATGGAGGATATCACCGTGCTAGCACAAAAGACTATTGAAATTGCCGGCGAACGCAAGCTCGACTTTCTCGTCAATAACGCTGGTATCTCATGGAATGCCAAGCTGTCCGAATGTACGTTGGAGAGCTACACAAAGCAATATGATATCAATGTTCGCGCACCTCTCTTCTTGACGCAGCAACTTCTGCCCTATCTCAATGAAGGTGGTCGCATCATTAATCTCTCCAGTGTCTCTGCCCGTATGGGATTCCCAGGACAGAGCATTTATGGTGGTACGAAAGCAGCAGTCGAAGCCATGACCCGAACATGGGCTCGTGAGTTTGCGCAAAAGCACAAAATCACAGTCAATGCCCTTGCACCAGGCCCAGTCTCGTCTGAGATGTGGCATAACAGTGGACAAACATCGGATACGAGCAAATTGCCGTCAGGTGATCGTATTGGTGAGCCAGACGATATTGCCAAGATTGTGGGTTTCTTGTGTGAAGAGGGTAGTCGGTGGCTCAACGGCAGCTTGCTCAGCTCGAACGGAGGCATGATGCTGCTCTAATCACCAAGCATTTGCAGAGGATTGAGAGTTGTAATTACCAGGACTACCACACTGTAGTTATGCAACGCATGTGCCTTGACGCATGTGCCTTTAAATTTGTCAAAGGTCCAGATGTTCGAATGCTACATGAGGTAGAAGCGCCTCTCTGTCCCACGAAGAGCGTGCTTTCAGGTGATGGTCACCCCTGGTTCTACACTATTGCACGAGGAGCACGAGCTCTCTTCTGGTCCTCATCTGTATTGATTCTATTTGCACTATCTAGGTTGTTTGTGTTGAACACCTCATCATCCCAGTCATCGCTGTATCCACGCACAATCCCGCTAAGTTAGGACCTTCGTTGCCATGCAAGATAACGCCCTTACTGATTACGGCCTGCTTACGGCGTTGAGGACGACCAAGAAGATCGACAATGGTCTTCATGCTTATAGGGACAGTAATCGAGTCCCTACTGAAGCGCCTTGATAAGAACTTCTGCTTCCACATTTGCCTCTGACACGGCATCAAGGCAACGGGCTGCTGCTCGGACCTTTCGCCGTAGATCCAGAACAGCCCGAGTCAATCTCACCCCTGCTGGCTGCCAGCATGAGAGACAGCATTCGGTGGCCAGCAGCTAGTAGAGTAGTAGTCGAATGAGTCGAGACTGTCGCTGTCTTTCTCACAAAATTCTGTCGACCACATCCAGCACCAGTTGAATGCTCGCCCGACATCTGCTGAGTACCACAACTAGCGTCTCCCGCCTCGCACGTACCATGTCTTCTCAGAGCAATCCTTCAGGACCTCGTCCAATCGTTCTATCTGGTCCTTCCGGCACAGGCAAGTCCACTCTGCTCAAACGGCTCTTTGCTGCACACCCTACTCGATTCGGCTTTTCAGTCTCTCACACGACCCGCCAGCCACGCGCTGGTGAACAAAATGGCAAGGACTACCATTTCGTTGATCGTGCTTCATTCAAGGCTGGTGCTGATCGCGGTGATTTCATCGAATGGGCAGAGTTTTCCGGGAACTTGTATGGAACTTCTATCGCTGCCGTCCAAGCAGTCGCACAAAGCGGCGAGGGGATTGCGAAACGGACGTGTATCTTGGATATCGATTTGCAAGGTGCGCGGCTTGTCAAAAAGACGCAATTGAATGCGCGGTTCTTGTTTGTTGCGCCGCCGTCGATGGAGGAATTGGAGAAGCGGTTGCGTGGGCGCAAAACAGACTCGGACGAGGCGATTGCGAAACGTCTCGACGCGGCCAAGGTAGAGATGGAGAGTGTCAAGGAACAGGGTTTCTACGACTTGGTGATTGTCAATGACGATGTCGAGCGTGCGTATACAGAGTTTGAAGCATTTTGTCTACGAGATGCATGAAGTATGTGTACGCATAATCAAGCATTGACCAAATATCGCGCATGACAGCACCGCTGTCCCAACGTCCTGTCACGCCATCATCGTACTCATCTCGTGTCAGTCTCCACCAAGCCTGAGAAAGGCTGCGTCCATCTGTGTAAGGACCTTCGTTGGCTGCATCATCAAACGATCGAACGACGCCACGTGCAAGAAATGCACACGTAGGCTGATGGTAATGATGCAGACCTGTGATGTTGCTGCTGTGCACGACACCTCGAGGCCTTGTAAGCAGTGAGCCTCGGACTAAATGTTGCCGTGTCGAGAGAGATATTTCGTGCAAACTCAAACCGGGCAATCTGAGTATTGATGTATTGATTAGAGTGAGGGCGCAAGAAGAGGCCATAAATGTTGCTCGCTTGGTTTTGTTGTGGTGTTGAAGATGATGGCCGATGAGCGTAGTTGCTCGCTTCAGGGGCATTCTGACGTCGAGCTCGTGCGTACTCTCTGACAGAGACCCGTCTGAGCCATCTCCATCTCCTTCTCCTTTCCCTTCCCCTTGTCTCCCTCCTCCTCCTCCTCCTTTAACCATCTACCAGGTTTCAAAGCAATGACTTCTCGAGCAACAGCAATCTTTATATGCAAGACAGCATGAGCGGTCTCTTCTCTCAGTCTTCCCTTCCACGATTGCGGTTGCTTAAGATGCCATCGCTTTGATTGTAAGTAGATGTTGTCAGGCAAGCCACACGAGTCAATACTGATGTAAGCCTCATAAAGTGCACTGATATCAGTCAAGATGCGCCTAGCTCGGCTAGCCCAACATGCACCTGTTGCCCACCAGATAGGACATGCTTCAGTAGAGGTAGTCATTTTCTTCAAGTTCCTTGTCCAAAAGATTGCTTCTTGCATTGCCATTGCTGCTTGAGATAGAGCGTCAGACAGAGGCAAAGGTAGATATATGGAGAAATGAATGCGCATCTCCGTCAGCAAATGCCAGTCACCTCTGGCAAAATAGCTATTGGTTTCAGCTCATCATGGATATGATCCTACTTTCGCAGGCCATTTCGCCGTGGAAGTAATCCTGGCACCATTCCATCAGCACGTCGACAGGGACGATGCCGGTAACTTTGGTGTATCTGCTTCCAATGCCTGCTACTCAGTTGACGAGCTTGGACCTTCATACTGTCGTGAGCGTGCTGCCGAAATAGATGCAGAATGACTCCAGGGCCTGATGGCCAGCAAAAGGGTAGCCAAATGCGCAATGATGCCTGTATGAATCTTCAAAGGTCTCGCAGGAAGCATTGCAGTAGTAGATGTCGATGTGAGCCGCACCTAGACAAGCGAAGTATATGATAGCTGGCATGCAGTGAGCGTGACTGAACATCCCTCATCATTCTTGAGACAGCAGAAGCATTGGAAAGACAGGGCAAGACAGAAATAGACGATCGGTAGTTTGCACTCCAAGAGCGAGCGCCGCGGGTGTAGCACTCGCACTTAGCGAGGCTCGAACGTCTTTATTGAACGGCAGCAAGCGAGGCTGGAGCGGACTCAGGACGCAGGCGAGGCTGAGTCAGAGCGGCGACTGGGGGCTGCAAATCCAATAATCTTGAGTGCAGCCCAGCGATGACTTCACTCTTGTCCGCGATGACTTGATCAAGGCGTGCTTTCACCTCCGCAATCACCTGTTCTTTACTCTCGACAAGTCGGGCGTAATTTGCGATAAGGTGGTCGTAGGTTGCGACAAGTTTGTCGTTGCTCGCCTTCAGAACCGATATGACTCGATCCTTTTTCGCAATCTCACTTTGCAGCTGAGCTGGACTGACTTGCGAAGGCGAGGAAGCTGCATGAACATCGTGAGCATAAGTAAGCTCTCGATCTTCATTCGCTATATCGTCTTGTAGCGGCCCGAAATTGACTTGCAAAGAGACGGCTGAAGGCACAGTCTTCCTTGCGGCACCTACGGTGCTTCGCGTGCGCTTCCTTGAGCATATACTCTCGGTGTCATATGGTACATTAGACCGGTAGTCGCGCTTGAGGCCTGGGTCACACAAGGAATAGGGTTAGAAAGAGATGCCACGCAAATGACTCATCTGCCTCAGTCAATTACGAATCCTGGCAGAACGAAGATGGCCAAAGTTGTTCGAGCTGGCAGCGAGCGTTTGTGCTACACTCACTTCGTAGTTGGAGTGCTGAGCTGACATGCAAGAAGCCACACGAATGGATGGCAAAGTAGACAACAGCTGGTACGGCAGACAATCTCATTCGTGATCTGTCGTCCTTGACTTGCAAACACGATGATGATCGTGAAAGGCAGCCCAATGAGCGATAGCCGAAAGATGATGCGGCTCAAGTACCTGTGGTAGCGGCCATAGCCAAGCAGCTTGCGCAAAGGCAAACGTGTCACAATCGCAGCAGCAAGTGGGATGCCGAGAAGACACCTAGATATGAGGCGATTTTCGAATTGTAAACATCCAGTCAACTATGTGTGCCGTTTGGCACGAATTCTTTGATGTAGAGGGATGTAGCGATCACGACTAGGCGAGGCAAGACGTTCCGTAAGGCCGCAGGGTGAGCACTGAGCACTGAGCTGCGACCTCACATCGGCTTGGGGGCCTCACCGATCAGATGGCATGGCACGTGCTCCCAGACTTGCTGTGCTGGCGACTCCTTTGTATACTCTCTTCTTACGGTTTCCATACTTTGTACTCTTCCATATCTCAATACTCAACGCCTACTACATACATATAGCTTCTTGAGTGGTGAAAGTGGAGGAGGAGCGACGTAATGAACCTAAGCCTTAGAGCAACCCAACAACAACGTCGTAGCAAGCCAGGGCCGTAACAGCGAAGGACAGGAGCTTCATATGGCTTCCCACCCGGAGATTGAGAGGGAAATTCATGAGCTCCACGTCTCAGAGAGGACCACGTCTGAGAGAGAACCACTGTCGATCGTTGCGGGTCTGACCGAGTATGGCAGCGGCGAAGTGGGCAATTGCAAGCGTTGGCAAAACCGGAGTCGATAGAGTTGCTGGCAGCGCCGCAGTCGAGTTTAGCAAAGCTGCCCGAAGAGGGAGACCCGGGTAGATGGTGACAGCGAGCATTCGATGAGGGGACGCAAGGGCGAGAGTGAGGAGAGGAGACAAGCCCGAAGGGAGGAGCTTGTTGTCCGACGTGACACATAGAGTGATGGAAGAAAGGAGAGTCGAGAGTACTT
Source organism: Protomyces pachydermus (assembly GCA_003717275.1). Taxonomy (NCBI): domain Eukaryota; kingdom Fungi; phylum Ascomycota; class Taphrinomycetes; order Taphrinales; family Protomycetaceae; genus Protomyces; species Protomyces pachydermus. The sequence continues at coordinate 414,371 of QXDU01000110.1, read as the reverse complement.
CGTATTGCCCTGGCCTTTTGGGCGTTCGTTGCAGTCATTCACCTTGTGGTCGGGGCTAGCACAGTATCTGCATGAATCCAAATCTCGTCGACGCTGACGCTCGGCCTCGGTGAGGAGTGCGCGAATTGTGGTTGCAGACAGGTCCATTCGGTCGCCTCCTTGAGTGGTAATAGCAACGGGCGCGGACTTGATGACTACCTCTCCAAAGGCGCGAGGAGCGGTGTGGCGGATGACCGAGGATATAGGGTCTCACCCTGCAAGGTTCAAGCCCTGTTCCTGGGCGTTTTCAAGCAGATTCTCTTCGCATTGAACCATCTTTTCACAGAACACTGCGAAACTTTTCTTGGATGGCTCGGACAGCGACCCAATCGAACGCATGGTTGCATTCAATGTGCGTCGCAGTTCGAAGACCTTAGTCTCATCTGTCAAGTCCAGAGAGGTGGTGATGGCTCGGAAAGCAGCCACATGACGGGATGCGGAAGTTTGCCCTTGCTGAAGTTTCTTGAGCTCATTGCGAGCCTCCACGTTCGCATCGCCTCGAGAAAAGGCAGTGTCCAAGGAGTCGAACAGCTCTTCGACCGTGTTGAAAGTGAGGCTCTTCAAGCCCGGGTTGTGTGGATGGGCCACAACGACCAAGCGGCACCACTTGAGAGCAGCACCAGTGAGCAGGCGGCCGACTGGACCTGTCTGCAACCACGACCCGTGAGATTTCTTTTGGCCAAATTGAAGATATATATGGTTGATAAAATAGATGATTCATAGCCGGGATGGTGTAGCGGTTATCACGACTGCTTAACACGCAGTAGGTCCCGGGTTCGAGACCCGGTCCTGGTATTCGTTTTTTGTTTCCTTTGCTTGCATCTCCCTCCGTTTTGGGTTGAGTTGAAAAGGTTTGTCGCCGCGAAATGAGTCCGCCTGGCGTATACATAGAGCTTCCGCGAGATTGACAAAACCAAGCGGCGAGCGTGGACGCCTCCTTGAATCGTGACCGTGTCTGGCATCGTGGTGGGTTCTGGTCAACGCCCAAGAAGATGGCTGGGAGAACCGCACCAATGGCCAGTCGCGAAGCTGGTCCACAGGCATTGAAAGCAGGTACGCCAGTTGACTAACCTCAACGGGCCTGCCATCGTCGGCGTATGAATGAAATCGCGTCCGGAGCACTTCCACGGCACGGTGGCCCGCGAAAGTGGGATTATGAACACGACGCTGACGGTCGTCAAACTTCGTAGTCGACGCTCAGAGAAACAGCCGAAATGCCATCCGCGGAAAGACGCTGCATCTCATCATCGGGTGCACGCAGGAGCTGTCTTGCGTGAGCTGCAGGTGTAGTATTACTTGGAGGAGCTGGTACGCTTTGGGGAGCCTGCTTCTGCCAAACTCGGTACTTGTCCTTGCAAGTCAACGCTATCGCACCACGAATACCCCTGATAAAGTCACCCCTGCAAGAAACATCAACTTCAGTCGTCACATGCATAAGTATAGGAACTTCTTAGCTATACAAAACAAAAAGCTGGTCAGTATGATGCAGTCGAATGCTGCTTTGTCATCTACCACATTTCCGCATCGCCTCTGGTATGTTCAAGCATATCATCGCCATCTGATAAATTATCGCTCCGGCAGCTACAGCGACTTTGACGTCGACCGCTCTTCCTCATGTCGCCATTGACGTTTGTACCACAGGTCACATACGTCTCTGCGGGATTCAGACATACGCGAAGCAAGCAAAAAACTACTGCAGATAACTCGTATCCTGACCGTACGTCCATTGCCTCGCCATAGCCTTGTTGGTTGTTTATCGGTAGAACTAATGGTTGCATGCAAACACAGTACAATGCACTATTTCGCTTCACGGATATGCTAGCAGCTAAATGATATATACGGCACAAAGCGTCGAATCCGTATCTCTCGGATCGAATAGATCATTTCAAAATACACGAGCTGGACAATTTCCGCGGTCTTGAATAAGCCAAAGTCATGAGAAAGGCTCGAGGATGAGAGTCAAGTCTAAAGGCATGATGCATCATAGCACTGCAATGCCGATTCCAGCTTCCCCTCTGTCCTGTCATCATCTCTGCAGATGTCTCAGCAGCAAGGCAGACCCCTTGTACAAGTCCCGCCCAACTCGATGCCAATACTGTCCAAAATCTCCTTAACGACATCACCATCGACCAGTGATCCTTCATCTGCATCGAGCGATAGCTTCGCAGAAGCCATGAGCTTCCCAACCACTTCCTCCACACTCAACTTGCCACCAAGCAAATGCTGCAGCGCATCATACGTCTGTCTACACGTCATGTGTCTGCCAGTCACGCGGTCTGCTTCTGAATAGACGGCAGGCGACAATTCAGTCAGCAGTGCACAGAATCGCTGCCCGACGGCACTCAGATCCTTGCCACACTTTTGTGGTACCTCAACAGGGCCGAGCAGTCCGAGAAAGTTGGCAAACGCTGCATCGGGTGCCGCAAAGTCAAAGGCCTGGGCCCCGAGGTCTGGAGCTTTTGTAGGCGGTATAGCAGGTGGTAATTGACTGGCGACCATCGGCAATGGAATAGCTTGACGTGGTGTAAAGGCGCTTATCGCCGCCGCAGGCGATTGTATAGTCGGTACGCTCGGACGCCAATTCTCTAGTGGTTGTGCAAAGGTACTGTATCCATTCACCGCGGGTTGTAGATTAGGAAGGGGCAAAACAAGGCTCTGTTCCACAGGCGCTGCGATAGCAAAAGCAGGCTGCAAAAAGCGCCTGATATGCTGAGCGCCTTCATCCATCGGTAGCGTCAGACAGTGCGTCAAATCTGAGTCGCGCACACCAAGCGCAGTCAGCCAGCCTTTCAGCTGCCGATTCTCCGCCTCCACTTGCCGCGCGCGCGTCTGTATAGAGATAGTTGCTGCGACGCCGCGCTCTTCATATAGTCGCACTTGTTCCTCAAGATGCGCCACACGTTCCTGTTTTCTTGCGCGAGAGACTCGCTGATTATTGCGGGCCCTTGCATTGCGAGCTGCTTTCGCATTGTCTGGCCCTGCCTCTGACGCCGGGCTCGCCGTAGTGCTCATGTGCTTTCAAATTGATGTGTGGTTGCGATGCTCTCCGCATCCATCAGCTACACAAGTAAAATGCACAGCTGGCATGAAGGCGAGCTCGCGGTGCACAAGGCCTTGAAGCTACTTGATGTCAATCGCGGGAGGGAGCGCATCACTACTGCCACGATGCCAATGCAGCATCAGGCCTTCTTCTCCAACTCGTCCTATTTCGTGTGCGGTACGTGTAACGCAGATGGACAACCCTGGGCATCCATCCTCTGTGGCCCGCCCGGCTTTCTGCGTGCAGTCTCGCCGACGCATCTTGCTTTCTCTACTATTGTGCCCGAGGCCGATCCTGGGTTGCAAAATATGGCTGAAGATACGCAGGTAGCAGGGCTCGGCATTGATCTTGCGAACCGTCGTCGCAACAAGGTATTTGGCCGTATACAGCCTGGCATGCTGCGTAGGGAAATGAAAGGAAAGGACAATCTGCTACAGGCCATCATTACAACAGAAGAGTCGATTGGTAATTGCCCCAAGTATATCAATATGCGCAAGCTCGTCTACCACAAACGTTCTGGTACCACCAAGAGCTTGACCCTTGCGCAGTGTGCGGAACATATTGCAGCTGCCGACATGATTTTCATGGCCTCAAGAGGACCAAAGGATCTTGATGTTAATCATCGTGGCGGTCAACCAGGCTTCATTCGTGTCGACATTGCAGACGATGTGCTGGTGGTGTATGTGCCTGATTACTCTGGCAATCAACTCTTTTCTACGCTTGGCAATATTGAAAGTACCGCTGTTGCGGGTATTACGATTCCACATTATGGTACTGGGGATATGCTGTATCTGACGGGCGAGGCAGTCAACTTGTTTGGCAAGGATGCTGCAAAATGTATGCCAGGGGTACAACGTCTCACACGCATCAAGGTCACATCCAGAAGGTTTGTTGCACAAGGTCTCAATCTCAGGCTTGAAGGCGAGGATGTGGCCATGTCACCATACAACCCGCCCATCTACCGACTCTCCAGTGAGCCCGGCCATCGCTTACCCAAACAAGAGGCGAGTAACAAGGCAACTCTTGTAGCAGTCCAATCTCTGACGCCGACAGTCAACAAATACACATGGAGACTAGAGACGCCCGTTAAATGGCAGCCTGGCCAGTTTGGCGTGTTTGATTTTGGCATATGCAATGAAGGCTACGAGCACATGAATGATCAGCACCCTCAGCTATTGAATGATTCATTCATCAGGAGTTGGACCATCACATCACCAGAGGGTAACATTGAAATGATGGTACGCAAGAGTGGTGTGGTGAGTCGCTTTCTTGCAAATCACAAGCTGGAGCATGAGGAGCTGTCGGTGCCTTTCCTTGGTGTTGGTGGCGACTATGGCAGCGGCATAAACAAGGCTAAAAAGGTCCTCTTTGTTGCCGGTGGTATCGGCATCACCCCGTTCGTCACGCTCTCGCAAACCCTCGACAATCGTGTAGACTTGGCGTTACTATTCTCTGGCAAGCCGACAGACGACAAGCTACTCGAGCAAATTGATGCTAGCAAAGTCTCTTATTCACAACAGTTTCATCGTCGCATGATCAAGCAAGATTTTGATGCAGTGCCAGATATTGAGGAACGAGATGTCTACTGCTGCGGCCCACCAGGCCTTGTCAAGAGTGTCGAGAGCTGGACAACCAAGCCTGTATATGCCGAGTCTTTCGAGTTTTAGTTTAGCTGAGAGAGCTCCTCTTAACCCCGCAATCATCCGCACGGCTCCATCTTCCTGTCTTGACCGTGAACACAGCACGATGAGCGGGTCATTCTTGGATAATCTCTTCTCACTGGATGGCAAGACAGTCCTTATCACTGGGGCTAATCGTGGCCTTGGTGCTGGTATGGCAGAAGCACTAGGAAAGGCCGGAGCCAATCTTGTTCTTGTGTTGCGCGACACGACTCAAACAGATGCAGTCAAGCGGTACACTGACATGGGCATCAAGACGTTTGCTGTTCAGTGTGATCTTGGCAACGCGGAGCAAGTTGAGAAGCTCATTGAGCAAGTTGTGGCTTCTCATCGCATCGACGTGCTCGTCAATTGCGGCGGCATCAACCGACGCTACAAGGCCCATGAATTCCCCGTCAAGGACTTTAATGAGGTGGTCCAGGTCAACTACTTGACACCAGCACAGCTGATGCGTGATGTCGGGGCATACTGGATCAAGGAAAAGATTGGAGGCAAAATCATCAACATTGCTTGTAAGCTGGTCTTTTGTTGAATCTGCTAACTTGAGCCATCATGTCTTTCCAGGGTGGCATCGAAGTCAGCTCGTATGCAGGCACGAAGCATGGCATTGTGGGCCTGACAAAGGCTTATGCCAATGAATGGGCCGCGCATGGTATTTGCGTCAATGCTATTGCACCAGGCTATGTTGCCACAGATCTCATTGAGGCATTGCTCAAGGATGAGAAGCGTAATGAAGCGATCCTGGGCCGCATACCGGCAAACAGGTACGGCGAGACCAAGGACTTTTGGGGTGTCACAGTCTACCTTGCATCCCAGGCGTCTGACTATTGTAATGGCAGTGTCATCACTGTTGATGGAGGTTGGGTCGGCCGTTAAGCACAATACGATCTGTTCTTCATAGTAAACTGAGATCACGGTACAATGATACCACAATCTGATGCTTCGTAGCTGGAATTAGTCCCAGTATTCAGTCAACTTTCGAGTGACGCACGACGCGACAAAACAACAACCAGCTCATGCCCCAGATCGATGCGTCTGGGCGCACTCTACGATGCCTTGCCCTCCGTCGCCTTTCCAGCAGCCTTTCAAAAGCGCGTCATCGCTCACGTCCTGCGTAAAGCGCTCTCGCCCTTCCTCGCGCGCGACTTGCAGAAAGATGCCCTTGCGCTGCACATTAGCAGCGGTCGGCTTGCGCTGAGCAATCTAGAGCTCAAAACTGATGTATGGCACTTGACTCATTGATGTGCTAACAGAAGCGCGTCAACGATAAGCTTGCGCCGCTTGGCTTGGCGCTCGTCAGCGGCAGCATCGATTCTCTTGAAGTATCTATTCCATGGAGCGACTTGCTGGCTGGAAAGATTACCATTCTCATTTCTGGCCTGGCGCTGGATGTTGAAGCACATGGTGTGCAGAGTATGGATGGACTATCTGCTACGACTGCTGATTTAGCGGCTTCATTTCTTGAAGAGCATGAAGGTGAGCTTGGCGTTGGCTCGATTCCCGAATCTGCCATGGTTCAGCGTCTGCTCGATACACTCCTCATCAACTTATCGGTGGAGATCTCGCGCATCAGTGTTACAGTCACTGCGGCGACGAGTCTTGAAGTAACTGTCCAACACGCGCAGCTTGTGCCAACAGGAGAGCGCGCCTCGATGCTGACGCTAAAGGGCATCTCTACCAACTTGCGTCAAAGTAGGCCGCGTGCACCCTCCGCTTCCTCTAGCATTTCGTCTGATGCAAGTAATGCGCCAGAATTAATGCAGTCTACAGTGTTTGGCAATGATCAAGGCAGATCTCTCTACATGAGTGCGCTGGGCAATACCGTCTACCAGTCTGCATTGCAGTCTGCTATACAAGAAGATGGCAAGACTGGACAAATTGCTACGTGCGATGAAGGCGTTGTGGTACTGCTCGACTGGACGACAGAGGCGATAGATGTCAAGTGCCGGCCTATACGGATAGACTGCACAGCGCTACAGCTCCTTGCCGTTCAAGATGTGCTCGACACGCTACGGCCCAAGAGCTCAACAGAGTCTACGCAACCACCAGTCTCCATTTCCCTTGAACAAGTGGAGGCATGTGTGGCAATTGGAACAAGTCAAGTCACGCTCAGCATCTCCCTTCTCTCTGCCAATCTGACGTCGCTTGCTGGACATTGCGACATGTCTCTTTTGCTTGACAAGCACCTCTGCATAGAGCGGCAACAGCTTCGCTTTGACGAGGGCAGCGTAACGATCGACCCTCTATCACTTCACATCCGGGCCGACTCATTGCTGAAGCTTCTAGACAATTTCGAATCGCTACCCAAAGCCCGCTCGACACCGGGTGAAGGCGCGCTTCAAGTAACTTGTCCAAAGCTCTTCGTCGTTGCCACTCTTGGGCAACACGAAATTGAGCTGAGTCTCTCTGATCTCGTATACGACAAGACATCAACAGACCAACGGATACGACATCGATTGCAATACAGAAATGCAAGTCTATCGCTAGGCAAGCTGCAAGTCGACATGGCGGGAGACAACATCTTTGACTTTACACAAGTCTTGCAGCGTGCGTCGCAGCGGAAACTTGATTTTGATCGATACGACGTCTTGTTTGCAGAGCCGCAGCGCAATGATCGAGAGGACAAGGCGACTATACAGGCCGTCAAGGAGCGCTTCAAAGCGGCAAGTGAACAAGTATTTCGCGCATCTCTCGGGATTGTCAAATGTGCCTGTTCCAAGGAAGCACTCGATACCTTACAAAGCTTGATTGCGGCACTGCCAAAAAGCAACAAGGCCGAAAAAGTACCACCCATTTCGCTCTTTGTCACGATCGATGCCTTGTCTGGAATCTTTTCCTTGCCAGACTTTACTTTTCCATTCAAACTACAAAGCGTCAATTTGTTTGCTGGACATGGCGTCAAGGATGTCGATATTCTAGTCTTGAACGCTGCGACCATCAGCCTCGATGCGCAAAATTCCGAGACTGTTCAACTCATTCGTCGTGGGCTGCACCTCGATTTACATAGCAAGACGGAAATGCTTTCCATCAAAGTTCGGCACAATATTGCAGGTCCAAGAATAGGCCAAGTCATGGTGCGTTTGGGCTTGGCCGATTTTTGTTTGGCCCATCATGCAAAAATGCCATGGGTCGATGCATTGCGTGCTGAATTTGCTTCAGACAATTCGTCGCCTAGTAAGCTTCACTTGGCGTATGCGTTGGATCTGCACAACTTGTCTGTGGCGCTCCACCCATACGCTACAAAGGCAGTTGGTCTCTTTTATTTTCGTCGAGCTTCTGCCAATGGGTGTTTGGTGGATGGCACACCAGCTCCCATTCAAATGCATGCCGGTATCCTTGAATTTTTTCTGGTAGACGACATGGATGGAAGCCAGAATGATCTCAAGCTCAAGAAAAAGGACGATCCCGTGATTGAGCCACTGCTGAGACTCGGCTTTGTGCATGCAGCAAGCATTGAAACGGTCAAAGTCAAGGTTGACTTTGAACAAGAAGCTGCAGGTTCAGTGATACTCGTCACCCTCTCGGGCGCCATTCTCACTCTCAAAACATGTGCCGATTCAACGCAAACCCTCATCTCACTGCTCAACATGCTCAAATTGCCCGTCGAAATCAGCAACGAGCTCAAATACAAGCTTGGCCTCAATGAGGATGGTACCATACCGCTAGATGTTTTTCAGAGCATTGATGAGCAGGCGTTCAAGAACCTCGTCACAACCGAACAAGTCTTACACGAACCAGTGCTCGTTCTTGACGACGAAACAGATGCTGTAGATGCCATGGACCAGCAACTTCTCTCGCAATCCCTCATTGACTTGAATCGGCCAAGCAGCACTCCGTCACGGACAATCATGCGCATCAAGCTTAGTAATTGCTTTTGCATTTGGAACTTGTATGATGGCTACGACTGGCAACGAACGCGAGAGGAAATCAACCAAGCAGTGCAGGGTGCTATCGCCAAAGCACAAGCTGAGCCAGCAGAAGAAGAAGACGAGGCTGAACCTGAAGAGGTTGGCGATTTGCTCTTCAACTCCATCTACCTGGCCTTGCCACGAGGAGCAACATCCGAAGACGTCACGGCAGCCATCAATATGGAACTAGCGCAAGCCAGCAGCGATACAGCCAGCCAAGCCACGACAGTCGTGCAAACGACCACAGTTCAGCCACTCCTGCAACTTGGCCGGTCCAAGTCTCACAAGGTTCGCTTTGAAGTGAGCGGACTCAATCTCGATTTTGCACTCATGGATGCGGCAGAGGGCGAAGTTCTCAATCACATGACGCTCGCTGTCTCGGAGCTAGAGATTTTTGACAATCTGGCCACATCTACTTGGCGAAAGTTTCTAACGGCGCTACGAGCGAAGGATGGCAGCGATCGCACACAAGGCAGCAAGATGCTTATCCTAGATTTGCTGACTGTTCGGCCCGTCGCTGGTCTGGCCGCAGCGGAGGTCGTCATCAAAGCAAATTTGTTGCCCCTGAGACTGCATGTTGATCAAGACACGCTCGAATTCATGACGCGCTTCTTTGAATTCCGCGATCAGCGTGTCGTCGAAAGTAGCTTGCCAGCGGAAGAGCTATTTATCCAACGCTTCGAGATTATGCCATTCACACTGCAGATTGACTACAAACCAAAACGTGTCAACCTGAAGTCGCTGCGCAGCGGGCGCACAACAGAATTCAAAAACTTTTTTATTCTTGAAGACAGCTCCATGGTCATGCGGCATGTCGTGCTGTATGGCATTTGTGGTCTTCCGCGCGTGTTTGAGCTGCTCGAGGAAATTTGGCTCGCACACATCAAATCTAACCAGCTGGGCTCTGTCCTGGCAGGTGTTTCTGCTATTCGTTCACTTGCTCAATTTGGCGGCAGTCTCAAAAAGCTTGTCACGGTGCCTATGCAAGAGTACCGACGAGACGGACAAATTGTGCGTGGCGTACAAAAGGGCATTGTAGCATTTGCGAGGTCCACTGGAACCGAGGCCGTCCGCTTAGGCGCTAAGCTAGCAGTTGGAACACAAGGACTGCTCGAACAAGCTGAAGGATACTTTGTCGAACCATCTGGACAAGCAGAAGCACCTGTCAGCATGTACGCCAATCAGCCAAAGAACTTGAGGCAAGGCGTCTCTCAAGCTATCAGTGGCATGTCGCGCAACGTGGCCACTGCACGCACGGCACTCGCTGCATTACCGCGCGAAATTGAGGAGGAGGAAGATGCTCGGGGTGCTGTTCGCGCCGCAGCACGCAGTGTGCCGATTGCCGTGATTCGACCACTCATTGGCACGACCGAGGCCATCTCGAAGACGTTGCTTGGCCTGCGGAATACCATGAATCCTGGCCAGCAAAAGCTGAATGAGGATAAATACAAGTGACTAGCTGAGTTGTAGCGATCTGACGTCATACAAAGTACAAAACCAAGCAGCCTGGCAGCGACCACTCTTTCCATATCCATCATGTCCGCTAAAGATCTTGCATCCAACGACAGTAAGTCTGCTTCTTGTGTATCCTTCTAACAGCAGCCTACGTCCAGAACAAGGCCGACGAGTCCAACAAGACCAAGGCCAGTGACTCTGATGCCACACCAGCCAATTCCAATGTGGCCACCGATATCAACACGTCCAATGAGTCGACCGGTGGAGCAAAGTCTCTTGTAGATGACTTGTTGAGCTCCACGTCATCCGAGCAGGATGACCTCGCTAACATGGCTGCTGCACCCAAGGCTCAGTCCTCTGACGTCTAAAAGTAAATCAGAATGATTGGTCAGGCGGTGAAAACTGTCTCAGGATAACGCCTGCTTCCTTCAATATCAATGCACTTTGTTCATCCATGCTGTAACTTTGATGAAAGACGACTTCCTTGACGCCAACTTGAGCGATTTTGACACTGCACGTCAGACACGGACATGTATTGCAGTACAAAGTGGCATCCACGCCGACACGCTCGCGACCAGACTCCAGGAGCGCATTCTCTTCAGCATGCAAGCACAAGCACGTGCCGAGGCCTTGACCACCGACTGTGGCCTTATTGCAGCGATCACATCCGCCCTCGTTACAGTTTGTGATGCCTCGCGGCGTGCCGTTATAGCCTGTGGCAATGACACGCTTGCCACGAACAAGCACACATCCAACGCGACGTTTCATGCAATTTGAGCGCATTGCTGCAAGAGAAGCAAGACGCATAAAGTAAGTGTCCCATGATGGTCTGAGCCGGTCGGGATTCGCGAGATCTAGCGACTTGATGTGTTCCTCGAAGAGTTTGACACTCTCGAATGTATTGAGTATGCGAACAGAGGCACAGTTGAGAACTTCAGCCCCGCCGCTCGAGTAGAACAGCTCATGCCAATTGATGAAAGCATCTTTATCGGCATATCGGGCGTCTACTGCACAGAGCACATAGTCATTGTATCGTGCTAGCCTAGTACCTAGAGGGGCATCCACTCCGACGAGTAGAAAGAACGGGCGCTTGGACAGAGTCTGGTAATCTGCGATATTCAGAACATCAGTCGTAACCATGTCATCGCGCCAATGCAGTGTTGCATATTCACAAAGTTCTTCAGCTGTTTTAAAGTAGCTTTTAGGTCGTGTCGTATAGCCAGACTCTTGCTTTCTCATGCATTCTTTTTTGAGCTGATGTGAATCGATCAATTGCTGTCCCATGACATCGAGATCCCGAAGAGGACCATGGCCAATGGAGACTCGTCTGTATCGATGATGCTCGATCAAGTAGTTGGCCACGGTGCTTCTGCCCGCGCAGTCCGGCCCAGCCAAGCCGATGAGCATTGTATAGTCGCGGTAGTTGATTCACGGTCGCGTTCAAATTCGCGCTGCATTCAACCTCATCCAAATCTAAACATGGCCAAGCAGGCCGTGCTCTATGTTGTGCAGCTGAATGACTCGCTCGATGCCTCCTGTCACTTTGATAATCTCAAGGCCGTCATTCGTGACCTAGACCAATTTGCGTCCCTGGACATTCTCGTATGCTCTCAGCGATTACAAGGCGACCAAAGACGTGCATATTTTATACCCGTGCAAAAGCTTATAAGTCAGCTCTATTTGGAAGCTGCACGGCTTGCCAAGCTGGCTAGCAAAGAGCTAGATACAACTGTCATTTTGCAAGGTTATTGCGGGTATGCTATTGATGAGGAAGGGTGCTGGACCAGTGTCGCAGCAGCAGATACAGAAACGCTTTCGAGCTTCCCGGGCCTGTCAGCAGAAACAAAGCTATACACGCCTGTAACGTCATCTTCAGAGGCCATGCAAGCTGATCAAACTGAGCCGCAATCGTTTGGGTGTGTTGCTGTTGGCGGTACGTTTGACCATCTGCACGACGGCCACAAGATTCTCCTGAGTATGACTGCCTGGCTTGCAACGGTCAAGGTCATCTGTGGCGTGACGGATGATGCACTACTACAAAAGAAGAAGCACAAGGAGCTGCTCGAGTCGATTGATGCACGTCGCAAGAGCGTCGAGCGATTCTACTACAAATTCAAGCGTGGCCTCATCTACGACCTGCCATCCATCAGTGATGTCTATGGCCCGACTGGACATGTCGACGCTATTGATGCATTGGTGGCGAGCAAAGAGACGGAGGCAGGCGGCAAGATGATTGAGGAGGAACGAGCACGCAAGGCGCTGAGGCGGCTCGAGATATTTTACATTGAAGTCATTGGTGCTGATGGCAAGGTTGAGGGCGAGGCGATGCAGGAGCTCAAGCTGAGTTCCACGGCCATCCGGGAGAGACTGGCGAGGGCGCGCAAGTTGTAGCGCGAATCTGTAGCATCAATTTGAGGACGCCAAAATTATATTCAATCTGGACTCGTCTACTCCGGCATGGCAGATGCGCTTGATATCGTTGTCATAGACAACTATGATTCATGTAAGGCTCCCAACCAGATTCAATACTGACTCTAGTCACCTGGAACATTGTCGAGTACCTGTCTGCGCTGACGGATCGCACCATCACAGTCTTTCGCAATGATAAAATCTCCGTCGCTGACCTTGTCGCCAGGCAGCCCAAGCTGCTCGTCATTAGCCCTGGACCAGGACATCCGTCTACAGATGCGGGCATCTCTAGCGATTGCATTCGCGAATTTGCAGGCAAAATACCCATTCTAGGGGTTTGTATGGGTTTGCAATGCATGTTTACAGTCTTTGGCGGCATTGTCGCCGGTACGGGTGAGATTCTGCATGGAAAGACCTCCTTGGTGGAGCACGATGGTAAGGGCTTGTATACAGGTGTACCGCAAAAGATTGCAGCGACACGCTACCACTCTCTTGCTGGTACAAAGGAAAGCCTGCCTGCGTGTCTGGAGCGCACGTCGTGGACTGAGAATGGCATCATCATGGGGGCCCGGCACAAGGAGTACGCAATGGAAGGTGTTCAGTATCACCCAGAGAGTATCCTCTCAGAGGCTGGCAAAATGCTCTTCGCCAACTTCTTGAAGCTGGAGGCCGGGACGTGGGCAGGCAATCCAGACTTCAGTGAGGGAGCGCCTGTCGTGGCAAAGAAGAGTATCCTAGAGACTATCCACGAACAACGACTGCTGGATATTGCTGCAAGTAAGGCGACACCTGGCAGCACGCCTGCCGACTTGCAACGGCTCTTGGCTCTGAATATTGCTCCGCCTCTGATTGACTTCAAGAAGCGTCTATTGCAAAATGCGCCGCACGAGCCGGCTCTCATGGCAGAAATCAAACGAGCCTCACCATCAAAAGGCGACATTGACTTAAGTGCCAATGCCGCAACACAGGCGCTGCTCTATGCGCAGGGCGGTGCATACGTCATCTCAGTTTTGACGGAACCACAGTGGTTCAAGGGCAGTCTTAATGACTTGCGATCAGTCCGTGATGTCTTGCAAAGCATGCCCAATCGACCTGCGCTGCTACGAAAGGACTTCATCATTGACACGTACCAGATTGACGAGGCACGACTATACGGTGCAGACACAATTCTATTGATCGTTGCCATGCTATCAAAAGGGCAGCTGCAGGAGCTCTATTCCTACGCAAAATCGCTCGGCATGGAGCCGCTCGTAGAGGTCAACAACCCGGAAGAGATGAAAGTTGCCATGGACATTGGCGCACAAGTCGTCGGTGTCAACAACCGCAACTTGCACGACTTTGTGGTGGACCTCAATACCACCTCGACCATCGCCAAGGACTTGCAAGGCGGTGTTGTGTTGTGTGCACTCTCTGGCATCAGTACCCGAGCAGATGTCGCCAAGTATGTGGCTGAAGGCGTCGGTGCGGTCCTTGTCGGTGAAGCACTGATGCGGTCAACAGACAAGGGTGCGTTTATTGCTACACTGCTCGGACAGGAAGAGCAAAAGGCAAAGGTGCACACAAGACGCAGGATAGTCAAGATTTGTGGTACGCGCACCCCTGCCGGCGCAGTCGCTGCAGCCGAGGCCGGTGCAGACCTGATTGGCATCATCTTCGCTGAAGGGCGCAAACGAACATTGTCTATGGAACAGGCTCAGCAAGTGATTGCGGCTGTACGCGCCTTGCCCGTGCGACAGGTCTCGAAGGAGCCGGTCTCTACGGACGAGTGGTTTTCTATGCAAGCCGACTACATCTCTTCCTGTACGAGACCCTTGATTGTTGGCGTGTTTCAGAATCAGTCCATCTCCACAATCTTGCACTACAAAGCGAGCCTCGGGCTTGATGTGATTCAGCTGCACGGCGACGAGCCGGTCTCCTGGGCAAATCTCATCCCGGGGCCAGTCATCAAGGTCTTCGGCACAGGCAAAGCTTCAGGGCTCAGCAAAACAGGCTTCCATGCATTACCCCTTGTCGATTCGGTCTCTTCATCGGGAGTCAGTGGTGGAACAGGCAGCAAGGTGAATTTAGATGGTGCTGCTCAGATCACAAGGGAGCACGGCGATGCATACATCTTGGCCGGTGGCTTGAAGCCCGAGACAGTAGCGGCGGTGATACAGCAGACTGGGTGTCGTGGCGTGGATGTCAGTTCTGGCGTCGAAGATGAGTCTGGCGAGCAGAGCCCACAGAAGATTGCAGCATTCGTCAAAGCGGCGAGGGAGGCGTAGATTTTATGGACATTGCCTGGCAGCTTTCCTCAGTACGTCGTGATAGAGTTGAATCTCAATGGCACTTGAGAAGTTGTAATACATCTCTAAGCTCAACAAAACAATACTGCTGCTCTTCGTAACTGTTAAGCGTTCTCTAGGCTAGCCGACGCAAGTAGCAAGTGGCGAGTTAAGCAAGTTCAGGACGACACAATTGCAATGAAGATTTGTGCATGCTCGAGCGAGGATATTCATCCGCCATCTGAAGAATGATGCCTCCGCAAGTGGCAGCTATAGCGACTTTTACGTCGACTGCATCCATCTGCATGCCGCCCTTGACGTTTCTGCCACAGGCCACATACATCTCTTCGGAGTTCTGGCACTCGCTGAGCAAGCAAAAGATAGATGTAGACAAGCTGCGAGAGCAAGAGAATTCTATTACTGCGGCAATCACCCTGAAAGTCAAGCAAGATGAGGCGCCTCCGCGCGTCGACTTGGACGGCAGCAGCTTCACTGCAGACGCAGCTACAATGCGGATTCAAGGCACAGCTCTGAATCTCAATACAATTGACACCTTCAAAGCGTACGACAAGAATGAATTCTTGAGGAGAGCTGCACAGCCCATTCAAGACGCCATCAGTGACCGGACCATTCTTCATAAGCCAGCACTTCTGTCTTCATTTGCTCTGCTTTGCTTTGCAGATCTTAAGAAATACACATACACGTACTGGGCTGCCTTTCCTGCGTTGCCCAGTAGCTGGAGTGCTTCACCAAGCTTGTTCATGAGCAACTTGGCAACGAGCGAGGCCTTCTTTTTGATTGATCGGCGTGACAATACGACGCACTCTCTCTATGCTGATGTGCCAGCTCAATATCGTGTCTTTGGCTTTCTCGACACGTCGAGTCATCCTGGCAGTCTTTCATGGCCAGCGCGCAACTATTTGACCATGATTGCTCAAGTATTCAACCTTACAGATCTGCAGTTGGTGGCATACAGAGGCTCTCACCCCAGCAATCCTTCTCTTTTGCTCAACTGTCACTTGGAGGAGCCAATAGCCAATTTGCCACCTGTTGGCTGGGAGCGCGACCGCAATGGTCGATTGGCACCACGCATTACAGCTCTTTCATCTCAGCTAGATCCTACCATTCTCGCCAATGATGCTGTGCATCTCAATCTCAAGCTCATGCGCTGGCGTGCTAGTCCTTCACTTGATCTAGACGCCATTAAGAGCACGCGTTGTCTGTTGCTCGGAGCAGGCACACTTGGCTGTTATACTGCACGCCTGCTGATGGCTTGGGGTGTGAATCAAATCACATTAGTCGATAACGGTACAGTGTCCTGGTCGAATCCTGTTCGTCAACCGCTCTTTCGATATACCGATGCCGGGACAGGCAAGAGCAAGGCGACTGTAGCTGCAGAATCATTGAAGGAGGTATATCCTGGAGTCAATGCGATTGGAGTTGCGCTGAGTGTCCCTATGCTGGGCCATCCCTTACCCACTCTTGCTGAAGTACGAGAAAAAGCACGTCAAGAGTTTGAACAGCTTTGTGATCTCATTGACAGCCACGACGCCATCTTTCTCCTCATGGACTCACGAGAAAGTCGATGGCTACCAACTGTGCTTGGCAAGGCCAAAAACAAAATTGTGCTGAATGCTGCACTTGGTTTCGACTCGTACGTTGTTCTGCGTCATGGAACAACCACCAATAACCTTGGATGCTACTTTTGCAACGATGTAGTTGCACCAAGCAATTCGCTTGAAGATCGGTCCCTCGACCAGATGTGCACTGTGACGCGGCCAGGGTTAGCAGCACTTGCCTCTGCGCATGCTGTCGAATTGCTCGTTAGTTTGTTGGCACACCCAGATAAGCAGCATGCATCTGCACCAAAAGACAAGAATGATGGCACAAATGATGGGCTCTTGGGAAAGGTGCCACACACCGTCCGAGGTTTTCTTGGAATCTTCAGCAATTTAGTTCTGCGCGGTGAAGCATTTCCGCAATGCTCAGCATGCTCTGTGGCCGTCTTGGAGGCATATGAAGAAGGTCACTGGGACTGGGTGCAACGGGCCCTCGATGACACGGCGTATATTGATTTGCTGAGTGGCCTGGCAGACATCAAAGCAGCAGCTGCAGCATTAGACTGGGATGATGATCTCGAAAGTGAGTCTGGCCTTGAATCATCTTCGTAGCATACTGAGCAAATGAATTCAATGACCATGCATACATGCTGGAGCATAGAAGTTTCCAGCTGTTCGCCTATTGACCCAGTGTTGAGCCTCTCATCTGAATGCAGAGATGGGCGATCGGGCGCAGCCAATCAAGGCGCTTGAGCATGTCGCCGACATGTCACTCGATTTTGACAACTTCTCAAGCGCGACATGTGTACATCAGTATTCTACCGCATATATATACCAGGCTGTGCCGCCTGAAGACAGGGCGCCTGGGCAGATGAAGATCGAACAAGTTTCGACGATGGCCCGGTCAAGCTCCGCCAGCTCTAGAGCAGAGCTCGAGCCGCGCAGTGAACCACCGACTGCTGTGGCGCCCTTCAAGGCTCTGTCGTTTCTAGATCAGTTTCTATGGCTCTGGATCATATTGGCAATGGCCATCGGCATCATACTTGGTCGCTTCGTCAATGACATCCAGCAAAAGCTAGACACATCAAAGCTGATCGGTGTGTCGGCGCCTATTGCGGTTGGCCTGCTCGTCATGATGTATCCCATCCTTTGCAAAGTCCAGTACGAGCGGCTACACCATATTCTTCGATCCAAGGGCATTTGGCGACAGATTGCGTTCAGTGTTGTTGTGAACTGGCTAGTGGCGCCGCTGCTCATGGTCGCTTTGGCATGGGCATTTCTGCCTGACCAGCGCGACTTGCGCGAAGGCCTCATTCTTGTTGGAATCGCACGCTGCATCGCCATGGTCCTGATTTGGACCAATATTGCCGGCGGTGACGATGAATACTGCGCCATCTTGGTCGGCATCAACTCCCTCTTGCAGATTGTCCTGTTTGCACCCTTTGCCATTCTCTACATCAACAAATTCGTACCAAGCGGAACAAATGGCGATCTGGATGTTTCCTACTCGACGGTGGCTTCGTCTGTCGGTGTCTTTCTCGGCATCCCTCTTGCCGCAGCCATTGTGACACGCTTGGCTCTGCGCAAACTGCTTGGTAACGATCGCTATCAGAAATACTTTATCCGCATCATCTCTCCGTTATCGCTTATCGGGCTCCTATTCACGATCATCATTGTGTTTGCAAGTCAAGGACGACATGTCACGGATGAGATTGTCGCTGTTGTCCGCGTTGCTGCACCACTCGTCGTCTACTTTGCCATCACATTCGCTTTGACGCTTCTTGCATGTCGAAAGTTCATGCACTTCAACTACGAAGTGAGTGTAGCACAAACTTTCACTGCCAGTTCCAACAACTTTGAACTGGCCATTGCAGTGGCGGTGGCGACATACGGTATCAATTCTCGGCAAGCCCTTGCTGCGACTGTTGGCCCACTTATCGAAATTCCAGTCTTGCTTGCGCTTGTGTACATCTTCAAGTACATTCGGACACGTTGGACGTGGCAGCAATCTACAAAGGAGGAGCGGTAGGCTGGGGTCTGCGCTCATCTTGCTATGAACGGCATCTTGTGTGCAACACACATCAGCTTCCAGAACTTCGCAAAATGATTTGCTTGGCGGTGTGCAAGATGTTCGCTGCCGTGTGCTGCTGAGATTCGGCTAGCTTGCCCTTTCATCTTCGCCAATACACTAAGACCATACAGGTACATTCAAAGCCTACTGGCTCGACGGACATCGTGCATGCTGTAGCCGTTCCTTTAAAAGCGGGCAACAGCACCCTCAGCCATCGCAACGCTTGCTTCAAAGCTGCAAAGGCTAATACGATCGACTAGATTATCTATACGTATACACGTATAGGCTAATCAAGCCATGTACCTATGGTTCTTAACGGGCCGACAACTCATTTCTTCAAAGCAGTGCTACAAGACGAAACAGTAGCTTCGATCCACCTTTGAGCTCACTTGCAGACTTGCAGTCCCTTGCCACGCTGCGCGAGATGCGTCACGAAAGCTGTTGTATATTCACCAACCTGCTGCGTTTTACTTGTGGCGAAATGGCCTGGAAAAGGAAAGATGGTCCATTCGTTGCCAGTCGCTTCTAGGTTGATGGCACCTCGTGTTGCATGCGGCCAGGGATGCGGCTGCGTTGCAAAGAAATGGAACGCGTCCTGCAATGATTCTTCAAGCGAGAAGCAAGGTCGACAAGCCTCGCAACACGCTTGATTCCGTGAGCGCGCCAACACTTTAAAGGATCGGGTGTCGAAATAGCTGCGCCCTCATAGCCTCGTGGAGCGTGTGTCAGTATAGATGTTCAAGCAGCTGAGGTCTCATTCATGACCAATTCGGTAGTAATTGTCCTTGTAGTTGGAAATTGCAGTCGCATTCATGAAGTAGAAGTAGTCTGACTACATTAAAAATCGCGACCTCGCATTCATGAGGTAGTCTGACAGACTCTGACTACATTCACAATCGCGACCTCGCATTGAACTCTCTTTATATGAGCTTCCCAACACCTGCAACGCCAACTTGATTGTCGAAAGCATGGGCCCGCGAAAGCGTACGCGAAGTACTGCGAGTGCCGCAGCAAGGTCTGCATCGCCGGTCGCGGCAACCTCAACTACGACAGTAGCTCAGCTGCAAAGTGAGCTTGCTGATGCTCGCGCGTTCTTGGCAGATGCCCGTCAAAGCGTCGCAAGCAATGACCAGGTGATTGCTCGACTACAAGCACGCCTGAAGGAGGTCGTCGCAAGCAAAAACGAGGTCATCGAGATTTTGAAGGCCCGCCTAGAAGAAGTTGTTGCGAGTAAGGATGAAGTGATCGCCCTGCAGCGAAGGTTGTTGGCGCTGTCTGGGACGCCTACGCATCACACTGTCAGCGCATTAGGAGCTCCTCGCTCGCGGCCAGACTCTGCTCCAGCATCGCTTGCGGTCACCAGCCCGCCGACCATCGCAGCGTCTCAGTGCAACTTACACTTCGCAGAACGTGTTCTCACAGCGCTCGACTTTCCGCTGCAGGTGAAGGAGTACACACTAAGCAGCGTCGACTTGGGAAACCTCGCAACAGTATTTCCACCATGGAACTACCCTCGGGCAACAAACGAGGCCTCCTTGACATTGTAAGCCATGACGTATCTCAACACGTTAAGGATTCCTTTCTGCGACTTCTTCGACGTTACTGCCGTCACAGTATCGGCGCGCATCAAAATGGACGGTCATCTGAACAAGGTCATTTGCCAGGGGGATGTGATGGCCGTAGCGCCGGTTCACGCTACCTCAACGCACAAGTGGGACTTGGCTCTCTGCCTCGTCGAGCTCAAGTTGGACCCTCCCACAACGGCCAATCATGCACAAGCCATTATCCAATTGATCTTGGCTAATGTGCTCAATGTGGCAGGCAATCGGCCTTTCGTCTGCCTGGCCAATATGATGACCTTGTGGGAATTCTTCTGGCTGGACGCAGACAAGACGATCGGCCGCTCAAGCTTGAGTGACCGGCAACAAGGCATGGCCTTCCTGCAGGAAGCGCTGGTTCCGTTGGGTGCACTGCCCAATTTGCCAATACATGGTCGTCTACAGTATGATCGTCGACAGTCACGCCCTCTGCAGGGAGGTAGTCAAGGGAATGTTGACGACATCGGTGCCTTGTCTGACTTCTACGAAGAATTGCCGGCTTCACGCCGACTGCAGTTGGATATTCAAGCAGCCTTTTCCACCTTCCTTCCGCATATCCCATCGTCGGCATTTCGCATTGAGGTACCGCGTCTAGCGGAAGAGTCGGCCTTCTCCACCGAGGTGTCAGGACTTGCAACGCCAACTTGATGGTCGACGGCATGGGCCTTCGAAAGCGTACACGAAGGACTGCAGGTGCCGCAGCAAGGCCTGCATCGCCGGTCGTGGCAACCTCAACAGTAGCTCAGCTGCAAAGTGAGCTTGCTGATGCTCGCGCGTCCTTAGCAAATGTCCGCCAAAGCATCGCAAGCAAGGACCCGGTGATTACTGAAATAATAGTACGACTAGAGGAAGTCGTTGCAAGCAAAAACGAGATCAACTCCCGCCCTACAAGACGACTGCGGGAGTTGATCTCGTTTTTGCTTGCAACGACTTCAAGACGACGGCGGGAATTGATCTCGTTTTTGCTTGCAACGACTTCCTCTAGGCGTGCTTTGAGTTCAGCAAACACCTGGTCCTTGTTTGCGACGCTTGGCGGACATTTGCCAAGGACGCGCGAACATCAACAAGCTCACTTTACAGCTGAGCTACTGTCCTAGTTGAAATTGCCACGACCTCGCTGCGGCACCTGCAATACTTCGGGTACGCTTTCGCGAGCCCATGCTTTCGACAATCAAGTTGGCGTTGCAGGTGTTGGGAAGCTCATGGAAAGAGGGTTTGATTTGAGATCGCGATTTTTAATGTAATCAGAGGGCTTGGAGTCTGTCGGGTCACCTCAAGCCGAGTCTGGCACTATCTCAACGGCTTTCTAACCTCATTATCTTGTGACTCTTTTGAGTCTCTTCCATGTAGATCAACATACAAGAATGCTTACATTTCTATCCTTTACATGAAGTCGCTCCAGTCTACCTTGTATCGGCTATAGCTTCACCTCGAATCTCGCAGCCAGCATACCCGAGCTCGTCATGTCGACGGCCTCTCGCTCGGCAGATGCCTGCACATTGCGAATCTCATGAAACAGGGCCATGACAGGGTGCGACAGGGCGCCTACCTTGTGCTTATTGTGCGGATACATGGCTTCCACGTCAATGCCCACAAAGTCAATAAACAAGCTTGAGCCAGGTGTAGCATTGAGCGTCATGGTCAGCGTATGACTGCTGATGCCATCTGTACCAACATGCTTGACGTGATGACGTCCATACCCTTGTATACCACGCGGCAGGGACCAATCCACCACATCAGCATCAAACGACATGACTGTCCAAATGAGTCCGGCATGTTTCACCTCAAGCACGAGATCGACCAATCCACCTCTGCGCACCTGGTGCTTCGCTTCTAACGTTGGCGTCTCGTAGCCAGCTGACAACGCTTGCAGTGCTGGCGTCTCCAGCGGCACCTTGTAGCTATCTAAGAATTGTGAGAAGGGATAGACGACATCCCACTCGGCCACCCATTCATTCATGGGCATCGATACGGCTTGTCCCGTAGCGATCCCAGCACCTTGCAGCCTTGATGCCAGACTAGATACGTATGCACTGAATCCTGGCGCAGAATCGGCGCATGCGAAGTGAAGCGAGGTAGAGCCATCAGTCAAGTTGTACATGTGTTGTGAGAAGACGCGTCGCGGGTGTGCAGCGTCCCATACGGTACGTGTAGAGAGCAGCAGTGCGCCTAGTAGCATAGCCATGACGGTGCCGCCCAGCGTTCGTTGACGCGTCGCTTGTGTCAAACTGGCCAAGTATGCTGGGAGCAAGGGGAGACCAAAAAAGGTCAACACAGCAACAATAATGGCAATAATGGTTTCTGCAGGTGCATCACCGCCAAGTCGACCTGTGAGGGGTACAAAGATGCCAAGGACTGACCAGTAGGCTTCTGTGCCAAACAAGATTGCTTGAGCAGAGCCGGTGAACCACATGACGAGTGTGTCTGGTAGGAATGCAGCATACAGCAAACTGATGGTCTGGTAAAACATCCAGAATGAACTGCCGATTGGGAGCAGACTCATAATGCTGAAGAATAAAAGTGATGCTTGATGGGCTTCATTTCTGGTCGTTGGGAAAACGACGCTTGCAACCAAGAAGCCAAGCAAGGCTGCTGGGAGGTAGAGTACCAAGCAAATGTAGTCACTGGCAAACCACTTCATATGCAGACCAGCAACCGTCATGATTTTGGAGACGGCAACAGAAATAGCAAGAGCGCCCACCAATGATGAAAAGTGGATGGCCATGGCTCGAGCGACCCGCTTGGGTTGAGCACCGACATAGCCAAGATAGCCAAGCACGATGGAAAATAAGAGCCTTGCGGCAAGATTTCCCGTCTTTGTCGAATAACTCACAAACCAGTGCTGCAAGACTGAAAAGTAGATACGATCCACTTTTGGTTCGCTTACTTGCAATATCTTGCCAGGCTGCGTGAGATACGTCACGATCGCTAGTGTGTTTTCACCAAACTGCTGCGTCGCTCCGCGCTCTACGTTGGCTGTCGTGTCGAGCTGTGTGTGGTAGGCGTACGAGTTGGCGACAATGGCAGTGTCAAGACCGGTCATGTTGCCATACTGCTCAAATTGCCGAAAGTCTGTATCACTCAGGATCAGACCCGTAGCAAAGATGTCGGACGCCATGACGGTGCCGTAAGGATATGGAACATGACTGTATGCATCAAGCATTTGTGGCGAAGTGGCCTGGAATAGGATGGATGGTCCTTGATTGCCAGCTGCTTCCAGATTGATGACACCTCGCACTGTATGCGCCCAAGGATGC
Source organism: Protomyces pachydermus (assembly GCA_003717275.1). Lineage (NCBI taxonomy): Eukaryota > Fungi > Ascomycota > Taphrinomycetes > Taphrinales > Protomycetaceae > Protomyces > Protomyces pachydermus. The sequence goes on along the minus strand of QXDU01000110.1, from coordinate 391,092 downwards.
GGCTGCGTTGCGAATAGATGCGACGCGTCCTGCAACGACTCCTCCGCATCGTTAAACAGCAGAATGACTGAATTCTCGAGATGCGAAACGTCCAGGCGTGAAGTCATGACACGGAGAATCTCGAGCTGAATAGCAATGCCAACACCATCATCAGCTGCTCCAGGCGAAGGCAATGTCGAGTCAAGGTGTGCATTGACAAGAATGCTGTTTTGCTTCGATTTGCCGTTCATCTTGCTCGAAATGCGTACCACCACATTTTCAATATCTTCATATTGCTTCATCACAACCTTGCCCATAAAGTCGAATCGATGCGAGCCCCTACCAGGCTGGTTCAGCACCTCCACTTCATACAATGCATCGCGTCTCGGATCTTTCCGTAGGTCACCAACAAGCCTGTGTATTTCCTGCTTGAGCCAGTCCCGCGACTTGACATGCTCCTGTGTACCCACAATACGATAACCAATGTCATCTGCCATGCTGTGTACATACTCGAGTGCTTTGGCCTCACTGAATTGCGGCTGGCCATCACTGTCGTAGAGTGCCACTTTTGGCTCTGGAAGGCCATGATGGGCAGTATACGACAGGTATGCCACGAACAGCAATGACAGCAGCAGATACCAATGCGAGGAGGCCTGCATCCTGCAATCAGCGCGTTGCCTAGTTTGTGTTGTTGCTGGCCAGCGAATGACGACGCGTTTCAGTTGCAACTCCATGACCCACACTGACCAACGGTACTTGCATGGCAGCTAGAAAGAAGAGCAGAATGAATTCCTGTGAACATCTAGAACAAGCAGCACTTGCTGCTCCGCGTGCAGGTCAGTCTGTCTACAAAGATGAATGCTGCACCTGCTTCTACTCGCAAGACAGCCAGCTTGGCATTGACGTGTGTCTGCATTGCTTCCAAGCAGGCTGCTTGGCCCCAGCCCGAGAGCACGCTGCAGGACATCATCAACTCAGCGGGCATACTATTGCTCTCAACATTCAGCGGCGCGAACGGCCCAAGGTTGAACAAGCTCCGGCTACAAAGGTTGCTATTGCTGCTGAAACGGACGCAGACCGATATAGCTATGAGACATACTTACGTTGCTACACATGTGACTGCACGACTGATCAAGTACCGAACAACCTTCAGTCTGTTGTGGATGGCGTAAAGCATGCACTAAGCTCTGTGCAGCAATCAGAGGTGAAAGCCTGGGAACAAGAAATGACAGCGTGCGAGCATACCTTGACACTTCAACAAGAACCAGCCAAGGCTTTGGAGGACAGTAGTCTTGCAACGTGCTCAGACTGTACTCTTTCTGAGAATCTGTGGTTGTGTCTTGTTTGTGGCAAACTATCATGCGGACGCCAGCAATTTGGAGGTGGTGGCGGCAATGGACACGGGTTACAGCATGTCGATAGCAGCGGGCACGCTCTAGCAGTCAAACTTGGCTCCATCACACCAGAAGGGACAGCCGATGTCTATTGCTATACATGCGATGAAGAACGACTCGATCCCATGCTAGAGCAACATCTGTCACACTGGGGCATTCATCTGCACGGTCGCGTCAAGACCGAGAAGTCTCTGCAAGAATTGCAGGTGGAGCAAAACCTCAAATGGGACTTCTCCATGCAGACAGATGATGGAACAGACATGACGCCGCTGTCTGGGCCTGGGCTGACGGGTATGAAGAATATCGGAAATTCCTGCTACCTCGCGAGTACTGCACAGTGCCTTTTTTCGTTGCCGCAGTTCGAAGAGCGATTTCTGGTGCCTTTCAGGCATGATGCTTCGAAGGTCGTACCGGATCCTGCGAGCAGTCTTGAGGTGCAGATGCGTAAGTTGGCTGATGGGTTGCTATCTGGAGACTTTGCTATTCAACAGAAGCGAAGCGACGAGACATATCAACTGGGCATTGCACCGACCATGCTCAAGAGTCTGATTGGCAAGGGTCATGCGGAATTCAGTACGATGCGTCAACAAGATGCTTTCGAATTTCTCATCTACCTCTGTGAGAAGCTCGACGAATTGAAGACACCCGAAGGACTTCGCAACCCAACAGACGCCTTCAAGTTCAGGACGGAGCAACGAACGCAATGCAAGGCGTGCAACAAGGTGGCATACAAAGCGGAGGCCCAAGAACACATCAGTGTCTTGGTACCCGCACGACCAGTCGCAGGCGAAGAAAAGCAGTATGAGCCCGTGCAAATGAAGGAATTGCTAGACATTTACACGCGCGCTGAAGAGGTCGAATGGACATGTCCTGCCTGTGAATCCCAAGCCGGGGCAACCAAGCAAACACTCTTCAAAACCTTCCCTCAAGTCCTCGTCATCAATCCCGGTCGCTTTGCACTTGACAATTGGGTGCCTTCAAAGCTCGAGATTGCAGTTGTGATGCCAAACTCCTTGTCCATGGAAGGTTACAAATCGACTGGGCAGCAGCCTGATGAAGAGCTCTTACCGGACAACGCACCAGCAGCAAAACGTGTAAGTCCAGAACACGTTGATGCTCTCATGGCTATGGGCTTCCCTAAAGTGCGTTGCGAAAAGGCACTATTAATGACTGCTGGTGGTACAGAAGAGGCCATGGAGTGGTTATTCGCACACATGGAGGATGTCGACATTGACGTCCCTTCTGTCGCTCCTACGACCACAACACAAGCAGATGAGGGGCTTGTCAGTCAATTGGTGGATATGGGGTTCCCCAAACATCTTTGTGTCAGGGGAGCAGTAGCGACTGGCAATGCCAATGCGGAAGCAGCACTCGAGTGGATCATATCGCACATGGATGACCCAGAGGAGCCTGAATTAGAACCAGAACCCACAGCAGAAGCTGAAGATGTTACTATGGAAGAGACAGGTCCTGTGGAATATACATGCAAGGCGCTTGCGTGTCACAAAGGGTCGAGCGTGCATGCGGGTCACTATGTCGCCTTTGTCAAGAAGCAAGTGGATGGTCAGTCTGACTGGGTGCTGTTCAATGATGAAAAGGTAGTGAGAGGTGTTGCCTGGGAAGAGGCTCAGCGCACTGCCCATGTCTACTTCCTGGTCCGTTCGTAACACCGCAGCACAGTGCGGCGCCGTAGCGAGATTTCAAAATCATGACGCAAAGCACAAACGGGACAACCAGATCCAGACACAACACCTCCACCGAGGCCCGCTCGCTTTTTGCGCATTATCTCTATCGGCGCTACATCGATACACGCTTCAGATAGTATGAGCTCGGCGCGGCGAAGGGGCGCCGCCGACCTGCACCTCCATGTCCCACAATATTCCGCCATGGCCGAAGCCAACGGCAACGCGGCCCTGCGCACACCTTCTATTGCCTCTTCAGCCAGCTATACACACCGGCCGCTCGTCGCACGCACCATGTCTACGACGTCCATGCTCTCAAGCGATAGCGAGGGCGCATTGGAACAGCCCTGGACACAAGCGCAAGATTTACTGCTGTCCAATATCTACGACATGGAACTGACGACGTATTCACATGCGAATCCGCCATTTGTTCCCTCTGCGCCGCCTCCTGCGCTTCTGTCTCGTGTCTCGAAACGCGCCATCAAGTCAGCGGGTGGTGCTGCCGCTTGGCCACATACTTTGCCGCAAACGAGAAAGCATCTATTGATTCTGGCACGTCGGAATGCGCCTGAACCACCTTCGCCGCATCTTGCGCCAGATGCGCCCATGACAAATCCTATGGGCGTCTTGACGAATGAACAACCGGGGTTCTTCAGCCAGCGTTATCGTCAGCTAAATCGGCAGCAACAAGACCATGTGGATGAGGAGATGCTCAATAGTCCTTTTGATGAGCGTACGTTTGACTTTACTGCTCGATCAGGACACAGAGGGTCTCCCAAATCGCCTCGCAAGTCTAGCGAGCGGATTCGCAATAACCAAGCAGCTGCAGCTGCATCGTCTGCGTTTCTTGCAGCGCATGAACAGACGAAAGCGCATAGCAGGCCTGATCTCATGCGTGTTGGGAGTTTTGGGTTCGGTGTACCCTTGACGCCTCGCAAGAGTGAGCGGAGAACCAGTCAAGATTCCATGATTGATGGTGGTGCGATTCCAACAAGAACAATTGCTCAGCCAACACTCAAACATGGCAAACAGGAAGAGACGGTACCACTGCATCGACGCCGTGAACAGCAGATGCAAGGACCCGGGTCATTGCAAGTGTCTTCCTCGCTTGATGAGATGGGCGAAGGGTCTGCACAGGGTATGGACAAGCGTGTTGCAGAGATGATGCTGTCGCCGCGGCGGTCTTCTCGACTGCGTTCAAGTCAGCCCATGAAGCGGACAAACAGCTCACTGAGCATCACGGACTAGCAGCAGAGCTTCAGTGTTGGTTAGCAGCACTGTTGATGCATGGAGTGTAATTTAGGATACATTAATCAGAGGGAGAGATAGTTCTTGAGATTGAGAGAGTGATTGATGAGCAGTATCTGGCAGCCTGCCATAGCCTCTGTCCCAATATACATCCTCATATACTCTCGTCTAACAAAGCACATTCAGGACTAATCCTCCCTCTTACTGCGCAGTCACAGCACAACAACAAAATCCCCAATTTTCCCACGCAGCAAAATTGAGAAGCAGCAGCAGCAACGACACAGGAGAGCAGCAGGAGAACTGGAGGCAGTACATCACCCAGCAAGCATGTCCACCTCCAGGCCTCAAGTCAACGTCTACAGCGGCGCATCCGCCAGCTCCCAGGTCTCACTTCCTGCTGTCTTCAAGGCACCCATCCGCCCAGATGTCGTGCAGCAGGTACACACCTCTATGGCCAAGAACAAGCGTCAGGCCTACGCCGTGAGCACCAAGGCAGGTGGTCAAACCTCTGCTGAATCTTGGGGAACAGGTCGTGCCGTCGCACGTATTCCTCGTGTCTCCGGTGGTGGTACCCACCGTGCCGGTCAGGCTGCCTTCGGTAACATGTGCCGTGGTGGTCGTATGTTTGCACCTACAAAGGTCTACCGCAAGTGGCACTTCAAGGTCAACCAGAACCAGAAGCGTTTCGCTGTTGCTTCTGCTATTGCTGCTTCGGCCATTCCTTCCCTCGTGTTGGCTCGTGGTCACCGCATTGAGGAGCTCTCTGAGTGCCCTCTCGTCGTCTCCGACGATGTCTCTGGCCTCAAGAAGACCAAGGAGGCTGTTGCATTCCTCAAGGAGCACAAGGCACACCGTGATGTCCTCAAGGTTGCCAACTCCAAGAAGGTCCGCGCCGGTAAGGGCAAGCTCCGAAACAGGCGTCACACCCAGCGTCGTGGTCCGCTCGTCATCTACGACAAGGATGAAGGTCTCGTCAAGGCATTCCGCAACATCCCCGGTGTAGAGGTCGCTAATGTGCGTACCCTCAACTTGCTCCAGCTCGCCCCTGGTGGTCACCTCGGCCGATTTTGCATCTGGACACAGTCTGCATTCTCCCTGCTCGACAGCATTTGGTCATCTGAGATGAAGTCTGGCTACGTCCTTCCTCAAAACATCATGGCGAACTCGGATGTCACCCGTCTCATTAACTCCGATGAGATCCAGTCTGTCCTCAAGGCCAAGGGCAACCCACTCGTCAAGCGCACCATGGTGCAGAAGAAGAACCCTCTCAAGAACAAGGCCGTGGCACTCAGGTTGAACCCTTACACCAAGGCCTTTGCCGGTAGCGAACACAAGAAGCTTGAAGATGGCAAGGGCAAGCAGGACCTTACCAAGTTTTTGCCTACCCTCTTCTCAGACTAGATTATAGTCAATTGCATCATCTTACTACGGGCTCAAAGCATTGATGCATGACTGCCGTATGAAATCTAAATAAATGCCTGTGCGCCGTTCGCATAGTATAGACTCTGCTCCGCGTCCGTCAATTGCACGCCGTAATGTTCAACCCAGAAGTCAGCAAAGTCGGACCCAACGAGTTCCTCCATACAGGGCCCAAGGATTTGAGCGCATTGGTACCGGAAATTAATCTGCCCTCGAGTAGCTGCTCTTTGAGCTAGTTCTGGATGGTTGGGATTTTCTAGTCGATAAAGCTCTTGGATTCGATTGACAACCAATGTAAGGTAAGTATTGTCACCATAACACCTGATCCCGACTTGCCCGTTGTCCGGATATCCTGGCGCCTGCCGATTAGGATAGCGAATTGTACAGACGCCAGGATTATCGGCCGTCCAAGCTGCCTGCGTAACACGCCCTTGGCGACTGAGAGGGATCGCGCCATCTGCAAACCTGCTGGCAAAGGCGGCAACACACTGGATTGGCTGTTCTTCAATAGGTAGTTGGTACACTATTTGCCACCTCCAATTCGAGCCAACCTCAGTCCGATAGCTCCATTCATTTGGAGTGCCAGAGGATTCGTACCAATCTTGGAAATACAAGGATTGTTCCAGCATGCGGGTTGCAATATTCCGAGGATGGCACTGATCGTGAGCTAGCATGAGTCCAAGTTCTTGTCGAGCACGCTGCACCGCCACTTCTACCGAACATAAGCATGTGAACTCCTGCCTGCTACATCGATTCCTTCGCGATGCACGGATGTCGGCAAAATAACCAACATGGTGTATGTTTTGAATGCGAATATCCCAATCAAACTGGTAATTGATGAAGAAGCAAGAGTCCGGTTGTTTCCGCGCAATGCCGTAAGTGAGATCGGCGATGCGGCGCTTGCACTGTTGCTCGCAGTCAGTAGCTGGTTGGGTGCCGGTACAACTCGCTGCAAGTCGAAGGGCAGCACTGGCTTGAAAAACGATTTGATTGCATTGTAGATCTTCCAAAGGATCTCCCACAGTCCATCCAACAACGGCCAGCCAAATGACAAAGACTGCTAGTGCTCGAGCTGCAGCTGGACTTTGCATCGCCATGTGCATGTGTTGCATGAGCATGTTGGTCCAGGTCATGGGACTTCCTTGCAGCTTTGCTCAGATGATCCTTCTGAAGATTTCGTTTGCGAAAAGAAAGATTGTGTAGCAATTGCCAGCACTGCACTTGCTCCTTGCATGGAGTCTCATGATATCTTGCTCTCCTGGAAGTGACCCCAGAAAAGCGGTAATCAGCCCATCTGAAAGGTTTTGCCTTGGCGACCTCCCTGGTAACTGAGCCTCAGTCGGTTGGTGTCAATCTCATATACGGCTGTAGAGAAGCCCGCAATATCATCTGGTAGTCAAGGATGAGTTGTCAGCGCAACACAACTGACTCGATTGTCATCCGTTTTGCCACCATAAGCGAGAGTTAGTCTGTTCGCAAAGCCGTGGACAACTATCTTACAGGCGTATCTTGTTGCAGAAGAGTGTACTCAAGAGCAAGGCTCGAAGAATGATGTTGAGACCCCACATCAATTGCAAGGCCCTTGTTGATACTGAATACATACGGCTTGACCATCGCAACGGCAGGCAGCTTAACCTTGCAACAAAGTAATTGCTTACTCTCATCTCTGCTCATGAATCTAACATAGGTAGAGTTCATCGTTTCAAACACTTTCACTCTTAAGCATTGGTATTGTAAACTATAGGTAGTACTGTGTTGGGTGTTGTTGACCATAAGCAAGAGCTTCCGGCGAAAGGTCGAAAGCGCCCGCTATATAGTCGCCTATTTGCTGACCTACCAGGGAGGCGAAGTCCTGACCAAGTCTCATTTCCAAGAATGCGCTTTCAGTGATTCGGGCATATAGATCTCGAACACGGATAAAATTCCTTGCTCGTGCAGGTACAGTACGCGGATCCGCCTGGTATAGCCGTTTGAGCCGGTCGACAATGTCAACCATACTTGGCCCACCATAACATTTGAGGCCAAGGATACCCGAGGCTTCCTTGCTGAAATCAGGACGTTTGATTGTGCAGCTGCCAGAACCAGGTGCCATCCGCCGATCTGCAAATGCGCTGTCAAAGTGGGCTTCGCACCTGATCAAATGCCTGTTTGGAAGTGAACTTACTTGCCAGATGTGCTCGTTGGGTGGAATTCCCGGTGTATCTGTTCCCGGATAGAAGTCGTCTTGTACAACCTCATTATGTTCAGCTGCTTCCTGCTGTACCATGTCCCTGTACCAATCTTCATGTGAAAATTCAGCTGGATTCATGCGATTTGCAATACCACCATTAGGAGCACACCACCACTCGTTTCTGGCAATTGCTGCCTGCATGGGATCATAGTGTCCAGGTTGATGGCTCGCTGAGACGAATAGAACGGCACGCTGCAGCATCACGTCAGCAGAACACATGCACCCGATATAAAGTGTTTGCGAACACCCTTCACCTGCCATCCCCATATCGCGAGGCAGCGTCACTGTCGCACGGAGATCTTGAAAACGGAGGTCCCAAGCAAACGCGGGATTGACGATGGAGCACATATCTGGCCGGGACCACGCTAGGCGGTAAATGTAATCAGCGATGCGACGACTGCATCCTCGCACACAAAGACTGTCGCTATTTGCGCCGTTAATTGGAACGTGAAAGGTCTGGACTACCCGCATAGGAACCTGTTGGCATTTTCTTTGTGCCAAAACCCAATTGACATCGGCGAGCCAGATAAGGATGGCCAACAGAGCACGACCAGCAAAAGTTCGCATGGCCATAGACATGTAGTCGAGGTGGTAAGAGTGCGTCGCGAGCTTGCCCAAATGATAAGATTAAGGAGCACGGAAAAAATTGCAAGTTGACAGCTGCATGCGATCTTCTTTGAAGTCATTTTCGCAAGCATCCCCCTGCAGCAGCAGCGGCAGCATGATCGGCATGCACCAATTGCAACCCCTGAAAAGCCACAGAATTTCGGACCATCTGAAATGTTCCATGGTTAACGAGCTGCCTCTCGAGACTCAAGAGACGCCTGAGTGTCGCTGCCCTTCTTGTGTGTGAGACTGACCTGGTATACGGTATGATCAAATCTCAATCATGCTTTCACTGCAGTTACCTACGCAATCGACCATTAGGCGTCGAGGAAATCGCGGATTTGAGATAAAGTGGCTGGTCCGAAACACAAATTCAGGCACCGCGCGCGACTGCTGTCGTCCATCCTCTACTCCCGCATCAGGCAAGTTTCAACGACAGAAAGCAGCCAAGGATGTTGACGGCCACTCTCTTAAGCAAGGAAACCTCCTCGAGTCTTCGCGGAACATTCCAAAGCTTCTATACCAACATTTTTTGAGCATGGGTCAGTCGCCATCCTCTTTGCAAGGCTACAGCACACTTCATCAAGGCACCAATACAGGATTTCCGGCGCAAGCAGCGATTCGCAGTATCCCTCTATATGGCTTTCAAAACACCGCACAGTGCAAAGCGCTCTGTGATGCCGATACGGCATGTGCAGGGCTCCAAGTGTCTGGTGCTCAAAACAGCGACTTTATGTGTGAGCTGCTTGGCTTTGGAACTGATGTGAGTATGCAGAGTAGCGCTGTGCGTGCTGGCGGTTCAAGCGCATACAAGAAGGTTGACTTTGCCATCTTGCCACAGCCCAAGTCGACGACGACGTTTGTACCTTTAGTGATTGCGCCTGCTCCGACACCACAACCTGCGCCAGCAGTGGCCCAGCCTGATGCTCAGCCTGTTGCACAGCAACCAGTCGCGGTAGCACCCGCACCCGCTCCAGCTCCAGCTCCAGCGCCCGCTCAACCTGCTGCCTCAAAACGCGGCCTTGACTGGCCCTGGAACAATCCCTCCAGCAGCTGGTCTCTCTTTGCTCCCTCACAAAGCTGGGTGTACAATTGGGAACTTTGGGACCCACGCGAGTCTTACTTCTCCGGTGAATACGTCCCTATGGTCCGTTCAGCAGATCGCGTCACGCAAATATCAACATACATCCCAGCAGATGGTTCGCGATGTCCACAACACTTGCTTGGTTTCAATGAGCCTGATTTGGTGGGTAGCGATACCTACCAGACGCTAGAAGGTGCGATTTCTCTTTGGCGAGGGTACTTCAATCCCTTGCGACAGACGTGTCCCAGCACAAGTCTCGGTGCACCAGCCGTCACCAATGGTAATGGCGAGTACTGGGGTATCTCCTGGTTACAGAAATTCTTTGCCAACTGCAATGATTGTCAAGCCAGCATCAGCTTCATTCCCATTCATTGGTATGGAGGCTCTGCAGCAGACTTTATCCAATACGTTGGACAATTCCACAATGCATTCCCACAATACCCGCTGTGGGTGACGGAATTTGCCTTTGTTGGAATCAGCACGGAAGCGTACTTGGTTGAGTTTAAGCAAGCACTGCAATTCTTGGACAATGCAGGGTATATCGAGCGCTATAGCGCATTCGGCCCCATGAATGCCACGAATATGGTTGGTATCGTGGCAGGTGCCATGGTGAGTAATGATGAGCGCAGTTTGACGGCTGTGGGAAGGTTATACACGTCCTAGTCATCGCTCATGAATTCCTCCAATTCAGCCAATTCTTCAGCGCTCATGACTTGTTCTTTTGCTGCTACTTCTGGTTCAGGCGTCCACGCAGCTTGTTCGGCGATATGCACACCGAGTCCGGCAGCTGTCAAACCCCATCGTCGCAAGGTGCAATCAATCGACACGCTAAACAGCGTCTGTCCAACAATAGCGAGTCCAGTAATCTCACTGAAGTGTCCCTCAAGTGTAAATTTGAGCTTGCCAGATCCTCCCTCAAACAAGCGAATCTGTTCATCGCGACACGCAGTGATAATGTAGGGACCATAGAGGAGGACATCGCGTACATAGTCTGGGTGTGGCAATTTTGCTTCTTCTTTGTATAGTGCATCGACCATAGCGAATTGGCGTGCAAATCGATCATTAGAAGCAGTATAGAGCGAGTCATTGTCTTCGAGTAACTTGTTGATGCCGGTTTCGTGTCCCCAAAAAGGTTCACCGACTTGTTTGCCAGATTCTCGAGTGATGTCCCATGTACAGAGAGAGCCTTCTGAACCTGCGCTGAGGACTTGGCCAGAATGTAAGAGACATAGCTGTTCAACGGCGCGTGGGTGAGCTTTGAGTGTGTACAAGCATTTGAAGTCCTTGAGGCACCATACGCGAATTGTGCGGTCACTTGAGCCAGACAAAAGCAAGCCGAGGGTAGGGTTATAGAGCAGACATTTGATGAAATCAGCATGCCCGACCAAGACGTGCAGACACTGGCGTGATGCCTTGTCAAAGACACGAATGGTCTTGTCCCAAGAGCCAGTGATGTAGAGATGGCTGGCCACCACACTGCACGTCACCGGTGCTGTATGACCACGATAAACTTGCGTTTCCCCAGTCTCAATGGAGACACGACGCGCTACAGACCCTGATTCAGTGAGATAGAGCCATGTTGCATCTGTCTGGTCTGTTGTGATGCTCAGCAGTTTTGTTGGAAAGACAGTTGGAGCTCCCAGTTTATTGCCCGACTTGGCTGCTTGTCTTGCAGCCTTATCCTGCGCATCCTGGCTCTGGAAGAAGGAAGCAGCGTGGGATGTGTTCATGGCTGCTGCTGGTCGTTGACGCTGTTCCCTTTTCAACTTTTCCAACTTTCCCCCCAAGACTGCCAGAGACCAAGTTGCAAGGACTTATATCAATGCAGCGGTCGTGGCTATATCCTGCAAGGGCCGCGTCGTCGCATATAGGCGCAGTCCGGGCATATGCTTACACCCCAAAACCACACCATGAACTGAAAGGAATCCGGCCGGAACCAGTGTTTCCAGTCGAGTCAAATCCGGCCGTCTTTCGTCGCTCTCTTGACAAGATCCTGCCTAAGGAGAGTGCTTCACTGCTCACTGATACCGTTGCACTACAAATCTTTACGCACAAATCATTCATGCATGGGCAAGTACCGTATAATAGCAAACTTGGATTTATGGGACGACGGGCACTCAACCTTGCGCTCTTACTGCATCTTGCCTCACAAGCCTCGTCATCTCCCTTGGCGATCGCTGGGAAACAAGTGAATGCGCTGTACGCGCCAACAATCGGGTATCTCATGGATACACACAGTTTAAGCTATGCAGCACAAGCACTTGGCTTTGAGCCGCGTTTGATGCGTTGGAAACCACGGCGTGCAGAGGATCTAGCAGGGAGCGGCCTTCCAAGTGTACAGAAGCATGCCTTGCTCGCGGCGATTGGATGGCTTGAGTTGGGCGTGGGTAGTGCACAAGCAAGACAGTTTTGTGAGGACAAAGTCGTCCCTGAGCTGATAAAGAGCACGGAGAAGCAGAAAGCTATGGTACGGGAGCGTGTATAGCATTGCAGGCCTCCGTCTCTGCCCCTTTCCCATTTCCCTGAGTGATCTGTGACTGTTCTCCTTCCCATCGGTCTCCAAGAACAAGCTGAGGACCAACTGCGAGTCTACTACTATACCTGATACACTCTAGCTAGCCTACTAGCTAGCGTACAAAGACAACAGAGACAAGCTCATGCATCGCCATCATCAGGCCCACGCAACGGGCACAAGCGCCTCCCAAATCATCACAGAACTGCCCCTCTCCGATCCAAATTCCACACGTACCTCACGCGCCCCTTCACCAGGCACCTTCCCGGCAACGGGGACCTTGCGTCTTCGTGGTGAGCATCGCCGTAGTCGACGCGTACAATGGGCGCAACAAACGGTCGATAATGAAGGGATGGGACGGAAGAGTTCCAAGATTTGTTGTATTTACCATCGTCCGCGACACTTCGATTCAAGCTCTTCCTCTTCCTCCTCTTCATCTGGCAGTTCAAGCGATGCTTCGGATGCTGGGAATACTTCTGGCGACGATGGTCTCGGAGAAGAGGCAAGAGCCGCGAGGAAGGCGTTGAGGGAGCGACAGCAAGCTAGACGAGAGGCACGATTGACGCACAAGAAGCGTAAGGCTGATGCGCGGAAGGAGAAGCGTGAGCATACGCACGATGGGCCGTGTCGACATGAGGAAGATCAGGCACAAGGCGACAAGAAGGACAAAGATGCAGAGGACGCAGACGATGAACAGGAAAAAGATGCACGCTCGGAAGCGACAAGGGAGACAGCAACGCGTCAAAGCACAGAGACCAAGAGGCCAGCGAAACCGAATGCATACGAAGTAGGCCCTCGCTAAGGCGCGCTAAAACAGTTTTGGTAGCAAGCGAGTGAGTCCCAAGAAGAAACGATTCCGTCCCGCCTGAACACCTTGTTGTATACTCGCACCGGCAGCCATCGTTGTTGTAGCCATAGTCATGTATCCTCTCCGTTCTACGCGATTCAGCTTCCGTGCAGTCTTGGAGTTGTTTTGTGTGTTTTGCCCGCGCACAGGGAGACCCATCGCATGTCGTCTACCGCGGTATGTCCCCACTTGTCGTAAATGAGCGATATCCGCACGTACTTGACGTCGTAAGTCAGACTCAATCGTCATGCCTGCAAGATGCGCACCGAGTGCTGTTGTTTGCTCTTCTGTGAGCTGAGAGACGAGTGTGTTGGGTGGAATGTGTAGTGTGTCGAGGGTCTTGAGGGCTGTGTGGTGGCCGATGCCGTAGAATGCAAGAAGGGCGAACTGGATCTTCTTGCCATCAGGCAGTTGTTGCCCTAGCAGCAGGACCATCTGTCTCTAGCAGTGCACTACTTCCTGTACTAGCAGCTAGCTCCTGCTCTTGTGTCGTCGTGGTGATGGCTTCAGCTTTTTTGATGCGACAGGAAACAACTCCAATCTACCACCCGCGACACAGCATGCGGCAGACCTTCAAGGGCATCGTCGTCTCGGCGCTCAATGCAAAGACCGTCAAGGTCCGAACAACCTTCCAGACAAAACACCCGAAAGTGCTCAAAGTAACGGCATCCATTGCAAGTAAGTGCATTGACTAACAACCAGACCATCACGCTACACAAGAATTACATGGCGCACGACGAGACAAATAGTCTGGGACCGGGCGATGTCGTTCGTATTGAAGCCTGCCGTCCCATGTCTGCGCGGAAACGTTTCGCCGTGGCGGAACTCTTGCAGAAATCCAAAATCAGCAATGGTGCACCTGCAAAGCCAACAGAACAAGAGACAAAGACGGAACCAAGTGCGATATAGCATCATGAACGAGTATATAATAAAGAGGCAGTCTATCTAAGAGACGTACGAAAGCGAATCGCGCAAAAAACAAATCATCTCAACACACCCAGCGCAGCTTGCAGTTTACAGCTTACAAGCCAGCCTTGATGGCCTTGTTGGCATGCTTCCTCAGCTTCTTGGCGGTACGTGCCAACTGCTTCTTTGTAGCCTTGAGTGAATCTGCCTCCTGCGAAGCCAACTCCTCAAACGCAGCCTTCATCTCCTGCAAGTCCTCGGAGAATTCATCTGCCATGCTCGAAGCAAACTCAGAGACCTTGTCCTGTTCATCCTTGAATGACTTGACAAGCTTGCGCAGACCAGTCTGAACGTCTGTCTCTTCGTTTGGTGCATCACGTGTATCCTCCTTGATAATCCATGGGTTCGATTCCTTGCTGTCAAAGCCATTGTTTGCCAAGATGTTGGGTGTGCTTGATGGAATATCATTCAACTTGCCACGCGAACCCAATGCAATCATTCGCTTCTTGAGTTTCTCAGGCGTCACTGAGGTAGAGAAGCCAGATTCCTCATCTGGCTGCAAGGAGAGGGCATAGCTGAGTAGACCACAGATGTGAGGAGATGCCATGGATGTACCAGAAATGGTGTTGGTAGCGTACTTGCTACCGATCCAAGTCGAGAGAATGTTGAGGCCAGGAGCAAAGATATCTGTGCACTTGCCAAAGTTGGAGAAGTAGGCACGGTCATCACCGAGAGTGGATGCGCCGACCGTGATGGGACGTGAAGCAGCGGCAGGCGAGTAGTTGCATGCATCAGCATTGTCGTTACCAGCAGCAACGGCGAAATGCAAGCCAGCTCCCACAGCGGCATTCACGGCACGGTCGAGTGCTTCAGATTTGCCACCACCGAGTGACATGTTGGCTGTAGAACCCTTGTGCTTCTTACCTGCCTTTTTGGCTTCCTTGACAGACTTGAGGTGGTCCATGGCTGCCCACTCAACACCCTTTAGGACATCCGACATGCTACCACTGCCATTGGATCGAAGTACTTTGACAGCGACAACCTTGGCATGTTTGGCAACACCGTATGTCTTCCCAGCAACGGTACCAGCACAGTGCGTACCATGACCATTGCCATCGATATCCTGGTCGCCTTGTGGAATAGTCTTTCCCCAACGCGCACGACCTTCAAAGTCAACATGGTTGATGTTGATACCCGTGTCAATGATGTAAGCAGTGACACCTTCGCCTGCGCGTGCGTCATACTGGTACTTGTTGAAGGTACTAAAGCCAAGCTGGTCCTTGTGCGAGATTCGCGCGAGACCCCAGGGTGCATTCTTCTCGAGTGCAGTAGATTGCACGCCGAGTGGCTGGTCTTCAAGAGCATAGACAATCGAGTCCTTCTCGATGTAATCCACATCAGGCGACTTGCGCAGTGCATCCAGCACATCTTCGGAGAAACGGCCAGAGTAGCCGTTAAATCCAATCAGCTCATCGTAAATGTGCTTGAGGCCGCCCATGACATCGATGCCATGGGCCTTGAAGGAAGATTGGTCACGTTTCAAGAGAGAGCCCACGTGCAGGGCTTTGACCCAGGCATGGTGGTCTTCTACGGCATTGTCCTTGACGTGGTCCTTGAGGACGACGATGTACTGTTCTTGTTAGCTATTTGTGCTTCAGCGCAAAAGAAAGAAGAGCGCACCTCGTTGGGGATGGTCTCTGAGTGGACAGAGGACAGGAGGGGCGCTTCATCGAGCGCTGTGTGCTTGAGTCCGTTGGCGCTCGCATAGCCTGCTACGAGCAAGAGTGCAGATGCGCTGATCTTCATGATGTGGTTATGTAGTGGTCACGAGGGAGGGTGAGGGTAGAGAGGGAAGGGGCGGTTGGTGTTGGTCCTGGTGTGGAGTGGACGCGCAATCTGGTTTGGGCGAGCGACGAGGTGAAATGATGATGATGACTCGACACTCGATGCAGGCTGGGCGATAAGCAGGCACGTGACCTGCCGCCATCAAAGGATTATTTTTCCCAGGGACACTCTCTACTTTCTCTCTACTTGAATACTGCTACTTGACTACTGCTACCTGCTGTATATCGACTTAGCTGCCATGGGCAAGGCCAAGACAACGCGCAAATTTGCACAGACAAAACGTCTCATCTCCCTCAAAGACGCACGCATAAAAAAACCAGCTACAGACAAGACTGCTGTGCGCAAAGACGCAGATGGCAACGTCGTCAGAGAAATCCCACAGGTCGCCTCCTCCCTCTTCTTCCAGTTCAACAATGCTCTACACCCACCATACAGAGTGCTCATTGATACCAACTTTATCAATTTCTGCATAAAAAACAAGATTGACCTAGTTCGCGGGCTCATGGATACCTTACTCGCCAAGTGTATCCCCTGCATCACAGACTGCGTCCTGGCAGAACTCGAGAAACTAGGACAAAAGTTCAGACTCGCACTGCAGATTGCCAAGGATCCGCGATTCGAGCGTCTGACATGCTCACACAAAGGCACGTACGCCGATGACTGCCTCGTTGACCGGTGCTTGCAAAGTCGCTGCTACCTTGTGGCCAGCAATGATTTACACCTCAAGCAGCGGATACGCAAGATTCCAGGAGTGCCCATCCTCTATGTTGGCAACCACGTCATCAAGGTCGAGCGTCTGCCAGATCTACTGCATTGAGTTTCAGCATCGATTTTAACATAGCACCGAATGAGCGTTTTATATTGTATTAGATTATTACTTTACAAAGGCTTCTAGTTCTTGCCTAGAGCAGTGGCAATCTGTGCAGCAGTCTGGATCGTGCGTGCCAGCACAGACCGGATCTTGCCATCCTCCATCTCAAGCAGCCCGCCAATGGTGCACCCACCCGGTGTTGCGACGGCATTGCGAATCAGCGCTGGATTCTGTCCAGCTTGCACCATGCTCGCCGTTCCAAGCATTGTTTGTGCAACCAGATCTTCTGCCTGTTGACGTGGAATTCCCATCATGACACCGCCATCTGTCAAACTTTCCAGGATCACAGCCATGAACGCCGGGCCACTGCCACATAACGCAGTCGCTGCATCAATATGCTTTTCATCCATAATCAGCGTCTTGCCAACTTGCTTAAAGATCCACGAGACCATCTCGAGCTCTTGCTCAGCGACACCGTCACCCGATACAATCACCGACATGCCCTGTCGAATACGTGATGGCGTGTTTGGCATGACCCGGATGACTTTGCTATCTGGTAGAAAGCCTTGCAATGTACTAATCGTCGTTCCTGCCAAGATGGACATGACAACTTTCCCTTTGAGCGCTTGAGCCATAGCTGGTTCTGTCAATAAATCACGCGCAACTTGCGGTTTACATCCAAGTAGGACATAGTCCGCCTTGGACGCAGCTTCCGCATTGGCAGAAGCACCATAGCTGACGGTAACGGCATCACCAAATAGCTCTTGTAGTTTCTTTGCAGCTTCAGGACGTTTGACACATGCTCTAAAGATGCTCGGAGCCACCAAGGGTTCTTGATCGGCTGAACCTTCGTTGATGCTGAGGACTGAAGCAGAGAGGCTATCGGCACTATTACGTTCGGCATCCTTCAAGGCATCTAGAACGCCTGAGAGAATGGAACGGCCCATTGTCCCGCATGCGAGCGCACAGAGTATCTTTTCAGGCATCTTTATATAAAGTGTAGTCGAAGTGTTCGGGTCTTGAAGGTCAGTTGCTCTCATCTGAACGACAAGCGAAAAAGCAGTCGCAATGATAGCATATATGTATGGATGAGCACATGCAGCTAAGCAGTCAATGAGCATATGCAGCTCAGCAGATGTCTAGTCACCGCCTCCCTTGAGATTATTGAGACGCGCCATGAGATCGTCTTCGCCCGTGTTGGATGCACCACCGCCGCTACTCCCCATCGCCTGTGCAGTCTGTGCCACCCGCGCTTCTGGTTGAGCAGCAGCAAAGCCTTGTGGCGCTTCACCTAGCTTCTGGTGCAAGTCAACGCCAATCTCATCTAGCACTTGGTTCAGTATCTCATCTGACTCTTCCTCATCGTCTTCCATCGTTTCTGTCATTAGCATGCATCCATAAGGACAAGAGCAAACCATCAATCGCATCATCCATCAATTCCTGCCGTTGATCCATAATCTCATTCTCCCGCTCAAAGTCCGCGACAATCTTACTCAAGGCCGGCATATTCATACTGCGATTCATACCGCCCAACAATCGCGTCGCGCCTTTCATACTCTGAGCCATTTGCTCATTACTCCGCATCGTTTGGATACGTAACGAGACACCTTGCAGTTGTGTGCGCATGGCATAAAACTTGGCAATATGCCGACGCGTCCGTACCAAATCTTTCGCTTTAATCTTCGCCGCAGAGACTTGTCCAGCTTGAGCGGATTTCTTGATTTCTGCAATCAATCGTTTCTCTTGAGCCTCCAACTTGACCCGTTCACGCTCGAGTTCCCGTTGTGACTTTTCAAGAGCGCGTTGATGCATGCGGAGACGCTCTTGTGGGGTTTTGGAGCGGCCAAAGACCCATTCGAGTGCTTGCATTCTTGTGTGTGAGTGTCGTCGCTCTGTCTGTTATCTAGCAATGAGCAATCGAGCGGCGTCGAATACTGCGAGGGCGCGCAGTCGTTGAAGAGGATGGGTTAATTGTGGTGGTTGTCGTCTGGGCGCTGACGTCTTGGCGAGATTTTCGACCGCAGACAAGTTGCAATGGACGCTACCTCTGGCTCTGAAGCTTTGCCCAAGTGCTCGCTCGCTAGGCTATGGCTGACACACGCAAGCCAAGTCGCTTCAAGCTCTCAAGGGATACTCAACCTTCACAAGACCCAGTATCATCAGGTCATCGCATTACCATAGACCTAGAAAGCTCACTTCATGCTACATCGGTTATCGCAGCGGGTGATATCCTTGAACGGGATACCGACGGGCATGCAGTGTCGCTTGAACAGAGTACTCCTATCAAGCAACCGCTTCCGAAAAAGATTGATTGGCGAGCACGCGCTACATCGCGTCGCACAGGACGACAGGTATCCTCGAATGTCATTTCAGCGAATATGCAAGAACCCGGCAGTGAGAAGAGCCTTGCTGCAGAGATTGAACGGGAGAATACGGCAAGAGTAGCAGGCATGTCCCCTGATGCGTTGAAGATGGAGCAAGAGGCCTTACTGGCGAAATTAGATCCCGGCGTCGTTGCTGTGCTGAGACGACGTGCTGCCCGCAAGGCAGAGCAGCGGCGTGTTGAGACGCAAGGGAATGGTCAAGATGATGACGATGTGGGTGAGGTCTTTGAAGAACAATTTGTGAAGCAGGTACCGACGCTAGGTACAGCAAATGGTCCTGCTTCCACTTCACGCAAACCAGTATTGACAGACTCTGAAGCGCATGAGCAAGAGCTCTCTCCACCTGTACAAGTACAAGCTCACGAGGGTACCTCTAGCACGCACTTTCCAGCGCGTGCACTCGATCCAGACTCTGTGACCTTCTTGGACGATCTCAAGGAAAACTACTTTCCAAATTTGGCACACGACCCGAACAAGCTACAATGGATGCAACCAACCACGGACGCCGAAGATACAGCTCAATACCATCCTGCAACAAGTGATTCCATCGCACCTGGTGAAATCAGGTTTGGTTTTAGTGGCGAACTGCTTGCACCGTTGGCAAGCAGACAAGTCGATACAGCGCTTGGATTGCATCATCATGCTGATGCGCCGCGTGCAGCTGGGTATACGTTACTTGAACTTGCATTGCTGGCACGTTCCACACAGCCGTCTCAAGCGAGTCTAGCGATTCGAACACTGGGTCGTGTTGTGTATCGCCTGCATCATGGTGAGTTTGGAGAGGCTATGACGAATGGGTTGATGGCGGTTGTGAAGGAAGCAAGAGTGATGGAGACGTTGGTGGAACGCTCACGCGATGCGCATCTGAGTGTTGCGAATTATGCAATGGAGGCATTGTGGCAGGCTAATCTTGAGAAGCCGGCAGATCAGGTGCACGCAGTGTGAACATAGATGAACTATATAACGAGAGCATAGCGTCATTGTATAAGCGACTGTTTACACTTCTTCGATGGCGGAGTAGTTGTTGTACTTGGCGCGGTCTGCAAACAAAAAGTACAGGGCTGCGCCGAGGATGGGGAAGAAGAAGACGGCGAGGGCCCTTGGTGGGTGTTAGCAATTTTCTGGAGTACAGCTCTTGAGACGTACCAGAGAAGCTTGTGAGTACCTGGACGAGAGGATTTGAAGAGTTCAAGGAAGATGTAGATGTCTAGCAAGAGAACGAGAAATCCGATGATACCGCCGCCAGTTCCGTAGTTGACGGCATTACCGTGATGTCCGGTAGCAGTTGGCGCTGCGACGGCGAAGCTAATGAGCGATGCGAAGAGGATGAGCTGGTTCATGATGTTGAGGTAGCGTCGCTGCAGCGGGAAGTTGGTTGTTTTGCGATGACGAATTCTGCGGCTGAAATAAGAAATTGCACAGTCTACAGTAACTGTCTGCTAGAGCTATCTAGGAATGAAAGGGTGGCTAGAGTAGATGCTGCGTATACGAGTGGCGGAGGCAGGCTGGATACGGTGTGCAGCGGGTATGCAGTGCACGGTGATGTGACTGCTAGTAGGGCACGTCAGGACAGAAGGCAGAAGAGACATGCTGCAGTTGTGCGAGACAGTGACAGCCTTCTTGCTGGTGCCTGAGACACTCGCCTCATCACTGAGCTTGTCATCCAAACAGACAGACAGACAGACAGATAGACAGACAGATAGACAGACAGGGCAGCTCTGTGTATATGTTCTGCGTAGGCCCAGACTCTTCTAGAACGCGGCTGATCGGAGTCTGGCCCGCTGCGAGTCTGCCGAATGGAGGCAAGTCAGTGGTGGCTGTCAGTACTCTAGCAGCAGTCTAGCAGCTTATCAGAGACTCTTAGAGAGTGAGAGTCGAGACGACTGGCCCAGTAGTATCTCTTCACTCTGAATCCAGATCATGGCGGCCCGCTCCTCCAGTCTAGACTCAGTGCTCATACTGCAACAACGAGCACAAGGCATCCCCCCTTCCTCCCATACTCCATACTCCATCACACTACAGAAGCAACGGGCGACCTTCCCTGCGATCCATATTAATCCACTGCCGTCATCGCAGCTGCACAACCGGCAAGGGATTACGTTGTACTACAGTGGCACACAATTCCACGCACCTGTCACAAGCTGCAGCACGGTCGTCCTTCTCTGTCGCTCTGACCACCCTAGCAACACCTCTGCGACAGCCTAGTGACATCGACCCAAGATTGGGCCTTACAGGCTCCCACGTCACTGAGCCTTGACGTATACATATCATGGACAGCCAGGGGCATCTGCGCACACTCGCCGTTCCAGCGGCGATCGTCACTTTACAAGGCGATCACTATTGTGTCGCCCTCTCCAATGACCTCTTCGCTCAAGCAGCCTGCGAAGCGGATCTCGGTGCTCTTCAACCCTTCATCAAAGCAGCAACACCGTCAATCCGCATCGTTCAACTAGCCGCCGTCCGGGAATACACTCTATTACCTTGCGACACACCAGACACTCTCCTCTTACAGCTTATCAAGCATGAACCACTCCCAATCACAGGCGACCCAGAAGCCAAACGACGACTATGTCTCCGCAAGGCCAAGAACCGTTCAGAGGAAGATCATGCCCATGCGCTCCGTGTATTTGAATTTGCCTCGCAACAAGATCGTCTTGGGCCCATTCAAACGTGGCCTGATGCACTGTGGCGCGCACTGTACTCTATGTTTGACTGTTACACCGCAAGTGGTATCGAATGGGGTCATGACTTTCGGCTTCTCTATAAGTAAACATCCCTCTTGCCTCATCTCACTCGCTAACAACTCAGTTACCCATACCGCATCATTGCAGGCGCGCGACATCCAGACGCACTAGGTCTACCCATGCGTCATGAAAAGTGCTGGGGAGATATCTGGACAGCATTGCAACCACAAATGCAATCTGTCATGTGCGGTAACGCTGCAAGTAATCAGGATGTTCAATTCATGATTGACGACGATGCTGAAACAGGCCGGCCACTTGAGCGATACTTTGATTATGGCTTCACACCGATTGATGACGATCATGGCAATAGCCTCGGTATTTTGAGTACCGGAACAGAACGCACCGAGCAAGTCTTTAATGATCGTTGCTTTGGTGTTGCCATGTCTGCTATTGTCAAGGAAGTCACCTACAAGACAAAACCCTCAGAATTCTACTCTAGCATGGCCAAGGGTCTTCAAGCAAACCCGCAAGACTTGCCTGTTGTCTTGGTGTACAGTGTGCAGGATTCATTCGCCAGTTTAACAGTCAACATTGCAAATTTGGCAGACAAGTCGCGGCCCTTGCCTGAACGACACTGCATGGGTGGTCTTTCAGAACATGTCATTGGTCGTTTGTTGAATGAAGTGAATAGCCAGCGAAGGCCCATTGAAACGAGCGATTCATTCCTGCATAATATCATCATTGCAGACAATCAACGTTGTCAACGCGCCATTCTATTCCCCATCGCATCAGATGTCACGGGGAAATTGTTGGCAGCTGTGTTTATTGGCCTGAATCCGCATCGTCGCTTGCAAGGCAGTTATCGGGCATACTTGGATATGCTCATTAGTCATCTTGGTTTCGGCATCCGGAATATGAATCACATGAAGGCACAACTCATGCATCACGAAGATGTGGCAACCCTCAACCAAGCACGCAGCTCAGAACTCCAAGCAAAATTAGAGGAACGCAGCAAGGAATTGTTTGATGCAGAGATGCGATTCAGTAATATGGCTGAATACTCACCCGCAGGCATCTTCCTCATCAATCCACAAGGATCCGTCATTTTTTGTAATGATGCAGCATGGACGCTTGCTGGTGCGCAAAAGCCAGATTTCGAGGTGATTGACTCGTTACTCCAAGATGCTCGTACCTGGGCACACGAGGATTGCATTGAGTATTACAAAGCCGAACTAGCCACCATGTTCGCGGAACTCAGACCCGTTGCATTCACCTACAGAGCTGCAATGGATTGGCCGGATGGTCGTGCACGATGGTTGCGTGTCACAATCCGCGTCGAACTCAATAGTGATGGCACGCCACGTCTCTTCCATGGCTTCTGTATGGATGTAACACACGTCAAGCAGCTTGAAGAACTTACCAATAAGCGTATGGCGGATGCAGCGGAGAGTAAACGTCAACAAGAAGCATTCATTGATATGGCATCTCATGAAATTCGCAATCCTCTATCAGCCATTGGTCAGACTGCAGAACTTGTCACCTCTGGCTTACAGAAAGCACTACGCATGCAATCTGTTGAGGATATCCGTACAGCTGTCTCTGAAGCTCTCGATATGATTGTCAATGTCGACTTACTTGCACGGCATATGCGATGCATTGCAGATGATGTGATTGCCGTATCGAAAATCAACAGTGACTTGCTTCGTGTGCGACCCACAGCGATTGTGGTGACGGATTATTTACAGCAAGTATTGGGTATGTTTGCAGCAGAGGCCAAGGCTCAAAATATCCGCGTGACACTGGTTGCGGACAAGGAGTCGGTGGTGGAGGGGGAGACGCGATGTTTGATTGATCCTGCGCGTGTTTCACAAGTGCTCATCAATCTCATCACCAGTGCCATCAAGCACATGTCACGCAACGTGGCAGCGGGCGAGAAGCAAAAAGCGGTGGATGTCTCTGTTCGTCTCTCGTCAGAAGCACCCTTCCCGGCCGATCTGTATGGCGCTACGACAGAATCGCATTCGAGTCCTATGGAGGATCTTGACCAAGATAAGCGTGCAGCGAGTCATGAAACCGAGCAGTACCTCGTCTTTGCCGTTCAAGATAATGGCCTTGGTATGAGTCAAGAGGACGCCGAAGCCATCTTTAGACGCTTCACACAAAACGGACCCAAGACGCACAACAAGTACGGCGGTACAGGCATCTCCCTCTTCATCTGTCGTCGTTTGGCTGAGTTGCAAGGCGGTCAATTACGGAGCGAACCACCACCAGCAGATGCTCCTGGTACACGCTTCGTGTTTTACGTGCGAGCACCTCCGTGTGGCGAGGGACAAGCAACGACCACAACACCCATGGAAGTCCTTAGCGACGACTACTTTGCACACTTCACGCGTCCCTCCGCACTCGAGCACAGTCCGTCAGAAGTCCTCATTCCGCCTCCAGAAGCGCCCACGCCTGCCTACTCCATGTCAGCCATTCCTAGATCAGAGCCTCAAAAAGCGACTGATCCGGTCCAGCAACATTTTGATCGCATTCGGGCATTGATTGTTGAGGATAATATTCTCAATCAGCGCTTACTACAGAAGCAACTACAAAAAGCTGGCTATGATGTTGAAGTGGCCAACAATGGACTTGAATGTCTCACCAAAGTCAGAGAAGAGCCGTCATTCGATGTTATCCTGCTTGATCGCGAAATGCCTGTTTGCGACGGTCTCGCTTGTCTCTTGCAACTACGAGAACTTGAAAAGCAAGGCATTGTTGTGTCCAAGGAACGCAAGGCTTCTACTCAATCACAAGCAAGTAGTCATGTGCCCATATTCGACAGGGCGACCCTTGAAGATCAAGAATATCCTGATCCGGAAGGCTTTTTCGACTCGAGGCCCAAATTCACAGTGACAGCCGAATCGTCCTCTATCTCGCCAAGTATGACACCAGATGTCAACGTCCATGTTGCAACGCCCTCTGCCAAGCGGCGGCGATCGTCACGGCCAATCACAACCAACAAGAAGCAGCATGTCGATGAACCTGAATATGAAGGACCGCGCAACACCAAGCTCGCCGTCATCACAATCAGTGCGAATGCGCGATCCGAGCAAATCGAGGAAATGATGAATGCCGGAAGCGATGACTATGTCACAAAACCATTCCGCTTTCCCGACCTAGATGCGAGAATCAAGAAATTACTCACAACACTGGCAGATTGTTGAAGCTCATGAAATTTTATTTTAACATAGCGAATGTTGGTGTAGTATAATACGTGTACATGAACAACTCCTTCTCTATGCTTGTACTTCTATCTTGATGGCGTCAGATGATAGGCATTGGCCAGTGTGGACAGAGCTTTCGCCGTCGATGCTCTTCACAAATAGCGAACATGTTATCCAGAAAATGCCTGCATTCAGCGCCAACACGTCTAGCTGGAGTAGATGCTCGCCATGGCCAGGTACAGTGATGGCGCCTGGGCAGCCCGGAAACAGGAGTGAAGGCGAATGCACATTCACCTTGTCGCTCTTGCCACTTTGTGCAGACTGCATACTCATAGGCCGGCCCAAAGCGGGTTCTTGTAAAGTATTCCTGACTTCTGCTCCTGCAACAGCCGACATGCGAAGAAGTACAACATACGACGCACTTGTCTCATTGATGATGGTCACACGCAACTTGCCAAACGTGTCGGTCATTAAGGAGTCAACAACAGACAAGCGACAACGCAAAGGCGCCAGTGACAGCGCCCGCATCATGCGAGGCGACATGCTGATGGCACGCAACTCGACGGTTCCTGTACGAGGCTGCTCCGTTTCAGTCGAGACAAACGACATCTGCTTTGCAAGGGCTTGGTCTGCTGATAGTCGAGCAGAGGTCCAGGATGCCGATAGTTTAGCAAGCAGAGCTTCTCGATACCAAAATCCTTGTCTGCTCAACGCCTCTTGTTCAGAATCGGGAATCGAAGACACGACGAATTGTCGCTTGGAGCGTAATGGAATAGGCTTGGTACTCGCATCTTCCAAATAAAGTCGTTGAAAAGGCAGCAACAAGCTGGTCGCACCACCCGCACTCAGCGATGCAGCAACGACATATGGCTCATTGTCCTCTCCCATGTTCATGGTCATGGTCGTGAGCAGACTTTGTGAGTGCAAATTGCGAATGTTGACGAGCAATAGGCAAAAGTCCCCAACATGGCCAGCACGCAATTTTGCAAACAGAGTCCGGACTTGTGCACTGCTTTGATTGCTAACATTTACTTGCTGGTCGAGCATGTTGAATGGTAGGACATCCGCCCGCGTGATATCAATCACACCTGATACATTAGCCTTGAGAGGTATCCGCAGCTGCCTCGTATACAACGATTCGGATCCTGTGTCGGAGGCATATTCGACAACGACTTCGACATTGCTGAGACCTCGCTTGCCAACGACATCGATGTCGAATACTCTCTTGCCACCTCCCGGTATTTGACAGTCGTCCACTGCTGTGTGACTAAAGGCAACGCGGTCATACAGGAAAGTTTCAAGTTCATGCAGCTCATGGGGCGCTTTTCCGCGAGTTTTGATGGCGCTCTGAAGTGCCAGCGTCGTTGAGTCCAAAAAAGTCAATGTGATGCCGTGAGCGGCGGTCTCTGAGTCGTTCTCAAGTGTAATTTGGAACGATGTGTGCTCTCCCTCAAGGAGCGAAAGAGTGTCTTGGCCACCAAGGCTTGAGCCACGGTAACACAATCTTGCTTGAGCAGGAATCACATCAAGCGTCTTGGTCCGTTGTTCGCCAAGCAGTACCTCTTGCTTGGTAGTTCTGATAAGGCTGCTGGTTGGCTTCAGTCGATCTAAACCACCATGAGCTTGATACCATTTTTCAATGTCTTGTCGTGAAGGTGGTGCAATATTGGGAAAGAAGGTTTCTCTGCATCCAAACATCTTGATGCGACAACCCTTGACCACAAGAGACCCTGGCTCTCTAGCGAATCCTGTCAGACGCACAGTCTGTGTCGATTTGGCGTATATGAAGGAGGTTGCAGGCGATCCTTCAAATGCCACACCTTCCGTGACGAGAGAGAGTGAAATGGCTTCCACATCGAAATGGTATGGGTTTTGCAGGGTGATTTCAAACTCTGCAGGTTCATGCTGAACGATAACATCGCTGTCAGGGACCTCATCGTGCTTGGCATATGGGTTGTAAAGAAAGAAGAGATTTTGTGCTCGGGTGAGTGCAGAAGCATCTCTCTTGGTAGGTACAGGCAAGATGGAAGCACACAATCTGCAGTCGCGTAGCAAGTAAGGATCCCAATAATCAAGATCCATGTCGAGGGCACCATACTTTTTGGCGACACCCGCAATGCGAGGAAGATTCGAAACGAGCTTGACTTGATCGTCACGCCCAAGTTCAGTGGCTGTTGTCTCAAGCACCCTCGTGGTGAATCGTTGTACACCTCGAAAGTCGGGAATTGCTTCACACATGGCAGTGCAGTCTTTCAGGACAGTGCTCTGCAGGGAACGCCAACCAGCTCCAGTCAGCGCATGATATTGTATAGACTGTGCATCCTTGGCATTTGGTATGTCGTAGCTGGCGCACAAGTCATCGAGCAGAGCATGTAGAGATGTCTGCTTACCCATCTGAGCCATGAGCGTTGCAATATTGTTGTCAGCCATGGCCAAGCCGGCAGCTGGATGAATACCCAGACCAGCAGCTCCAGTGACTCGAGCTTGAACTAGGGCTGGCGTCAGGCATAGTACAATTTCGCGAAGGAAGAAAGCGCGACGACGTCTGAAACCAACAGATCCGTGTATGGCAGCTAGCCCGCCGAGTACATAGCACTTGTCGGCGAGATTGAGCGAGTCGATTGAACCAGAGTATGCGCGCATCGCCCAGGCTGTGATTTCTGCTCGTGGTGGATACGCACCGATTGTCAGTGGCGGAATGGGTCGACCGAGCACGATATGCGCTAGAGCATGTTTGTTGAATCCACCAGCGAGATGGACTGCAGCGAGGAACTTTGCAAGCCGAAGGGCACTCTCAGCCATACACAGAGGCGGCACGGTGTCTTGCGGGAATGCTGTTGATCGCTGGTACAAATTCAAGATGGCCGAGTGCAAGTCTGGAATGAGGTCGACAAAGTCCACATCCTTCTTCGGCGTCGGAGCAGGCTCAATGTCGATCTTGGCAGATTCTTTGTGGTCCTTGTTCGCAGCTCGTTGTATTGCGTTCATCGCCACAGAGGGGATTTGAGGAGTCAATTCGGCATAACACATGAGTACGCAACAGTGGCCAATACCCTCAAGCGCCGCAGCATACCACAGGTGATCACTGTTTGCCTTGGATATGGCTGCGGCTTCTGCATACCACTTTAGTGCTTCAGCGAAGAATCCACACATTTTGAAGAGATCACCAGATGTCTTGGCAATTCGCCCCTGACCTTGCATTTTGCCACGCTCTGTCAATGCCGTTGTCGCCAAAGTGAATCGTGGATTACGATCGGGTCCTGGAGAGGAGGATGGCGTTATGCGCATGTCGGATAAAGCAGATGCGGATAAGTTGCTGGTTGACGTCTTGAGCAGACTGCTAGCTGGATCAAATGGACTGGTGATGGTAGACCGTTGCCGTAGCTCGCCGGTCAAGACGTTGAAGCGAACAAGAACGGAAGCCACGAGATCACTCATGTTCTCTCGGAGCTGGTGTATATGCGCATTCTCCGGGATGAAGGTGAGAGCGGATGCTTCTTGTTGGGGGTTAGCATTGAAGACCCAAGTCCTCGATAGGATGGCCGTAGGTGCTTGCTTTTGTAGTTCCTTGAGCTTCGCCTCGCATTTCTGGGCATCTACGTCGCCTTCTTGACCATCTGCAACTAGTAGAATGACGAATATCCGACGGTAATACTCGAAGCTCTCCAGATGATCGTGGTCCTTGTCGACAGTTGTGCAAAAGTCGAAGATGATGCGGCCAGATGGATAAGAAGAAGCATTGAACGTTCCTGTAGTATCAGCACCCATTGCAGCTTCACATTCATCTACCTAGCTCCGCCGCGGGCCCGGTAGGCACGTCCGATAATCGCACTTCATTGACAGCTCGCAATTGAGTGAGAAAGCTGTCAAAGGCGACTCGTTTGATGGGCAGCCATGGTCGCACAAGAACACGTATGCGTGCAGGAGCCACATATGACAGCGGATCCAGCACGCATGCGTCCATACAGCGAGTCGCGTACGCGTTTTGTGTGGTGCTGGTGCTGCCGTTGAGCGCGGTTTCTTCTTCAGATGATCACAAAAGGCTTATCTACATATTGGATGGAACATATGCTACTACCGCTTCCTAGACACCAGCAAATCTGCTTCCAGCTTCCGTATCATAGCCTTCAGCCCAATGCCTTTCTCGGCGTTGGCTTCGAGCCAGTCCTCCATCTGTTCACGCACCTCTCTCAGCTTGTCGTTAATGGGCAATTCGCCGAGCGTTGCGTGCCGTTGCGGATTCAGCAGCATGTCGAAACACGGCTCCCAGAGTGCTTGCTTCCAGTACCGCTTGAATGTGTTCTTGAGCGTGTAACGCTTCTTACCTAGCCCAGTAGCTTCAACCGACGTTTCAATGTATTTGCCAAATAGGAGCGAATGAAGGATACCGGCAAGTCCGTGGTAATCGACCTGATAGGTCCATGGACGTGCTTCCCGCATCTCGACACAATCTTGCTCATCTGTCTTCCAATCAGCCATAAACTGAACACCTTCTTTAAACACCTTCATGTCGATACCACGGCCAAAGTCAATGAGCGAGATGCCTTTGCTCTCCCAGCCATCTGATCCATCGCGCTTATAGGCAGTCGACCAAGCTTGTTCTGCAACAGAGTCAAAGCGCAACAGGCAGTTGTCAGCCTTCAGGTCTCCGTGCAAGAGTCCCTTTGCATGCAATTGCTCAACCACACGAAGCAACTCGACCGCCAAGAACATGGCTAGTACCTCATCCACGCCACCTGCCTCAGAGCGAGCGCTGTTGACGAGGTCAAGAATAGTGCCTTGATCCTTGAAGTCAATCAGCAAGAAAGACATATCCTGAAATTGATAGTACTCGTGTGCACGCGCCACAGATTGCGAGGCTCGACTGACGCCCAAACGACGCTCAGCTTGTCGCATGATGTAAAATTCCCAGGCACTTCCTGGCCGCTCAATCTTGCACGCCTCCAACTTGCGACGCACACTGCCCGTTGCAATTCCAGAGATATTCTCAACCAAGAAGACCGGTGCAAAGGCACCTTCACCAAGCTTTCGTTTGATGGCATACCGTGAGTCAAAGTCGAGGATCACTTCAAGGTGCTGCGTCGCTTCGCCAGCTCCACGCTTGTTGAGTGCTCGGATGTACTTTTCAATGGCATCAAACTTTTTGCCATAGGCTTCTTGCACATTCAGCTTGCACCCTGCAAATGACCCAGGTTGTGGGAACATGCAGCGAAATATTTGATTCCTGACAGAAGCGTCCATAGGATTGCAAAGCATTTCTTGTACAAGAGGGCCCTTGACGGGACCATGAGGGATCTCATGCTCAGGCTGTTCTGCCTGCACGGGTGCAGCTCTAGCCTTGAGCTTTTCTGCCAAGGCTGGACGTTTCGGTGGGGCTTCGTTCATGATTGCTGGCCGTGGCTCAGGATTCTCAATAAAAGGCGAGCTGTAGAGTGAGTCGATATGCTCATTAGCCTCGTCTGACTCCTCCTCGGCAATGGCCGATGGTCGAGGCTTGACAACGGACAACAGCAAATGCTCAGTGTCCTCGGTAATTGGGGTCATGAGATTCATACCACTGACTCGCTTAGCTTCCGGTTGAGGGGTCGCTGGAACCGCAGGTAAAGCATTTTCAAGCTCGCCCTCATGCTTCTCTTCTTGGCGCACTTGTAGCGCAGGCAAAGCAGCAACGAGATCGTCTGAAGACAGCTCTTCGGCTTCATCCTCGTCACTCTCGCTCACGACAGGCAAATCAGGTTCACTCTCCTCATCAGAGGAATTATCAGTGTCATACTGTGTGTCAGCGACGAGCTCCGTTGCTTGAGGTGTCCAACCCTCTGCATGACCTCGGAATGTGTTGGTCGGCTCAAAGTCATCCTCGTCCTCTTCCGAATCCGAGCTGGCATCTGATTGCTCGCACTTGAGTGGTTTGCTAAATAGATCCAAGATATCGTCCATGGCAGCCTTTGTATTGATGGTAGGAGATGCCAGCTGCTTCATCTTGCCACTGCGCGCGCCATCCTTGATGGGCGAGTCTGCATCCATCACAGAAACATATACATCTTCGTGAGCGGACTCAACAACAAGCTCTTCTGAGGGCCAGACATGATCGAGCAAGCCCATGCCTTGCGCTTTCAGTTCTTCAAAACTCATCTCCTGGCCTTCAACAGCATACACGGCTTCCAAGTCACAGGCAACGCGCTCTGCCTTCCTTGGCGGTACTTCAGGATCCACAAAGATGGCAAGCTTTTCTTGCGCTGGAGCAAGGCCACCGCGCTGCTGCAGCTTCTCGCCCTGCATTGAACGCACCTCGACGGTGTTCTCCTTTTTACGATCACGTAAAGTGCCAATGCTTCCCCATCCACCAGATCCTACCGGAGCTGATGCAACCTCCTCATCAGTGAAGATCATCAATTTTGGCTTACCGCTCTTGACGAATGCAGCACCTTGCGCTTCAGTCACTCCGCCGAGCTTCGTAGACAACGCAGCACGAACAGGTGCAATCGGCGGACTACTTGGATCATCACCTCGAGGCGGATTTGCCGCCAATCTTGCAGAAAACTCATCAAACTTGCGTCGTAGTCGACTCACTGGTCTCGCACCAGCCATGAGGCCCATTTGATAGACTTCATCTGCTTGTCCTTTACGACCCATCGTCTCCAGCCATGCCGCATATTCTTCATAAAATGTTGCCAGCTGCTGGCCAATCTCGTTGCGCGCCAAGAAGCAGAATAGCTCGCGTGGGTCGTCACTGAATCGCGCATACTCGATCCAAAGCTTCAGATATCGAGGATCGTTTGCATAATGCGCACTGCGTACAAATTGCTTTGAACATCTTTCAAGAAGCTCAATGTAGCCGCTTTGCGCGTTTTGGCCGGTAGGAAAGGCCTCTTTAGTCCAAGTGAGATAGCGTATCCAAACTTCGAGCGGGTCATCTAGCTCATGTGATGTTTTCAACTCTTCCTCAAATGCAGCTTGTTTCGCTTCATTGGCCTCGTTTGCTACTACTGGGCTGATCGCAAAGGCCTTGGCGAGTGCTTGCGCCGATCTGCCTTGCCGTATCGGCTCGATATTTTCCTTTTGTGCTTCTAGTGTCTGTTGTTAGATGGAAGATTTTGAAGTGCGTCAGCATACGTTGAAGTCTACAAGGACATTGAGACCAGTCATGCTGTTCTTCAATCTATCAGAAATCTCAGAGATTCGCTGCTTGTTGTGTTGTTGTCCCTTGATGCTCATTGTTTTTGTTTTCTTGCGCGACGCGAAGACTTGAGCAGTCATCAATACGATCTGAGATTGCTTCATGTGCCTCGCTCTTTGACCTTGTATATTATCAAGACTACATCATATCCTTACATGCATTGCCTTACGAATGTGCTCAAACTTGTCGACCAGCTTGATACGATCCTCCTTCTTCATGAGCTCGAGCTCATCCGTGTCGTGCCATAAAGCAGAGCCCTTGAGCGGCTCCAGTCCTTTACTGATATCGCTCAAGTACTCTGGCTCAAAGACAATCCGATAGAAACGCGTTCGCGTGCCACGGCCAACAAAGATGAATACCTCAATTTCATTTGTCCGGCATACGCCAGCCATGTATTTGAATAGACTGGTGATCAAGGCCTTCCCTGCTATGCGAGCTTCCATGTCCTTTGTCAGTGTATCGGTCGATACCGCGTCAATGATGAAAAAACGATGATTCAAGCGAGCATTGTGCGGTGGTACATCGTCGCCAATGATGGTCGTATCGACATACTGCGCCAACTCTATGCCCATGGAAATAGTAACACTCTTGTAGTTGTAGCGATAACGGAAGCACGAGAAGCCAGCAAGGTCGAGGAACTGCCGAAGCAAATTCTTTGATCGCTGAATGTCGAATGCATGCTTGCCGGTTGTATGAATCTGATACAACGAGTCCGGGATGCTACCAGGCTTGAAGTTGTGATGCGCATCGGGCCGGTCAAGCAAGTCATAAAGCTTCAGCTCTGGCTGCACGACAGCATCTCTCCACTCCTGCGATATCGGCACAAAGTTGACTGGATCACGGACTTTGAGGTTGTACGTATTCTCAAAGCCAAGGAAAAGCTCCCAGGGATCTTTGCTGTACTGTTGAGCCGGTGGCTCGTCTGTGCATCGGGTTTTATGAGCATGCTTCCGCGACCAACTGCGGTCGCCATAGGCTTCGACCACGAGGTCCGCTGAATGCGCACCGGTCGTCAGACTCAAGATGATGCGATCATCCCGCATCCACGGTAGCTTTGTTCGATTGAGCACCATGCTGCTTGATGCGACCCTATCAGTCTATTCGTACGAGTATGGCCATATGCCGAGGCTGAGCTTGTATTATATGGACTCGTATCTTGTCGCGTTCTCGAGGGCTTGTTTTCGCTGTGCCCGCGATATGACGCACTAGCACTCTCTGAGGGACGTTCGGCACGATTGCGAATGAAACCACCCACTCAGGCAACATCTCCATTTGCTTGACACTGTCATTTGAACCAGATCTTGCCGCGTATAGGCAGCGAAAATGCACGACAAGCTATGAGAAATGCTAGAGTCTACAACCCACCGTGAACGGAACGCTGCAAGGGGGGTCTGTGGCGGTCTCTTCACTCTTGATTTCTTGGCTGCTCATCGCAGCGTTTGGATTTGAAATTGTGCCGCTTCAGTGCTTTGCTACCGTGGAAGTGCAGCGAACTTAAGATTATCAGGTTTAGCATCTCGCCGAAGAATTGGGAGCAAGGCGCACTCGCGATGAGCAGCCAAGAACTAAAGAGTGTGCAGATCGCCACAGATCCCGTATCCTCGAAGTGTGTAAGCTCAAGCCTATAAACGCAGAAGTACACGGCATCCGGCGCTCATAGACGCCCAGAAAAAAGCCAGTACACCCAAGAAACAACGACATCTTGGGTCGTCTGGGACAGGAATGTCGAGTTTCCATTAGGGATACTTCATGTTCACTCGGGCAATGTCCAGCTCAAGATGTAAAAAAATCAACCTGCATCCGCTTCATAGTGCCGCCTGTAGCTTTAGCTCATCGATCACGAGACCTTGTCTTCTCACCTTCAATGCACCAGTCGCACAAGCCTCGCTTGCGTCCCTCAGCAGCGCTCTTCTCATTCTCAAATGTATGCTGTGGGCAGAATGCGGACGAGCACTGCTTGCACTGAATCGTGCTCTCTGTTGAACAATCTTTGCAGAATCGTCCACATTCGTAGCAGACAACCTCCAGGCTGACTGGGCATTTCGCACACCAGTACCGAGCGCAGTGTTTGCAAAGTCGCTTATTGAGACAAGGCGTGCAGCCGCCGTCGCTCTGGCCACACGAGCAGCACTTTCGTTCATGTGCTTCTTGCAAATTTCTTTTGCCGTGCAATGCGGTACCATCTTGTGTGCAAAAGACGATATCGCTCTTAATGTTGAGGTTTTCGAGCGCAGCTTGTACTTCTTCTGCAATCAAGCTGCTGAAACCTGGAGGGAAACCTGGACCGCCAAGGACAGACACTGTTTCCAGACTCCTCAAACGTCCTTTGCTGCGTGACTCATATATGGCAGACATTGGACTCTGCCACTTGAGACTCGTTGGGTTCTCGACAAAATGCGGTGCTTCACTGCCGATGCCAACGAGTGAAAGATGCTTCAGACTTGGCAGCATGTCGAGCTCCTCAATCATAGCTGACATCATTTCAGGATTGATCCAATCAAGCAAGACGCTATTGATGCAGTTTGTATAGTCTTTTGCATACCACATGGTCTCTAGAAGCTCTGTCGCATTGGCTTTGGACATGTCAATGACGCGCCATGTATAAGAGCTTTGCATGAGCGCATCGCAAACTGTGTGACTCGTTTGTAAGAGGGCTCTCACTTCTGCACGACATAGGTATGTGATGAGAATCTGATAGATACTGTCTGTAGAAATAAGGCGTAGCAAATCCATCTATTGGCGCGAAAGATGGATGCTGCGTGGCCCCCGTGCTGTCATGTGCTGACCCAGCATTACCAGATGGGCTGGCGATATCGACGCTCACGATCATAAAATCATTACGCTACGGTGATGCATCAATGGACAAGCCCTCGTTACTCGAGTCCTGTTAATCAAGTCCTACGCTCAACAACCGCCCCCGCCCCCGGTTCCGCCGCCACCATCGCCGCCGCCTCCGCCAAAAGAACTACCTCCACCGTCTCCACCGCCAGTACCTCCATCACCCCAATGACCATGACCGTGACTGGGCGCATGAGCACCGGATGATGCTCCTAGCGCAAAGGCAGAGACACCAGCATCATACCCGCGGTAGCGTCCATCAGATTTGTGCGAAGAGGTGCTCATGCAAAGCGATTGTGTGCTCATACGACGAGACTTGGTAGCAGGCGCTGGTTCTGGCTCAGAAAAAGCTCCAGCGACCCAAGTCGTTGCCCATTCTTGGTACTGCTTGAGCCAAGTCTGCAATGTCCCGTCGTTGGCTGACATGACTTCAATCACAATGCACCCGAAACCGCTGTTGTCCAATTTCTTGGCAATCGCTTCATCTGTTTCTTCCAGGGTGAAGACGTCTTGTACTTCGATATCGACAAATTCTGGCGAGCCGATACATCGAACAATCAGCTCAAGCTGTTTCTGCGCTTCTTGTTCGGTGAGCGAGTCGTCGAGGTAGACGTACTCTCGTGGAGATCCACTAAGTTTTTTGAAAATGGCACTCTTCCAGCTGATACTCTGTGACTTGATGGTCAAGTACTTGGATCCTTCTCGCGTGTATTGTGACATCTTGTCATAGAGACTTGTGTCGTTGCCCACACAATCAATGACGGCGGAAAAGTTGCGCTCCCAGCGACCACGGAAAGAAGCAAGCGTCTTGCCGTAGCTGATCTCTTCTTGTAAATCCACAAAGTTGTCTACGCCCAAGTCGCGACAGTTTTGCTTGAAGTTGATCTCTGATGGTCGGATAGTCACCTCGACGTCGCACTGCATGATCTAGATGTTAGCGCTTCCCGGAACACTCATCCATTTACCTTGGCAAATTGAATGACAAAAGTGCCAATGCCAGTGTTGCCACCGTGAATAAGGACCCTGGGTTTTCCCTCCTTTGCCAGATCTGCCATCTGCAGTGCGCGAAACGCGAGCAACCCAGGTCCAGCAAGGGTTGACGCCTCGGCAAATGTCCGATCCGTCTTCATCTTACGCAGTGCATACCTAGGAACAGCAATAATTTCAGCAACAGCATCCGACCCTCGACCAACACGTCCCCAGACTCGATCTCCTGCATGCCATGTGATTGTTTGCGTGGTGTCATCAGCGAGTGCTGCAGGTGGTGCAAAGACGACAGTACCACTAAAAGAGCGACTCAAAACGGGATGAATACTAGAAGCATCAAGGCATACAGCATGTACAGCGACGAGGACTTGACCGGGTCCTGGTGTGGGTACGCGTTCGCGAACGATTGTGGTTGCATTGCGGTTGCTGCCTTGATTTGTGAAGCGTACACGTCTGATGGTCACCTCAGAGGGCAGCTGCGCAGTTGAAGACATGGCTCAGTGAGCAGCAAGAGAGCGCTAACAGTCAGTAGAAAAGAGTCTGGAGGATGAAAGCGAGTGCTCTTCGTGGGCCGTGAAACAATCAGGGGGGAAGACAAGCAGTCACAAGTACAGCACTCACCAGATTGCTTTCACAATTTCATCAACATCATGCATAGTTAAGCTAACACACACTAGCAATACGCTGCCAGAACCCTCGCTTCTTTGCCTTCTCGCGCGGCTTCCTCACTGGCGACATCAAATCGTCACTCAGGCTGAAACTCGTTTGACGGCCTTCACGGTTCGCATACGCGTGCCCGGCCAGTCCATGGTGTGCTTCCTTCTCTATCGAAACGCCATGCTCGTCGAGTGCCATGATGTCGTTGGATGCCCAGATGATCCACAGGGCAGAGATGAGGAGCATGATGAGCCCGTCCTCCTTCTGTGCAATCGCATGCATGCTCGTCTCAAACGCACGTTCAATACCGACCCAGTGTCGCAGATGCGGTACAGGCGCAGAAGACAAGACTGTCTCTTGCTTGCGTTGCGGATCGAACTGTGCATGATTGGCGTCGAGTGTCTCTGACAGGATACTCTCATCATCCAAAATCATCGTAAATTGTGAAACGTTGGAGTTGATGCGGGAAAGCGCATTGCGTGGTCTAAATGACGTGGAAGTTGCGATGGGAGTCAGCATGTTGTGCTGTGCACCATCTCCAGCCATATTGTTGGCAAGATTCTGACGATGCTGTTCCAACTTGCCAGCAGCAGAGGTATTCGGTTGCAAGACCCATTCTGCATGACCTGCCACTTCACGTCTATGCCACGTCAATGTCGTATTGTTACTGACAAACTCAAAGCGGCCTTCCTGCACCGACCCGGAGACGCGCATATCGAAGCGATGCGCAAACGCAGACGTCGATGCAACGTCGCCACCAAACGCACCGCGTCGTTCGCCAATCGACCTACCACGACTGCGCCGTCTCGGTAGATACTCCACGGGACTCAAACCTGCATTCGAGGTAGCTGTCTCTGTGCCAGCAGGCATGCGAGCGGGTTGCAGTTCCGCAATACGCTGATCATCACTTTCAAGTTCGACAATCCGTGTTGCGCCGCGTTTGGTGGCTTCAAGGTTGAGGACGGGTCGTATGCGAACGGGCGCAAGATGTTGACCCGGCTGGTCTTGATGAGCGCGTAGTGTTCGTTGGCATTGGATGGTGCGGTGCGTGCGTGCTTCATGGAGAACTGATCGTGGTGGGGTGACGAAGAGGAAGATGTCTTCGTCTTCACTGCACACGAGCCGCTGGTCCATGGACGACAGCTGCCTGTGGCTGCGCTTGATGCTTGCAAGGATGTAGGAGGAATGCCAGGAAGACGGGAGGACGTAGCTATAGGATATTTCTTGGTGTACTTTTCTCCGTTGAGCTCGCGAGTGTCGGGTATGTTCAACTTTTGCGCTCCGACTCGCAGATTTTACGGAGCAGCGAGATGCCGGCACAGAGGTCATCGACATCAGATGGTAGCAGCAGGGGAGCAGTCTTGACAAGCGTACATGAGCGTTCATGCTGTATAGCAGATACTTCTGCGTATCCTGGCTGCATGAACCATTGCTCTCAAGCTATGTTGATATCGCTCAACGGCCTCAACGAAGATGACCCCTGAAATCTAGGCCGTACGAATGGTCATCACTTGTCGTGTGCATCGAACAAGGGGCTCGGTACTAAGAAACTGGTCCGACGAGAGCTTGGACCATAGGATAGCATGGTTTCACGAGCAGTCAATTGTCTGAGAATACTGCAAGTTCTTCAATCCTCAGAATCGGAAGCACATTAGCTCCGGGCATTCGAGCTATAAACCTTTATACATCGACTCTGAAGCGAAGTACTAAAGCTGTTGAGCATACTCTTCTGAGTGACCTCACTGATGCACAGGCTATGGAGGGCTGAAACCCTCAAGTGCTTGCGTGATCGGTGAAAGTTGTTCAAAAGCCAGGCACGGGCATCCTGACTCTTTTTTGTCTCAGCTCTCGGACCAGAGGCCACCGTAAGACTCGAGCACGTACGCTGGCAAGAATTCGGCCTTCCCAACGGTCAGCAGCATAAATTTAAATGCAAGGACAAGTACCATCAGTCGGGAATCGAGCAAACAAGGTTGAAGGATGGCTGGTGAAATTTGACGAGCTGGCTGGACTTTCAACAGATCTGTATAGTCAGTCTACTAGATCCTTTTCCTCAAGTCCATTGTGCAAAACTTGCTGCATAGTCAGGCCTCCGTGTACCTCAGTGTCGAAGAGCGAAGTGCCCGCTGAAGCCGAGACATATGTTGTTTCTGTGCATGGGCCCAGCTGCGGCAGTCTGTAGGATAAGACATCCAGACAAGCTCTATTTGCTAACCCTTTGTAAGGCAGTCCGGCCAAAATGACTATGTGAAGAGATCATGACGGAGGGAGCTGTGGGCGTGTCCGTAACTGGATCTCTTGAAGCTGGATCGTGTGGAGTGGCAGCTGACATGGCGGCATCCTGACTGGCTCGCAGGACAAAAGTGGCAGTGAAGAGACAGCCTCCCCCGGACCCAAAGCGCACCACAACCCGGCAACCTCCACGAGCAACCACACCCTGTGTCCAGAACAGCGACGCACCAGCACGCACACTCTGCTTCTCATATTGCTGCCATACCCAGGTTTCGTGCAAGGGACATTGCCTGTCGTGAATCGCTGAATCGTTCTTCCTAGCAAGTGCGCCAAGCTCCTATTTCAAATATCTCCGGTTCTCTCCCGTTGTGCATCAGCACAGGTATATGGTCCAGCAAATGAACAACGGCGACACACAAGATATAAATGGCAGCGAAGGCGCTGCCTTGACCAAGCGCAAGCAATGGTCCTCCTGCGACTTTTGTCGCGAGCGGAAGAAGGTAACACAAACTTCACGTCATCTCGTCGAGCAAATGATGCTCATTAACCCATAGAAATGCGATGCTAAGGAGCGCAAAGAGCTCGGCTTTGAGAATTGCACACGATGTAGCGATATCGACAATAAGTGTACATTTGGTTACATTTCACAAAAGAATGCAAGAAGGCGGCAGATGATGGCCAACAAGCATGCCGCGCAGCTATCTCAGCAAGCAGGCGGTGGCGTGCCTACACCGCCAGGTAGTACGCAGAATGGACAGTACCAACAATCTCTACATCTACCACAGCAGCCGCAACCGCCTGTGCGAGGATATAGCGCAGGTGGGATGCCGGTGCTTCAGGAGTCCGTGTATGAGTCGTTCCGAAATACAACTGGGAGTCCTGAATCTGCACAGAGCGATCCAAACTTTGATTATACAGACTTCTTCCAGACCATGTCAGAGTATGGCTCTGTGAATGATTCGCCGAGTAAGGAACATTCAAAGTGGCTGCACCGGAGTCAATCGCAAGATAGCTCCTGGTCTCGGCCTGATCGCCCTGTTCAACCACCGAGTGTCCATGCACGGCAGGATCGGCGATTCTCGACATCCACCATCATTGAGCAGGACGTTTCGCCACATGAGCAACAACCACAGGCGAGACGACCGAGCATGCATGAAAGTAAAGCGACAGCATCGCCACTCATGGAGCAAGACATAAATCAGCTTCTCTATGGCAATAATGATTTCGCTTCGCCTGTGCAAGAACTTATGAAGGAAGCCTCGCCAATAGAAACCATCTACAGCACCATGGTACATCAACGCACACCCACAGGTCTATCCGCTGATCTCGAACTCATGCTGATTGATGAATTCATGAGATTCGCAGATCATCAGCTCCCTATTCTCGATGCGAGTATGGTGTACATGCGATATCGCTACCAATTTCCGACACCCTTACCGGAATATTTCGTCTGTACGGTGGTTGCGTGTGGTGCTGCATACAGTTGTAAATCAGCGAGCGGTCAAGCTCCCGTCACAACGCCACAAGCAGAGCTCCTCTATTCTCTTGCGAAACAAACCATCATGGCGGGAGCGATCCAGGATAATTCGATTGATGCAGTGTGTGCACTCATGCTTATTTCATTCCACTGGCAGGGCGAGGTCACGGCCTTTGAGAGACAGATGATTACACATCTCTCTGTGACCAAGATCCAAGCACTTGGTCTGCATACGGTTGAGGGTCTTGAACATGGTCGTACGCGTCGAGATATTGCGCATCTCAAGTTTGTCGTTTGGATGAACTACCTGCTTGATGCATTCAGCTTCTTTGGCGATGAGGATGAGCAAGAAACCTACCTTGGCCAAGAAATTGAGATTGATTTCTTGACGCTTGAGGATCTCAGTTATACGGGTGCCGAGTATATCACTGGTGTTCGGGAAGTGCTGCATACGCAGATTGGTTCGAAATGGGTGGTTGACTTTGTCAAGGCCTTTGGTACACTTGCCAAGATTCAAAATAAGGCAACGCGCTTGAGAACCAGCAAAGGGGATCTCTTGACCTTGCTACCAGAATTGGACGATTGGCAACTTGAGTGGTGGACAGCCTTCAACTTGAAGAATGTCGAATGGCATGAAGTGGAGCAAATGGCGAATGGCTATGTGTCGCTCAATTTTGCCTACTACACGCTTGTCATCTTTATCCACATTGAACCCATCAAGCCATTTTTGGAGCTGACACAGATGACGCTCAACTCGCCGTTGCCAGTCCTACCGATTGCTGCACTGGCAACAGATCCAGGCTTGCAGTACAATGTCGCAGCGTGTGTCGATGCAGCACTCAGCATGTGTCAAATCTTTGAACGCATGATGACGTGTGGCATACTCGAACATACCTCGCAGATTGTCAGAGAACAGCTATACTTTGGTGGTCGCATTCTACAGCTCTTCTACCGCAATCACATTGGCGGCGTCAATCTGCAACTACTGAGTCGATGGGAGAAGTGTCTTGAGATTGCCGAGCTAGTCTGGGGATCCAGCGAGCGCGGTCTTGATTTGAATAGAATGAGACTTGAGGAGCTGTAAGATTTTTATGAAGGCTAGACAGGAAGTAGCAGTAGTAGCAACTATAAAGTCTAACGGTATCGGCGCAAAGAAAGCGAGTTGTGCTGCTTCCAGTGACGACGCCTGTTTTGCTGGGAGGTGTGTCCCTTGTGGATACCACGGGACTTCTTGCCAATGGAGGTAAGACCACGCTGAGCACGTCCCTTGTGCACAGGGTTGCAGATCCAAGAAATGCGTGGGTCGCGACGAATAGCCTTGTGCGAAGGGTCAACGAGGATAACCTCGAAGAACTTGTAGGTAGCATCCTGGTTGATCCAGTACGAGTTGAGCAAACGCAAATTGGCGCATCGGCGAGAAACACGCTCTTCAGCAGTCACACGCAGAGAACGCTGGTACTTGAGGTGGTTGATACCCATGTTGGTGGGTTTACCGAAAGTAGCACCCTTGGGTGCTGGCTTCTTACGACCACCACGACGCACGCGGATACGGTAGATGACGTATCCCTGCTTTGCCTTGTATCCCAGACGACGAGCCTTGTCTGGTCGCGAAGGGCGCGAGGCACGGTGAACGACAGGGAGCTGTCGGTACTCCCAGCATCGCACACGGAGCAAGAATCGGAGGATATCCGACTGCTTCTTCTTGTAGAGCTCCTGGAGGTACTTGTATGAACCCTGATGATGTTAGTCTATGCTGTACAGTCGCTCCTGAAGCTGCATACCATCTTCGCTGAGTGTCGGTGCTGATTCTGTACTCTGTCGTCTGAGTTTTGTCCAATTCACTGCACTCGACCGCACGCCGAATTTTGTGTTTGGCAGAAAAGCAGTCCCAGTCATTCAGATGGCAGCATTTATAAAGACCAGGCAGAATCAACCAGTGTACATCAGGATTGAGCAGAGACACTAGGTATTGAGAATAAATAGAAGCTATGGGAGTACACCA
This sequence comes from Protomyces pachydermus, assembly GCA_003717275.1. Classification (NCBI taxonomy): domain Eukaryota; kingdom Fungi; phylum Ascomycota; class Taphrinomycetes; order Taphrinales; family Protomycetaceae; genus Protomyces; species Protomyces pachydermus. The sequence goes on along the minus strand of QXDU01000110.1, from coordinate 348,885 downwards.
CCAGGCAACAAGCCATCTAAATAAGACGCAGCTCAAGTCTTGCCAAAGAACGACAAGCCTATGAAGCGCACCTACACTGATCCGAGAGAAGGGCTCATATCGCTCTTCAGAACAGACGCAGGTCCTACCGCGAGATGAGTCTTGAAGGGTAGAGCACAGAAAAGAAGTGGGGTGTGCGCGTTCCGAGAGAAGGGCTCATATCGCTCTTCAGAACACGACAAATCCCATCAAGAAGAAGACTGAGAAGGGATGCCAAAATAAATCAACCGCTTAGGCGGTAGAAGAAGCGAGCTTGGCAGTGCCAACCTCGAGAACGCGGTCGAGCACCATTCCGGCGATCGATGCAGACATCAACGTTGCAGTGACACCAGTGAGGAGTGCAGAAAAAGCGACTCGTGTAATGTCCTTGGATCTCTTGGGAGCCAATAGACACAGGAGACCAAGCTGATTACCCAAAGAACCAATGTTGCCGAAACCACAAATTGCATAGGTTGCAATGATGACACCACGGTTGGTGAGATTGGCATATGCACCTTTGGGGTCGGTCAGATCGACAAATGCAGCAAACTCGTTCACGACAAACTTCTTGCCGATGAGAGCACCAATAAGACGCAACTCGCTGCGAGGAGCACCGAGGAGGAAAGCGATTGGGTAGAAGAGGTAACCGAGGATGAAGTCGAGTGTTACTTGCGGTGCACCAAAGTACTTGAAGAAGAAATACAAGAGACCATCAACCAGTGCCACGGCAGAAATAACAACGAGGAGCACAGCGGCAATGACACCGGCCACTTTGAGACCAAGTGCAGCACCATTTGCGAACGCCTCAAGAGCATTCGACTCGCGTTCCTCTTCAGACTCGGGAACAGTCACGCTGCCCTTGGTGAGAGTTTCTTCCGTTTCTGGGAAACGCAATTTGGACATGGCAATCGATGCAGGAATAGACATAATGCAAGATGAGAGCAAAGCCTGTGGATTGGCACCGAGAGACACGTATGCACCAAACACCGAACCGGCGATCGTTGCGAAACCTGAAGTCATAATCTGATGAATCTCAGCCTTGGTCAAGTGGTTGAGGAAAGGCTTGATGAGAATGGCATTTTCACCTTGACCGATGAAAGGTGCTGCTGCAGCGGCAACAGCTTCGGCGCCAGACACCTCCATGGCCCAGAAGAAGAAGCTGGCAAATTTGACAATGAACCATTGCAACAAACCGACATAGTACGCGACCTGCACCAATGCAATGAAGAAGATGATGGCAGGCAAAACGGCAACCACAAAGTAGGGAAAGTTGCTGGGGCTGGAGAAGAGGAAAGCGAAACCATCGCCTGCAAAGCCAAGCAACTCGCGAGCAAGGTCAGAGATGAACTTGAAGATGTCATATCCAACGCCCGTACGCAAAACAAACAGGGCGAGAATGAATTGTGCAATCAAACCCACCTGAACAGTCTTCCAATTGACTTGACTGCGGTGCTTTGAAGTAGCCCAGAAGACTGTGATGAAGACGAGCAGACCAAACAGCGAAATGGCACGGTCTGCGCGGGTGTTTTGCGCGGTTTCTTTGGAAGCCATCGTACCAACAATGAACACGACCACGGTGAGGACACCACCGGCGTAACCACGGAGTTCTGGTTTGATGGTCTTATCCAGAGTAGCGACAAATACTGTACGCCAAAACTTGCGAATCATGCCGAACAATGGCGCGGGAGAAACGTGGAATGTCAAGAGACGTAAGCTGATGAAAAGCCAAAGTAAAAATGGTACGACCCAGCCGTATTGCTTTCGGCTCGTCTGCTGAGGACCATGGAGAATCAACCCAGTAATCCACCAGGCTGTGAGAACCAGGAAGAAGAACAAATGCCAGTAGATGCGGAAACCAGAATACCAGCCGCGACGCTTGATGTGTTCATGGTCGTGGCTTGCGACAGGCGACTCGGTAGAGCCGGTTTCACGAACATCCTTCTCCATCATGTACTTACCATCGCCCTGAGGGTTGAACTGCTCGCGAGGACCTGTCGCTGGTGCGAATTGGTTGGGCACTTCCCGAGGACCCGGTGCTTGCGAAAAATGCGCTTCCTGCACCGGCTCGACTGAGTGATGATGGTGCTGGTGCTCATACTGGTTCACCGGGTTGAGAGCCGGGTCGTCGTGGATGTTGGTCGGTAGGAAGGATCCTTCGGCGACCATGGTAACACACGCGGTTGAACGATGAAATGGGAGTAGATGCAGATGAGTGCGGAGGCCTGGTCGTTTAAGTACCGCTGATCAGACTCGCTTGCGCTATCAGCTGCAGATGGTGCGACCTTGAAGTCCGGGGTTGTCGTGTGATTGAGGTAGACACGCAGGAGGCCGACGAAAGAATAGATCTTGTCGTCGGGTCGTCCCTACGCCGTGCTTTGTAAAGCTTTTCTGTTCGCACTGGGCGTCTGTGCCTGAACCTCGTGCACTATCATTTGCCCTCGGGCTGTGAACTTCTTTCGGGCAAATAAATGAAACATCGGATCAGCATCCTCTGAGGCTCTGCCCAGGGAAAAAGTGCCCATACAGGGCCACATGAGATAGCAAGCCGGCCTATCCGAGCTTCTTGATACAAGCTCGAGTCTCGAAAGATAGAGCAGTAGATAACACCTGGGCATAATACGATGGTAATGATACACTGCCTCAGTCTGCCTGTGGCTAGCACTCTTGAAAGAAAGCTACAAGCTACAGCCCTCCGATGATCCAGTCAGAAGCGTGACGGAGCAGTGTTTCATTAGGCTGGTAGGTCATACGTAGGATGTTCATGCATATGCAAGCTGTGGCTACATTAAAGATGAGGTCTGCAAGAGCACATGAGACGATGTGACAGCTTTTCGCAAAGTAACGGTCACAACTTCATGACAGAACTACTTGCAACCAAACTTTACACCATTCTGTAGCTACTCCATGGATTCCTGATGGGCAGCTCAAGCTAGACTCGTCGATCCATCAGATCATTCCTGGATTGTAACGGCCGCTTCAGCCATCTGCGCCACGGCTATGATTGGCTGCCGAGATGGAATTCCAATTCGTGACTGCTTCTCAAATTTTGACTGAGTCTCATGTGACTGCTCGAAAGTCAAGTGCCCTTGGTCCAGCTTAGTAGGCATCTGTCAAAGTGGCCTATAGGCTGTAAGTACTGCTAAGTACGCATATCAGTCTTCGCCTTATTTCAGCTCACGTAGGCTTGTAGAGTAAGACTGGACTTGCAATATTCGCGTAAAACAGTGTATCAAATGAATATTTTACTACTCTAGGGTGGTGTACAGCCGCGAAGGAGTCTCAAGCGATTTAAAGATACCGTGGAGCAAGTCCTTGCTAGTTGGGAGAAATGTGCCAGATGCTTTGAAGCGCGTTTAAAGGGCGTACAAGGCGACGGCGGCACCAGCAACGAGACCACCGGCGATGTTCTTGCCAGCAGCGCCCGAGGGACGAGCAGTGGCAGAGGCCGAGCGAGATGCAGAGGCGGAACGCGAAGCAGAACCTGAACGTGCGGCCGATGAGGCGGCCCTGGTAGAGCTAGATGCCCTGGCAGACTAGTATAGTTAGCATCGAGTCTAGGAGGTTTGGGAGTGGTTGACATACAGACTGGGCAGCAGCGAACGAGGCGAGAGCCAAGACAATGACAGACTTGATAGAAACCATGTTGAAAAGGATAGTGTTGGTAGTACAAGAAAGTGAAACTATTGGGACCTGGAAGAGTTCACTGCCCTCTTTATAGCTCATCCCCTTCGATGCGGTTCTACGAGTCTGCCACTGTTCTGGCCACTTCTGGGCAAACTTGGCAAAGGAGGTTTGAAACTTCCATGGATCCCGCTAAACTTAGCATCTATTCAACAGAATCGCGGCCCTCGCCAGCTTTACCTCTATGGCAATAACAGCAAACGGCACCTCTATTGGCTGGGACGGAAAGTACAAGTGGCTAAATCTCAAAAGTCGCAAAGTGCGTCAAATTGACAACCCCGCCTCCGTCGCGCACAGCCAATCGTGCATAACCGTGGGGTACCGAAATCGGCTGTGATTGGCCCGTCTGGTGCAACCGCCGACCTGTCAAATAGTCACGACATTTCGCAAATTCATAGCGCGATGCGAGTGCATAACTATTTGACGTCACTAGTATCTTTCCACTGCCTAGTCCTGACTAGGGTGAAGGCTGAAGAGTCAAGACGTAGTCAAGATCTCGAGAGTCGGGAGTGCTAGGCTGCTAGCTGAGAGCATGTGACTCAGTCGAATTCAGGAGATAAAGGTCTGCAGCGGAATTGACGGCACAACCGTACACATCCGGGTTTGTAGATTCGGAACGCAGGCTCCCAGTTCCAGCCTCCCAGGTTGTCGCCCCGAATCTTCATGCTCACATACGATGGCATTTACTGGCATTTACTGCTCGAAATGTGATCTGCAGCTTATTGCTCGAGCCTAGCTTTATTAGCAACTTATTATGATCTAGACTAGGTTACACTCTTGTAGCTGCAGCAGACCGGATCTCCAGTCACTCTCTCTTTCTGACTCAGTACTTGCGAGAGACAGAAAAGAATCCCGAGGTCGGGCCACCAATTTCGTGTCACTACGCTTAGTATACGATCTCATCATTCGCCCGCAGACCCCTAGGGGAAATCGTCATTTTAAGTCGTGTTCAATTCGTTCTTTTTGGCGGTGCGAGTCGTGCGACTGGGGGAGGCTGGGCAGTAGGTTCCCTGCAGACTGGGCTGCAGCCTGCAGCTGGCCTGGAAAAATATGAGACCGAAACTGCTGGCCTGTTCTCTCACATAGAACTATGCAATGCCCCATTTGTGCAGTCTGCCGCTGGCAGGGTCCGATAGACATTTACACTTTAAACATTCATTCAGTGGGATGGCTCAAATGCGACGACAGGGGCTCGCTTCGCAGCCTCTGATAGTAGACTTGTAGAACTACTACTCTTGTCGTAGTCTGTACCGGAGTGGGGTCCGGGGTTTCGGAACTTATGGCCGCAATCACTCATCTGCAGACTGCAGCTTAACAGAATGGGCCTAAATGGCTTCCTTGAATCTCTGTTGGACATGCTTTGGCTCACCGCCCACGACGATGCAAGATTCTGCGCGTCGATGGCTTACACTTTGTCAAGTGTCTCCACTGACTTTGCTTAAGTGTGAGGACTCCAGGAGGTGAGACTGGATCGCGAGATTGATGGCAGACCTTCTCCAATTGCGTTCACCCCTTGATTGCATTTGCGTCTCGGATTCTCGGGCGCGACGTGCACGGTGCACCACTCCTTGCAACTTGTAGCTGAAAGCCTGAAACGGCGCCAAGCGGACTATCCGAGCATACTCAAGGGCTCTTGCTAGCTGTACATCCTGCACGCTACATCAAGTCACTTCAATCACTGATCACGAAATCCTAAGTCATGCTCAAAGCTGTTCTTATTGCTCTAGCAGCTGCTCTGTAAGTAAAGACCTTGCCAACGACATAAGTCCTGGACTGACGCTTTGCGTAGTACATTGACAGTCTTTGCCGCACCACGAGCTGTTGTCGTTGAATTCGAAGAGCTCTCAAAGATGCTTGCGAATCATCGCATTACTGGCACACGGTTCAAGGCTCCCGCGTCGTCAGAGACGCGCGATATCACAGAATGATGGCTACCGCAAGCAGGCAAGTAGCGTCTCAAGTGCAAGGAGGGTTTTGGAGTAATGGATTTGTGCTATAATTAGAGAAATCGGTGTCATCGTCGCCATCAAGGGTCGTTGAACCAGTCTGGGTCTTCGATGGCAATGCCGCTCAAGGGTCCCCATGTGCATGCTCAGCGCACTCTGGAAGTGAAGTCTGATTGTCGTAAAGAATCGTAAATGTTCTCGAATGAGCTTCTCTCGAACGTGGTCGGCGTTGCGCCGTTCGTGGCAAGTTCGTGGCAATAACAGACTATGGTGTGCACTGACTGTATTTGCCATCAGTCTGCAAAAGTTACCGTTTTGCGTGGCTTGTCAGAGCTAGCATGTCCGCCCTTCTTGACAGACTCTGACATAGCAGAACATGTTGCAGACAGCAAGTCGCTCTGTGAATTGCTTGCGGACCGTATCCGGTATGCCGTGAGGCCATCTTCGTAATTTGTTCTTGGGAAGGTGAACCATGCTGCAGGCGCTTCACGCGCAACGACTTTGCTTCTCTTGCGATTTGAAGCAGAGCGTGGGACGAGCGTTGCGCATAATGTGTGGTATTGCATGATGCAGAGGACGGCCTGACGGTTAGGAAGAAGTGTCGGGGCTTCTGAAGTGTTGGCCAGATCGCTACCTGGGTACCCACTGCTATATAGAGGTCTTCCTGAAGTCGGAGAGTGTCGTGTGCGCTGCTCGTAGTGTTTGCGACAATTCCGAGAAGCGCCGCCCGCCGGAAGGCCTCGTAGCAGTCGCTATATGTCGTTGTGACGCTACATCAAAATGCTTCAGGGCATGTGACCAATGTGAAGATGACACAGTTGCAAAGCACACAATGCGTATGGTCAAAGTGTCACCAAGTACAGTATGGTTGGTCCTTGCACACTTATTGCGCAGCGCTGCACCGTGCACGAAGTCTCGGATTAAACATGACGAACAATCATGCCTGAACCAGGGCCCTACATAGAAAGGGCTGGCCTAGCAGGCCAAGGTTTGTTTGCCACTGCTAGTCTACAGGAGAATCAGCGAATTGCCATCTTTGCACGCGTCATAAATGCTCAGCAGATTGTCTTGCACGAAGCTGAAAGTCAAGGCAGACTGCTTCCAACGTTGGAACGTTGCGTCCGAGAGGACCTCGTTCCATTGACTGAAGTGCTCATCCTGACACTGTACCTTGCGGTCTATCGCGGAAGCTCTTCGGCTGGATGTCAGGATGCTGCGTACATCGCCACATTGCCATCTGGCCTTGCTAACGGGGTGTGGGCCGACGAGGATCTGTCAAATACGGCCTTGGCTCCAGCCATAGAGGCCAAGCGTCTGATGACCCAGAGGCAGCATGCAACCTTGGCAAAAGATTTGTGCAGCTTCGAGAACTGGCGATGGGCAGCAAGCATGGTCCAGTCTCGTACCATTGGCCTACCTGAGGACTCCAGCGGCAACGCTGAGGTAGAGGACGATCTCCAGGCCATAAAAACGCTTGCTGATCTTCTTGGCCTGTCAAGAATGCCCAGAATTGTGCTTGTACCAACACTGGATCTATGCAACCATGCTGGCGTCGAACATAATGCTCGCTGGGAGGCGCATCGCCTAGATGATGGCACAATTTTGACAGAGCTCCTGGCTCACAAGGTAATCAATGCTGACGAAGAGATCACACTGTCATACGGCAATGACAAAGCCAATGAGGAACTCTTCTTCAATTATGGGTTCATCTATAAAGATAATCCTTGTGTTCAAACCACACTAGTCCTGCAGTCAAAGGATCGTGCCGTGTGGCAGGAAGCCGAAAAGAAGTTTGGGTTCAGTCGTCGCCTACACTTCAAGATCAACACAAGCAGATCTCGAGCAGAACACGATGCGAAGACCGATGCGTCACCTTCAGATATCGATCTTTTGGAATACTGGTCTCAGATTCTGGAGGCCCCGTCACAAGTTCTTGCGCTCATGCTCGCAGCGTCGCCGGCACTATTGGACAGTATTGAAAGCTATTGTGCCCAAGCACAACCTTTCAGTGACTGGCAGCGTGACCAACATATTCGCAGAGCTGCTCACGTCCTGAAAATGCTCTTGGAAGAACGCCTGGAGACATTGCGTCAGATTGATTCAGAATCAAAATTGGTTGCGGCAGAAGTCAGAGCTACGCTTCTAAATGATGAGTCTACCTGCTTGACAGCTGTATTGCAGGCCCTCGAGAAGCAAGAGATCGACCCCTGTTGCGAGCAGGCTCCGAGCACCGGCAGCCCATCTGAAAGAGCTGCAGGAGTCGACATCGACGCATCTGCTCGACCATAAGGGGGCGACCTCGACAACGCTTCCATCCTCTCCTGACTTGCTGTAAAGAAGGCACAGCTGGCTCAAACCCTCCCTCTCAATTGTCTGCGCTTGCGCCTACTCTTGCTATTTTGCGCTTCTTCCTTTGTTAGTGCGTCCAGCTTTCCCTTTGTTCAACAAACAGGCACACCTCAATCACACAAGGCGCCCTGACTCCAGATGACGACCAACGAGACTACGATACCAGTGAAAGATCCCGCTTCCACAAAGCCACTCAAGGCCCGTCCACGTACTTCAGGATCGGCAGACTCGTCGCGTCATGAGGGCGCGAGGAGTACCACGAGTACTGCAAGTAGCGGTGCGCAAGCAGGTCAAGGGAAAGGGGCTGCGCTGTTGAAGAGACCAGGTCGGAGTGCGAGTGTCAGGCGCGCCGATAGTCCCTTCAAGCAACCAATGCCTGCTGTACCCCCGTTGCCTGATGGTGTTCATGGCGATGAGCAGGATGCGAACGACACTGACAGTCAGGAGAAACTCGCAAAGGTACGCTATCCTTCTTCAGTGCATCTGACTGACTGTAATCAGATGACCAAGGCTTACGAATCGTCAAGGGATTTTGCAAAACAGCTTGAATTGACACTCTTCAACGTACGCACGACACTGGCCAGCAAGACGGAGCGCGAGCATCACCTCGAAGCTGAACTTGCTGGTAGCTTGCAACAAGCTGCGGAGCTCGAATCGAAGGTGCGTGAAGCAGAGAATCGGTCGAAGCAGCTGGAAAAGAGTCATCTGGTGGAGCAACATGCATGGGAGACTGAACGTGCGCGATTGATGGCAAGGCAAGAACAACTTTCAGGGAGTCTGCACCGTGTAGCAGAGCAGCAGCAACAGCGAACGCCAAGCGGTTCATCGACACCGAAGCCCATTGACGAAGCAGCGTCTGAGGAGCAAGATGCAGAAGCATCAAGTCGCTCAAGTTCAACCAACGTCTTTAGCTTGCAAATGGCAGTGCAACAAAAGGACCGACGCATAGAGGCGCTCGAGGAGCAAGTCGCGACACTCAAGCATGAGCTTAATTTGTTACGCTCTGGTAACGATGACGATGACGCACTGCTACAGAATCAGCTCATGATGCTTAAGCAAGATTATGCCAAGTTACTAGATGATGTCGAAGGCTATCAGACTCTCTTGCAGGAAAAGACACTGACTGGCGAGTTGTTTGCGCAAGGGAGCTTTATGCAATCAACAGGATCTGGATCTGGACGCTTCCGATCTATGCGCGGTCGTCCAGATGAGCACAGGGCTCCCAATGGGCTTGATCTGGCAAGTGAGCTTGATGGCGCCAGTATTGACCTGAGTGAGCCGGAAGTCCTGGAAGAGGCAAGTCGCGAGGCACTGGAGAGTGAAATTCTCAAGCTACAGGAATCCAACAAGGCGCTGACCCTCTACATCAACACGATCGTCGTTCGACTGATGAACAAAGGCTTCGAGCATGTCTTGGCCAGAGATGAAAAGGACGTCGAAGCAGCGTTGGATGTAGGCGATCCTATCCCTGGGCAGGCCTTTCGAGGGCGTGCAGCCACTGCTGCAGTTCCTGCACATCCTGGCATCCTATCAAGAACAAGGTCGATGCTCGGTGGGCGTACAAAGTCGGATACAACAGCCTCCAGTATTACATCGCAGGAAAGCACACCCAGAGCGCAGCGTAGCGGGCAGAATGCTGGGCAAACGACCTTGGCTCCTGGTGCTGGCTTATTCGCATCGCCACCGCGTGCTGTTCCCTCGTCATCACCACAAATGGGATCAGTGTCTGGGAAGCATGGTTTACGTCAATTGGCGAGCAGTGCTGTTGCTGATCACAAGTCATCAGCGGAAGCGAAACGTCTTGCCGCACAATTCAAACCAAAGCTGGATGGACTCGATCCAGCCGCCACGTCAGCATTGGTGGGAGATGCTGGTGAGCGTAGTAAAGGTGCTGGTCGTACAAGTTGGTTCAGCGGTTGGCGAAAGGGTGATTCAGGGCCTATTTCTCCTTCGAGTATCGATGGTGCTGCGTCTATGCATTCATTGGGTCAAGCAAGTACGGAGAAGCCGTTGACGTCTATTGAACTGGCGATGCCTGCGCAGACGCATGGTGTATCGCGACCGGAGACAGCTCAGACCAAGTGAAGTGTTTGTAGAACTAATGCACTGTTTAGCCTTTATACTGAGGCTTTTCTGGTATATGCTGTCGATGAACATACATGACCTGACATCCGCAACCAGCATTATCAAGGGATACAGAGGGTGGGGCACTACTTCGACTTCCGTATGCTTGCATGCTCTGTGGCTCCTGCAACTTGCCACAGTGAAGTATCAATGTCAGGCAAGCAATTTACCCAACTGCAGACTGAGTGTATCTGTCTGAATGCACATAGCAGCAGCAGTTCGAGTACTCGGTCTCTTGATTGCGTCAATGCTAATGTTGCAAGGCCGAGCAGTATGCAAATTTGCTAGGCTATAACAGTGGTCCCTTGCGTTTCACTCGCTTCCTCTGCACCCAGCTCTGTCTTGATGGACTCCGCAATTGCATCGCTGTGCATTCCTTGAATATCAATGCGCTTCATGGGAGAAGCCCCTGTTTCTGCTCCACTTGCATAAAACTCTGCAAACGCTGGTACATTCGGCGTTTCATTCTTTGGATTCGCCTTTCTGTCTCTCGGCGCTCGTTCTACCTCAATAACAAGGGCTGGATTGTGAAATTGGAGTCTGGGCAGGCACTGTTGAGCAAATTTGCGCGGGCCCATATGACCATTTGCGTTGTCTTGTGCAAATGTGACGCGCAGACGGGCGACGTTAGATGGGAGTTTGAGCGCGCCTGGTCCTTGCTTGATGCTGAGAATGCGTGCTGCTTGCTTGACTGCCCTGTTGACCATGTCTTGTCTCGAGCAGAGGTAGCCGCCGTGTCCTTTCTTGCCTTGTCGTCCTTCCCTCTCACGCCGCTGCCATGACGAACAAGCGCAGCATCCATCCCCCACGCTTTTTGAGCAGTACACACAAAGGTCCAGGACACGGCCCATCTGTTTATTCACTCGAGCAGACAGGAGAATAGTCATGGCAGCCATGGCAAACACGCAGAATGCAGTCAAGCGAGCACCAGCATTCAAAATGATAAAGGACGACCCCTACCTCGAGCCCTTCGAGGCCGGTATCCAAGCACGCTTTGATCTGGCCCAGAAGTGGATTGGAAGCATTGAAAAGAATGAAGAAAGCTTGGATAAGTTCTCGCAGTCATACAAGGACCGAGGATTTCATGTCTTGTCGGTGAGTCAATTCAGATATACCCTGCTCACTGGATGGCTAATTGAAGAACGGCGACATCTCTTATAAAGAATGGGCCCCGAATGCAGTGACAGCTCATCTCATCGGTGACTTTAGTAAGTATTTTCAATGGACAGTCTGAACAAGCTAACCACCGAGACAACTGGAATCGCGAGTCACATCCCATGACCAGAGACACTTTTGGTATTTGGAGCATCACAATCCCCGCCAAGAGTGGTCAGCCAGCCATACCGCACATGTCCAAGGTCAAAATCTCCATGATTGCCGATGGAGTAGGCCGCATTGATCGTCTGCCAGCCTGGATTACCTATGTGACACAAGACTTGAATCAGTCGCCAGCCTATGACGCAGTCTTCTGGAACCCACCTACCAACGAAAAATACACGGCCAAGCACAAGAAGCCTGGCAAGCCTAGATCAGCTCGTATTTACGAAGCACATGTGGGTATTTCAACTCCAGAGCAACGGGTCGGCACCTACAAGGAATTTACTAGGGACATGCTGCCACGCATCAAGAAGCTTGGTTACAATGTCATTCAACTCATGGCCATCATGGAACATGCGTACTACGCATCATTCGGTTACCAGATCAATTCCTTCTTTGCGGCCAGCTCGCGTTATGGAACACCTGAAGAACTCAAGGAACTCATCGATACTGCTCATGGCCTTGGTATCACGGTCTTGCTCGATGTGGTTCATTCGCACGCAAGTAAGAATGTTTTGGATGGTCTCAATGAGTTCGACGGAAGTGATCACTGCTATTTCCACGCGGGCCCCCGCGGCAAGCATGAGCTTTGGGATTCTCGTCTATTCAACTATGGCAGCTATGAAGTACAGCGCTTCTTGCTCTCCAATTTGAGATTTTGGATTGACGAGTATGGCTTTGATGGATTCCGATTTGATGGCGTCACATCCATGATGTACCTGCACCACGGTATTGGTACTGGTTTCTCTGGTGGCTATCACGAGTACTTTGGACCAGGCGTTGATCTTGATGGTGTGGCCTACCTCATGATGGCGAATGTCATGCTCCACAAACTGTATCCAAACATGATCACCATTGCGGAAGATGTTTCTGGTATGCCTGGTACCTGCATCACCGTCCCAGACGGTGGCCTTGGTTTCGATTACCGCCTTGCAATGGCCATCCCGGACCTGTACATCAAACTCCTCAAGGAGAAGCGTGATGAAGATTGGGATTTGGGAAATATATGCTTTACACTGACGAATCGCCGACATGGTGAACCGACTGTCGCTTATGCGGAGTCACATGATCAATGTCTCGTTGGTGACAAGACGCTTGCATTCTGGCTGATGGACGCAGAGATGTACACGCACATGTCAAAATTATCTCCCATGACGCCTGTCATTGAACGCGGTCTGGCTATGCACAAGATGATTCGCCTGTTGACCTGTGCGCTTGGTGGCGAGGCTTACCTCAATTTTGAAGGAAACGAATTTGGACATCCCGAATGGCTTGATTTCCCGAGAGAGGGCAATAACAATTCATTCATGCATGCTCGTCGACAATTTAACCTTGCAAACGATCCTTTGTTACGATACAGTTGTCTCAATGCGTTTGACGAAGCTATGAACCATCTCGAGGAAAAGTATGGGTGGTTGGCAAGCGGCCAAGCATACATTTCTCTCAAGCACGAAGGAGATCGTGTCATTGCCTTTGAGCGAGCAGGACTCTTGTTCATCTTCAATTTGCACGGCAGCAACTCTTACACCGACTATCGCATCGGTGTTGAGCAGCCGGGCAAGTACAAGGTTGTCTTGTGTTCAGATGATGAGACTTATGGCGGCCATGACCGTGTTGCGCCTGGCAACGAGCACTTTACAGAACCCATGGGCTGGAATGGGAGATCCAACTTCCTGCAGGTGTACCTACCAACTAGGACTGTGCTCGTCCTTGCTGTGGCAGACTGATGAACATATCTCTTATGCTATCAACGTATCTCCTTTATTTATATTATGATGCCGCTTCTGATGGTTTCGCGACTTCGCTCGGTGTTGCCGCTGGAGCTGATGCTGTGGTTGCCTCATTTGTGTCTGATTCACTGCCTTCTTGCTCAGACTCGCTTTCGCCGCCGTCTGATTCCTGCTCGCCCGCTTCTTCCATGTTGCTGTCTTGTCCAGCGTCGCCGTCGCTGTCAGCATCCACTTCACCTTGAGCATCGCCCTCGGCTTCCTCATCCTCTTCCTCCTCTTGCTCTTGTTCTTCCTCATCCTCTTCTTGATCCACGGCAACTACATCATCGCCTTCCTCAGGCTCTTCCTGAACAGGCGGCGCATCTGTAAAATTCTCATTGTCCCACATGATATTGAAACGTGTCACCCTTGGCTTCTCAACCAAGATATTACGCTGTACAGCAACCTGCTTGACACCTTCAAACTTAAATGCCGCTTTTTCCTCTTCTGTACCCTGTGCGAGTAGTTGTGTATAGGCTTCACGTTTCGCTTGATCGGCGTATTCGTTGTTACTGTAGAATCCAATCCTCACAAATTCACGATCATCGTAGGATGCTATGAGGAGGATGACACTCACGCCTAGAACGTCTTGTGCAGGCATCGCAGCCACATCAACAGGATCCGCTTGAAAGACAAATTTATTAACGCCAATGGGAATCGGACCGACGAGAAGTGAGTCGACTTCGACGTCTTGACTGAAGCCTGAACCGACGTAGATGAGTTTCCACTCGAGATCATGTAGCAGGCTGTCGAGACACTCGAATTGGATTTCGATTTCGAAGGGTGCATCGATGGGTGCTGGATTGTTGAGGAAGCGTATATCGAGGACGTTGATGAGCGCCATGACTTGGCAGAGAGAGATCGAATAAAGAGGTCAGCTATAGATGAAGTCTGTTGTACGCGTTGTGGTCGCGTCTTGGAATAAATTCGCGACTTAAATTCAGGGACGGAGGACAATTGCATGGATGCAGGAATCACTTACAAAGGCTAGCGCTCTAGCTCTTTTTGTGCTCATCACACAACTCAATCAGCAATTTGGCCTTGGCCGGCTCCTTGACTCTCACCAGCCAGTTCTCAGTCTTATTGTCCGCAGTCATCACACTCACCTTGACGGACGCCTTCTGCTCAAGCGTATACCGGAAATGTGGATACAGCCGTGCATTCATCCGAATCGCACCAGCACCCTCAGCCCGTGCGATCAATCGACACTTGCCAGTCGTCTTATTCTTGTTGAGTTTGATGTTGCATTTGCCCAAGTCCACGAACCGGCCTTCACCTGGGGCATCAGCCGGAACAACAAACCTAAAGATTTTGCCATCTTCTTGCCACAAGGCTTCTTCATCTTCCTCACCAGCGCCCTGTGTAATGTCTGTCCGTGGCTCTTCCGGTGCCTCCTCTGCATCTGCATCCTCCTCTGCTTCGGCATCGCCCTCCTCTGTCGCTGCTGCTTTGGCCTCTGGTTTTGGTGCTTCTGCAGCTTTCAAACCAAAACTAAAGGATGGCGTCGCATTCGCAGATGGCGCGGGTGTCTTGTCAAATAAAGAGGAAGAAGAGCCGCTTGAAGCAAAATTAAAGGTCGGCGTCTTGGTCGATGCAGGCGGCGCATCACTCGCTTGGCCAAAAGAAAAGCCAGTGGATGGTTTGCTAAAATTGAAGGACGTAGCAGATTTGCTGCTATCGTCGTTGCCAGTGCTCATTTGACTCGGTGAAGGTAGCGGATTTGAAAATTTGAACGAACTGCTGCTGGTTGCTGCTTTTGCGGTAGCCTCTGCACCGCCAAATTTGACGCCCTTGTCAGGTGTCCAAGTAAAGTCAGCACCCCCTTCACTTGTCTTCTTTGGCGTTTCAGTAGATGCTGCAGGCTGGAATTTGAAGGGAGATGCTTTGGGCGCTTCGGTGCTCTCTGAATTTTGTGTTGTGGACTCTGCTGGCTTGAAGCTGAAAGCAGGTGCCGCCTTGGGCGCCTCACTCGATCCATTCGACGCACCGAAACTGAATGCTGGCGTCGCACTCTGTTTCGCTTCCAGTTGCTCATCTGATTTTGTAGATTGCGGATACAGCCCCGTGCCGTTGCTCTTCGCTTCTGCCGGCTTAACGGGAACATCACTTTCTGCTGACTTGTGGGATTGGTACTCCTTCAAGACGACTGACAAATCTGCAAAGGCATCGGCATCGAGAATTTTGTTCACGGCTTGCTGGAAAGCGACATTGAGCGACCGCGCTTGCAGAAGGCGTTTGTACTCACTGGATTCGTCACTGGATCCTTCTTCCGCAGTGTCATTCGCTGGCTTTTCTGCAGCGCTGTCCAAGGGCTTCATTGCGCCAAAGCCAAAGGCAGACGTAGAGTTCGCCGATGCTGCTGCAGGTGCCTGTGTAGACTGACCCTTGCCAAATGAGAATGCTGGTGTGCTCGATGGCTGCTCTGATTCTTTCGCAGCAGCCTTCTCGCCAGCACCAAAGCTAAAGCCCGATGTCGACGTATTTGTTCCACCACCAAACCCAAATGCAGAACCGGTTTTGATGCTGTCGAACGGGTTTGATGGCGTGGTCCCTATACCCGCAAATGGATTCGCCTTGGCCTCTGTCGATTTTGGAGCCTCGCCGCCAGAAGACTCACTCTGACCGAGAGACCCATTCGCAGACTCTACCGCACTTTCAGCAGGCACCTCTGCCTTCTTCCGTGATCGTGGCATGGCTATTTTCCTCGTCGCGAGAACTTCAGCAGATGCAGTCTCGACAGGATCGACTTTATCCCGCTCATTCTCCTCTTCTTGGCCATAGAGTTCTTTAGTAATTTGCTTGCCTGCTACCCGCTTCGACATGGCACGTCACTCTTCACTAGCTAGCTAGCTATTGCCTCTGTCTCTCTTCTGTTTCTTGGTTCTGCCTTTGGTGGTCGCCCTTCACGTGCACCAACCACGAAACAGCCTCATACACACGCTACCCACTCTCACAGAAGACAACTCGCAGATGAAGAAGCGCAAGCAGGAGGAAGAATCAGACGAGCGGTGTCCAGCATGTACAGCATTAGGTCTACAACCCGCTCAACAAACCGCGGTCGATTGGATTGCCTGTGAGCATTGCGAGACGTGGTACCATTGTGCCTGTGTTCAACTCATCCTTGCAACGGTCGATACGTACTATTGCTCGAAGTGTACGGATGCAGGCTATGGTCAGACGGTATTACGCGATGGTCGTCCGAGAAGGGCGCGTGCAGGAGTAGATTATAATGCGTTGGATGCAGGTGAGCATGTGAATGCCTTAAGGCATAAGTATACCACGCTCTGTCAAGAACGGTCATTTGCACCAGCAGCTGTGAGAGAAGTGGCAGATGGAGCGACCCTACGGAAAAGGTTACTGGATGTGGAGGGATTTGATGAGCCAATTGTGGTGCGGAAACAGCAAGGCTTGGACATGACCATTCAACAAGACTTGACGGTGGATGAAGTTGCGCGTCGCGTTGGTAGGGACAAGCCGCTGGAAGTGATGGATGTGCCGACACAGGGCGAAGATACCGGCTGGACGCTTGGAAGGTGGGCAGATTACTACAAGGAGGCGCAACCCAGGCGCGTGCGAAATGTCATTTCGCTGGAGCTAAGCGATTCGACGCTTGGCCAAGAGATGCAACGTCCAAAGGTCGTCCGTGAACTCGACCTGATTGATCAGTTTTGGGACCCTGAAGAATTCGACAAGGGCGCCTATCCGAAAGTGCGTCTCTATTGCCTTATGAGTCTCACAAACAGTTATACGGACTTTCACGTTGACTTTGCTGGTACGAGCGTCTTTTACCACATTCTAGCAGGGCAAAAGACCTTTCTCTTCATTCGACCAACGGCTGCCAATCTCAAAAAGTACAGCGACTGGTGCCTATCATCACATCAAGCGAGTACCTTTCTCGCAGACGCTTGCAAGGATACATTCAAAGTAGACTTGATGCAGGGCGATACCATGTTTATACCCTCTGGCTGGATCCACGCTGTACACACACCTGCCAAATCACTTGTTATTGGTGGCAATTTTCTCAGCCTGCTAGGCTTACAACGACACCTCGACATTGTCGCTATCGAACAACGCACAAAAGTACCCGGTAAGTTTCGCTTTCCGCAGCTAGCACGGACACTGTGGTATACGCTTCTAGGATGTTTGGCGTCACCTGAACGGATAGCGACGCAAGTGGAATGGGCAGGTCTCAGCCGACTTGCCAGTTATCTCGTACCACAAGCGCGTGTCATCACAGGCGATCATATTGACGGTGTTGTCGCATCCACTGCGAAGAAGGAGTACCCTTCTGCTGCTATTCGTGGCGATGCATTGTACCTCATTGCCGTCTTTTCCAACATGCTTGCAAGGTTGGCAAAAGAGCGAGGCTATAATTCTGATGCTAAATTGGTTGACTATCGTGGCGCTGAGCAAGGGCTTTCGATTCGTGTGACAAGACGCATTAAGGGCGAGACGGGCTATAAGCGTTCATGGGTACCATTATCACCGGATGGACGTATCCTTGGCAGTGGCCGCAAACCCAGTGACGCGGTGAAAGTGGAAGAAGAACCTGTTGCACCCTCACCTGCTGTGGTCTTGGCCTGTCCAGAGGAATCCAGCGATCCAATTGTGCAAAACAACACCTACCTGCCACCACCGATGCTCGGCAGTGAGCCACCAAAACCGAGCTTGATACCAGGAAAATTGCCACCGTTGCCAATTGGACTGCCGACAGTGCCAGCGAAAATTGTACAACCAGTCATACCGCCACCGATCCCGGCCGTTGTTGTACCACCAGTCACGACAGCAGCAGCAGCAATAGCACAGCCTGGTACGGCAGAAACAGACGGCATGGCGTGTTTCCGGTGTAAAGCGCGGAAGCGTCGTTGTGATCGTGAACGGCCCTGTGCGGCGTGCTGTCTCATTGGTGCTGACGCATCTTGTGGAACGGCACGCACTGCGAATTATGATGCATTTCAGGGGGCGCCGAAAGGTGGTCGGAAGAAGGCAAGGTTGGAGGAGGAGGTGGGCATACCCATTGCAACGAGAGGGGATAGTGTGGCGAGTAGTAGTCACAGTGTGATGACGCAGTAGATGGCTATATATGTAAGGCGATGAATGATGTGACTGTGTTTTCTTGGTCGTGTGCCGCTGGGCTGTTCAGATGGGTTGGCGGTGAAAATGCGGGGCAGATCTAGACTTGGCCATGATGAGCGTGCAAAGTGTCTGTACTGCGCGAAGATGGCGATGGCAGTGGTGGCAGCGATAGAAGCAGAGACGTATGTAGATGACTAGACACATATGCAGCTAGATCCCAGTGCCTTGCTGTGACTGCTGCTGCTGCTTAAGTCGAGCTGGGTGGTGACGCGGGGTGCACGTGCATGTCATGATTCTGGGTGCGGCTTCTCCTCGGCATCCACAACGAGCCTACGCCCTACAGACTCGAAAGCTGGGGGACAAGCACGACTCACATAAAGACCAGCCCCCGCGCCGTCCTCCTTCTTCTCTCATAAAACACATACTACCCAATACATACAGCCATGTCTTCTGCTAAGGAACTGTTCGCGACCATCAACGAGGGACTCTCTGACGAAACAGTCAGGAAGCCAGCAATCAAGAAGACCAATGCCATCTTCTCCTTCGACTTCAAGTCCGGCGGCAAGTACTACATCGACCTCAAGGAGACTGGCAAGGCTGGTGAGGGTGCTGCACCTGCTGGCAAGAAGGCAGATATCACCATGACCATGGATGAGAAGACCTTCTTGGACTTGGCTTCCGGTAAGGGTAACGCTCAGAAGCTCTTCATGCAGGGCAAGATCAAGATCAAGGTAAGCTCTTTCTTGATACACCCGGACAGAAGACTAACGCATTCAAGGGAAACATGATGAAGGCGACTGCTCTCGGCGATGTCCTCAAAACCGCCCAAGCACCCAAGGCAAAGATCTAAAGCAGCGCTTGTTCTTGTCCATACATGATTCATTGGATCCCTTCATTCTACTGTACAAGCACATCCTTGATGCATCTTTCTGTGTAAAAGATGACTCCATTGACGACGAATGCACGCAGCATAGCAGGCGCTAGTCCAGCATACAATCCAGTGATACCAGACATGAATTTGAAACTCCCTGGTTGCGCTCTTGCGCGCTCCTGCATGATGCTCAGTCCGCAATCCAAGAGACCTTGGTTCTTGCGCAATGTGATGAGCGGCGTGGTAGCATCCATAAGAGGGGCATGCTGAGCTGAGTCTGCCTGAAGACGCGTCTTGATGGTCTCTAAAGGATAGATACTGAACCAGGAGATACAACCAGCTAACCCTCCCGCAAGCACGTCACTAACGTCTCATGTTCTGCAGTATACCGTCTCAAAAGCGAACCGAGTGCATCATATGATACAAAGTAGAATCCATACCCGATTGAGTCTCTGAGAATCTTCACAAGTCCACCTCTTAGAAATGGACTCTTTTCAAAGAGATGCTTGCATTGTCGCCGCAATAGACGCAGTATAACGATTCGAGACGATAAAACCGACGTCTGAGCCTGAATCTTGATGACTTCTGTTGGGCATAAGACGAAAAAGACGCAAATGCCGCTACAGCAGCCTGCGAGGAAGCTCAGCAGTGACGACGACTCGTACTGCGCAAAGAGCGTCATGATGCCTTCATAGGACCAAAATAACAATGCGTTCTGTAAGCCAAGAGCAAACAGCGGTGCAAGCAAGCCTGTGAACCACGTCCTTGGTTCTGAGAGCGAAAGCCTGCCACGTTCAGTGCTGTCCTCGTCAAGCTGCCCAGATTGGCGCAACGTCTTGATGACATCGAGAGGAGAACCGACAATGAGGCCCGCTAAACCGGAGAAGAATCCAGCAATAAAATCAACATCCAGCCAGGGCATTGATATCAGCAGTTTTCTTCAAAAGAAACACGACAGCAGATCAGAGTCACGCTCAAGTAGTCGGCATTTTTAGCGATAGAGCTAAGCAAGAGCAAGCTGTTGCGCACTGCAGATGAGCCGATGTCCGTGTTGTTCAGATGGCTACACTCAATTTATGCGTACGGCGATGCAGAAGCAGGTACACCACCAGGGCCCTTGGCCTTCTCCAAATCAAGCTGAAACCTACCCCTCCCCAGAAAATGGTACGTCGTCACAGCAGCATCTCCCTTGCCAGTCGCACTGCCAGACGCATAAATGAGGCCAGCCCCATTCGTCTCTGTCAAGCTACCTGACGACCATTGACGACACCCGGTGCATTTGATATTAGCAACGAATGAATCACCATTGACAACTGTTCCATCCAACAATTCCACTTTAATATTAGGATCTGCATTCTTGCCAGGACGCGAATGACCGCTTGATAGACGCATAGACGCAGTCAGTGTGCCATCGGCTGGCAAAAGCAGAATCATAAGGGTATTCGTCATGCTGGGCCCAAGGCCTATACCTGTATAACCGTTCTTGGTGGAACCAGTGACTTTCATAAAGATGTCCTTGGGTGCGTCAGTCGGCAGGTTCATCTGTTTGTTAGCGTCGACTAGCCTGAACGTATTTACTTACAGCGACACAGATGGATGATCCTGGACAAGCTGCCGCTGAAGGTGGTCCAGCTTGACGTCTGGAGAGACGTGCTCGTATATTTACGCGTGGGATGCCGTCGACCGGTGCGAATGGGCTGAGTGCTAGGAACAAGGCTGCAAAGAGTAAGCCTATGTTACTTCGGATGAAAGAGACCATGATATGTCTAAAGCCCCTAAGCCAGTGGAAAGCTTTCTAGCTTTATTCAGCTGGAGGACATGGTACATCTGGTGGAGGTTGTAGCTCGTCAGACATGTCTTGTCTCGACAAACACATCAAGCTTGAAGACCTTCGACAGCAGAATGGTTGTTTCAGCTAAGCATAACGAGCTCTCTGCTGTCTCAATCCCACAGAAGACACAGGCAGCGACAGGAGATGGGCGTGTTTGTGCTCGCTCGGTAGTTCTGCGTCTGCCGAGCCCGAGGCTGCGAGTCGGCCCGCAACTCTCCACTTCACAACTCCACACTTGACAAAACGTTTAACCTATCTAATACCTATCAATATGAAGGCCGTTCAGCTCAAGGAATACGTCAAAGACCCATCAGGCCTCAAAGTCAGCTCCATCGCCGACCCAGTTCCAGGGCCTGGTGACTTGCTCATCGACATTCACGCCGCAGCAACCAATTTCTTTGATACACTGCAGATTCAGGGAAAGTACCAGACGCAGCCACCCTTCCCATGGGTTGCCGGTGCAGAATTTGCCGGTGTTGTTGAGAAGGCACCAGAGGGATCTGCTTGGTCTGTTGGAGACAAAGTCTTTGGCGCCGGTCAAGGTTCCTTTGCTGAAAAGATTGTAGTCAAGGATACACCCGGCGCTGTCTTGCCCATGCCAGATGGCTGGTCTTTTGTTGACGCTTGCGGATTGTATGTAACGGCGCCTACGTCTTACTTGGCGCTTGTCAACAGAGCCCAATTGAAGAAAGGCGAGACGTGTCTCGTTCATGCTGCAGCAGGTGGTGTAGGTCTCGCTGCTGTGCAGATTGCCAAGGCTCTTGGTGCTATTGTCATCGCAACGGCTGGATCAGCAGACAAGTTGCAGGTGGCTAAGGACTTTGGTGCAGACCATTGCGTCAACTATACCGACAAGGATTACCTTGACCAGATCAAGAAGATCACAAAGGGAAAAGGTTGTGATGTGATTTACGACCCAGTGGGCAAAATTCAAGAGTCCTTCAAGGTAGTGGCTTGGAATGGTCGTATCTTGGTGATTGGCTTTGCCGGTGGCAAGATTGAAAAAGTGGCCATGAACTTGGCATTGTTGAAGCAAGCCTCCATCGTCGGTGTCTTCTGGGGTGGTAATGCCATTCGTCGGCCCAATGAAGCAGCTGGTGTTTGGCAAGGTCTCATGGAGATGATGAGCAATGGCCAATTGCGCCCAACCGTCTTCTCAAAGGTGTATGACGGTCTGGATGGCGTTGCACCTGCACTCAATGCCCTTGCAAGCCGTGGCACTTGGGGCAAGGTCGTCATCAACATGAAGAAGGATGCATCTTCCAAGCTGTAAAAAGCAAGCTATATACAAGTAAATCTCAGATTTATAGAACAGGTGATCTGCTGACGAGCTCTGCTGGGCTGGTCTTTTCAGCGACACTGCCGCCTGTTGGACTTGCTGTCATTTCAACATCGCCGCGAACACCATCAAGGCTCTGATCAAGACCGAAGCGTGCTGGAAAGTAGACAATGAAGGCAATCGCCGTGAAGGCCATAGCAACCATGTCAAAGACGTAAAGATACCATTCTGTAGAATTGACCTTGCCGAACCAGCCAAGGCTAAATTCAACCAACCGGAAAATTGTTCGTACCAGAATAGCGACCATGCCGATGTAGAGAGGGATCCATATTGTCTGCCAATTCTCATGCATGCCCGTAGGTTGGAAATGCGCATCGTGCTTCTTGTCCTTGAGTACACGCAAGTGCAATAGAATAGCCATGACACAGAACGAGGCAAAGGAGAGCAAACCAAATGCAAGACCGCCAATCAAGGTATCTTTCCCTGCCATGGCTGTGGTGCGATTGTCACTCACAATGAAGCCTGCTCCGGCGCCTTGAATGAGGAAGGACAAGATATCACACGTGACGAACAAACGAGCGTACCACGCCGGTGGAATCAACGCCTTCTCCTGACCAACACGTCGTACAAGACGTCCGAAAATGATGTACAGCGCCGCCATGAAAGCAAGTGGCGCAAGAACAATAAAGAGTTGCATCAGAAGATACAAGGGGAAGCTGGACTCACGGCCTGATGCTCCAAGCGACCGAAGCACATAACCAAGCGACTCTGCAGCAGTTCCAACCGCGAGGATGATCATGTATTTGGTGCGATACTTTCTTATTTGATACGACAGGGCGACTGTCAGTGCGAAAAAGACGATGCATGAAGCGATAGCGCCTGGCAACGAAGGCTGATAGATGTAACCTGCTTGTTAGTCTTGAGTTACCCGAGCAAACAAATGAGACTAACGATTCCTGACATAGGGTTGACGCGCCATGATGTGTAGAATGCTGAGTAGATGCCAGGTTGGAAGATGTCGAAACTTCAAAGCGCAGTCTTCCTTCTCGTTCAGGCAGCATAGCGCGATCCCGCACTTAAATGCCAGAAGAATGTCAGATGGGCAGGGGTTCTATATCATCTGGACTACATGATCAATGTAAGCGCTCACCAGGATATCATGTCAGGCTTGCGCTGCAAGCACCTTGACCTCAATCAGATAATTTACATGCATATGCATTGTGCTTTTCTATATTGGTTGATAGAGCTGAACAAAGCCAAGAACAATCAAACATAGCCCATACACGCCCGCTGACGTGAAGTACACCGAATTGGCAGCCGAGTCCAACGTCAAGTTGTAGATGGCCGCGAACACAGGACCACGAGCTACCAGAGCAAGTGACTCAACAATCGCAAAAGCAGCCATGATACGGCCATTGTAATCGGCACGCACACCATTGAGTGCTATACTCTGTACGGCTGGAACAGCAATGGCACTGAGAGACTGGAGGATGATGGCAGCGTAAATCTGTGCATCCGTTGTAGACAGGGCTACACCAATGATGGAGACGATCGCAAACACATACCCTGTCCTTGCCACCCACAAGTCACGCTTGACAATGGTGATCTTTTTGGAGAATGACTCTGCAGATTCAACTGGCGGTGTGATCGATGCATCTCGATGACTGTCATGCGATTGGAATGACTGGCGTCTGCTATTTCGCTTTCTCCTCGTTGCTGTCTCTGCACGCATCTTATCAGCTTCAGGCGCATTTGTGAGCCACGGGATGGTGATGCCAAGATCATCCCAAGCACCACCTGCCCCACCAAAGCGCTTCAAGAATTTTGAAAAGAGCCAGCAAACGAACGGAAAGAAGAGCGTGAGGGATACCACGGAAGCGCCAGAGTCAACTGAAAGCAGTAACGAAGCCTTCAGCGGACCCCAACGTAGCATGTAGTCTGTATAGAGCGGCAAAAGTCCCATAGAACCTGTTGCAAAGATAGTCATGCCAACCAACGAAGCAGCAATCAGAACATCCCAATGGCGTTTTGCCTCGGGAGAGTGGCCAAGGATATCGAGCGATGAAAAGGACGGCTGGGTCCGTGTGGGTAGGATGATGGCGAGCGGCTCGACAAAGTTCTCATAGAGTACACGCTTGAAGCACTGCCAGAGACTTGAGACCCGCTCAACAGTGCTCCCCGTGGTTATGATGGAAGCACTATCATTGTCTTCGCACGGCGGATTGGATTCTGGCAAAATGAGCCAAGTGTAGACAAAGTACAGCGCCCAAAGACTGACACTGATACCATAGACCAGATCCATGCGATCCCATTTGGCAACTAGCACACCAGAAACCAGAGGACCCATGGCGGTGCCGAGATGGTAAGTCGCAAAGTTCCAGCCAAGATATCTCGATCGTGCTTCTGGCGTCGTGCAGTCGGCAACGTAAGAGTTTTGCGTAGCGACGACTGCTGAGATATAGCCACCGAGACCTTTGAAAACGGCAGTGATGAGTACATAGTACGGATTGGTGTAACCTGGCAACATGACTGTGGCGAGCAAACATAAATCGCCAATCATGTGGAAGACGGAGCAAATCATGAGAACCTTGCGTCGGCCCTGGCTGTCTGAAATAGCGCCATACGAGGGCGTTGTAACGAGGCCAAGCACAGCTGCAATAGTCTGAAAGCCTGCACGAATGCCACTGACGTATATCTGGATCTCCTCTGTTCGACACTTGTTGGCCTCGTAAGGTAGACTTCCGGGCTTGTCATCAAAGATGATCTCGCATATCCGCGTACGCAAGAGGTACACGAGCGGCACTTCCACCAGCGACCATCCGAACGCATTGAAAAAGTTGAGCGGCAAGATGAGAAGCGCATTAGGCGTCTCTCGCGATTCCTCCCCTTCGTCAGTCGTTGACCCAGAATGCCGCGACGGCGAGCGATATGGCGACGCGACCGAAGCATGTGCTGCACTGGCCTTGCTGCTCTGTGTCGCAGCTGAAGAATCTGGTGGCGACTTGGTCTCGCCTGACTTACTAGACCGGCCTCGGTCGCCAAGCAAAGGCTCCTGCTCTGAAGGCGGCATTTGCAAGGACTAGACCGGGCCTGGAGCTAGACAGCTGTGTGGTTAAGGTATCCGGTCAGTAGATGAGCTTATACTTGTGCCGCTCTGCTACAAAAATGACGAAAATGTCGCCAAGAGATCGCAGTCACAGATATCTTATCAGATTCAGCAGGAACTGAACATCAAACAAGACGAATGCAGTCATTGTACTGAGTAACGTTTGTGTACCATGTCAGACGAGCTTTGAAAATGAGCTCCGACGCCTTAACCCAACACAAGGCAGTCCGGGGCTGGCACTCAAGCACTTTCAATTTGGTGACTTTGCAACGCACCAGTTGCTGTTGACCACTATATACCCTGTTTCAACGAGCAAGCATGCCTCGATTCAAGAGCCTCGCACTGGCGGCACTCCTTGTCGTCGCCGGCATCATTGCTCTGCTGGCCACTGTCAGTCGTATGGCACCCAATGCCTTCAAATCTCGTGCGCAGCTGTACAGGGACCACCCTGAGCTACGGGATACAGTCAACGATAAGCTAGCTGCAAAGGAGTTTGCGAAGCTGAATGCTGCACTTGCGCATGCAAAGATGCGCGGCAAGAAGGTTGGGACACCTTGATTGTCTGGCACTAAGCTTTACTTTACCCTGACTGTTTTTTCGGTCCAGAGAATTCAGGGATTGGAACGATCTGAGAGACAAAATGGTCGATGTAGCCATTGCTTTGCTCCTCTACGACTACGGGTGCGCATTGGCATAAGTCGGCCTTGCTTACCGTATGTTCGGCATCAACCTCACAACCACCAGCATTGACCTTATCGATCTTCGACCGAGAGTAGATGGCGCCTTGCCGATTGTAGCAGTCGCTGCTTGAAAGAGCTTGTACGCAACGAACCATAATTAGATAGCATCAATAGCGAGCACATGTGAATTGACCATTTTGTCTGTCAGGACAATTCGATTTTGCTTGACGCAATTGCAACGACCATCTGCCTCTGAACAGATTGCTTAGATTCGCCTCAATTGCCGCTGAGTAAAGGACCTGCAATATGCCTACAGATGATAGCGCCAAAGCAGAGATCCTCTTCTTTGCTGCTCTGACAGACTTCACCAAGTCAAAGTCCTGTCAGCTTCACCTGCCTCCTCTCGATGGTGATGCAAAGCGCGGAGTGCCAATCCGCCAGCTCAAAAGCGTGCTTCTTCAACAACAAGCTGCACTGCTAGACAACGATCAGGCTCGTGCTGTGCTCGAAACATGTGCAGTAGCTGTCAATTTCGAGTACATTGACTGGGATGATTCAACCTTCATTGTCAAGCCTGGTGACGAAGTCGCTTTAATACCTCCAGTTTCGGGGGGATAAATTCGACCATGCTATGCGCTACATCTATGGTACTACAGTCACAGCTTGGCTAAACACATCAAGCAATTCATGCCTCGACTTACGGATGTTCTCGTCACGCTTAGCAATCTCCGGCCAAAGCAAACCATGGTGTGGATCTGCCTTGTCCATCTGCTGTAAGAGGTCACCCACCTCGGCTTCCATGCATTCACCACCTTGCTCAGTCAAGAATTTGTAGAACCAGCCCCAAGTATCGCCAATGTCCAGATCTGCCTTGATGGCCTTTTGCAACCAGCTCTTGGCCTTGTCTAGCTTTCTATCAGACCAAAAGATGCGTGCAATGGTGCACACCAGGTATGGATCGGTTTCACACTTATGCAGAGCATCAGTCGCTCTTGGTATCCGCTTCGTCTTGGGTTCCTGCCAAATCTGCTCGCTCCAAAGAAGGCCACTTCGAGGGCATTCTTGAAGGGCTTTTGATAGTAATGCACGCGCTTGCGTCTCGAAACCACCGCGGAGCTCCAACTTGACAGACTCGTGCCAGAGTCTTTCATTTGCCTTATTGGCAAGTCGAGCTCTGTCGAGCAATGCACGCGCCTTGATGAGCTTCTTGTCGTTCTCTTCCAGGCGTGAAGCGAGGATCCAGAGCGGCACAGATTGCTTGCATTGCCGCACGCCTTGAGCATACGTCTCTCTTGCTCGTGATAAATCTCCTGTGCGTTCGTGAACTTGTCCTTGAATCATCCATAGCCGTGCACTCGTTGGATATGTCGCGAGGCCTTCTTCCGCTAAGCGTAGTGCTTCAGCCAAGTCACCTTGTTGCCGCCAAAAGACCGCAGACCGAATCCAGATACGCTCTGTTCCGCTCTCCTCACGAGCACGCTGGAGTGTCATCTTGGCACGTTCCATCTCACCATTCTCTGCTTCAAGTTTGACTGCTGCGAGCCAGATATCCTCGCTGTCTGGATTATGCTCGAATGACCGAGCCAAGACTGCTCGCGCTTTCGGGAGATCGCCATGCAGCCACAAGTCCTTGGCGTACATTAGCCAGAGTACTTCATCCTGTGGGCACGCAGCACAGGCTTTGTCGAGAATCTCAAAGAATAATGCCGTTGTTCCATGCGCCTTTTCAAACTCTGCTGCTTTGCGCCAGATATCCGCCCGCTCCGGCAGAGCAGACAAGGCATGTTCAAAGATAGCACGCGCTGTTTCTGGATGCTCGCGTTCAATCACGCCTTCGACATCATCCATCCATGTCTCTGCGCGATCTTCACCATCAACGCCTAGGTCCATGCATGCACGAATGATCGCTTGTGCTGTCAAGACACCGCCATCTGCTTCATTCTTTTCAGCTTCCGCGATCCATTGCTCGCGAGATAGCATACCGCCGTAGCGTTGTAACTCGGTCATGGCACGCTGCATGACAACGGCAACACGTTGTTGATTGTGTGCTTGCTCTTCGAGACGTGCTGCAGCCACCCAAATCTCGAACGATGTACGGATTGTGGAGCGCGCCTTGTTGAGTACTTTGCGTGCATTCTCTTCCGTTTCGAGACGTGCAAGAGCAAGCCAAAGCTCTACAGAGAGTGGGATAAGTTCTGTTGCTCGAGCGAGTAAGAGTCTGGCATCTGAAGGGTTGTCTTCGAGACCCACAGCTTCTTTCCACAAACGAACAGAGGTTGGCACAAATTCCAAGGCCTTCCGCATCACCCTTTTCTTGGCCTTTGTCTCAGTCTCAAGACGCATGGCTTGTACCCAAATCTTGACGGATTCTGGAAGATAGGTGATTGCCTGGGCGAGAATACGTTTTGCATTGTCTGTGCCATTCAAGCGAGCAGATTCGATCCAAATGTCTTCGTTTGAGGGACAGTGCTCGCATCCTTTTGCAGCGAGTTGACGCGCCTGTACTTGACGACCCGCTACTTCCTCTAGTCGAGCAGCCGCGATCCAGCCAGGAGCATGTTTTGGATTGGTGGATGTGACAGAATTGAGCAAGAGTCTCGCCTTTTTCACATCGCCAATCTCAGCAGAAGATTGCAAGACTTGTGTGTCGAGGCCTGTTAGGTAGCCTTTTGCATCAATCGCAGTTGTTGTGCCTTCTTTCCGGGATGCTTGATCAAGCTTGATGGCTAGCACTTTATCCCTGGCAGATCCAAGATCGGCAAAGAGTGTGCTCGTACCTTCAGCCTCTGTTTCTGTACCAATACTCGTCTCGAGTTCTGTACTGCGTTGAGCGCCGGCAAGAACACTATCAGGAACAGCATAGAAGCGAGTCTCCTTGTCTTGCTGTTTCAGTCGTTTGTTCTTTCTGGTCAAGTCTCCTACTTCTGGTAGATTGGCCCATTCATCATGAGTGACACTCGACAAGCCTCGCTTCAGATCTGTGAATTGCGAGGCAATGGGAGGGAGTAATGTACCATTCTTGTCGTACTTGCGTTCTTCCTCTTCTTCCCGGACTGGTTGTTTCCGCCTCCGTCTGTTCATCATGATATCTTCAATCTTATCAAACACCTGATCCGCCTCTTCATCTTCAGCATCGTATGGTCCATTCGCAAACAAGCCAGTCTCATTCTCTGGATCGGCGAACCGATCTTCCTCATCACCGTCCAGATCACCATTAGCTTGCGCTTTCCTCTGTGCTTCAATTGCAGCTTGAAGGACTTCCTCTGTAGGGCCTTCTCTAGCAGGTCCGATATCAGAGCGTGTGGTGAAGCCTGTTGCCCCACGTCCAATACCAGCGACATAGTTAGGCGGTGCTTCCTGAGTGAGGAAGGCTAGCTTGTTCATAGAATACAAGTGTGCCCTTCCTGATTAACCTTCTAGCAGATGCTACAGGGAGAGCGAATCAGCAGACAAATGTACCTGTAGTTTTGTCGCGCTGGAAGTGTTTCGAAAAGCATCTGACGTCGTCCAAAGCACAAGCCACACAACAACGACAACTTGCACCCAAGCGCAACAAGAGAGAGAGAAGGGAAAGGGCCATACGCTATGAAGCAGGTCTCTGGCAACTCACTGTTTGATCCACTACCCAAAAACAAGCGTGAAGGTCCAACAGGCGCAGGAAGCCTGTCGCGCTCCATCTCAAGTGCGCATACAACGGGCGGTTCTGGCCTGATCAAAGGCGCTACTTACTCACATACGGATCTACTTGCCCTTCAATCACGCAGCGCATCACCGATTCCTTCGCAAATCAGTGCCAAGTATGCTACGAAATCATCGAAATTCAATAAACTCCTACTCGATGAAGATGACGATTGGGCGAGTGAACTGGATGATTCAACGCGTGCTGCAGAACGAAGACGACAAATGCTCATCAAGTCCATTGAACATCGTCCGAGCTCTTTTGAAGCTGCTAGTTTTGCACCCCTCAAAAAGACACATTCCTATCCGCAGTATCCGTTTGTTCAGGCTGGCGGCACGGGTGGCCTGAGAACGGGTCATGAAGCCATTTTGCAGGATCCAGTGTGCTTGCTAGACTCAACCTATCATCCAACCTTACCGAGTGAGAGCGACGGGGATGCTGTGTTGGTGGGTACAGCAGAGTCAGAGTCCTTACGTGAGGAAATAGGTCTACGGCTAAGTCGGATCGCTCGATTCAGACGCATTATGCAGAGTAAGCATATTGACTTGCATGCACTCAAGAAACTAGCGTGGAATGGTGTTCCTGGCGAATTACGACCCTGCGTTTGGCAATTATTACTTGGATACCTTCCTGCGCATTCAGAACGCAGAATTTCTACACTGGCTCGGAAACGACAAGAATATTTGGATGGTGTCGCGGATGCTTGGCAGCGTGGTGAAGCTGGACTGGATCAAATGATCTGGCATCAAATCCATATCGATGTGCCGCGTACGAATCCGCTGATTCGATTATATCAGTTTTCAGCAACACAACGGTCGTTGGAACGGATACTGTATTTATGGGCGATTCGACATCCTGCGAGTGGGTATGTTCAAGGCATCAATGATCTTGTCACACCCTTCTTTCAGGTCTTTTTGGGTGCGTACATTGAAGGTGATCCTGAACAGTGCGATCCTGGTACGTTATCCGAGGAGGTTCGGCATGCGGTTGAGGCAGATTCCTTCTGGTGCTTATCCAAGTTGTTGGATGGGATTCAGGATAACTATATTCACACACAACCTGGTATCCAACGACAAGTTGCCAATTTACGAGAATTGACTGGCAGGATCGATGCGCAGCTTGTGCAGCATTTGGATTCCGAGATGGTGGAATTTATTCAATTCAGCTTTCGATGGATGAATTGCTTGTTGATGAGGGAGATGAGTGTTCGTTGTACGACACGGATGTGGGATACCTACATGGCAGAAGGTCCCTTGGGCTTTTCCGACTTTCACCTATATGTGTGCACTGCTTTTTTGGTCAAGTGGTCGGCGCAGATCAAGGAACGCGATTTTCAGGGGATCATGATTTTTATTCAAGCCTTACCCACGCAGAGCTGGGGAGACAAGGAGATTGAAATGTTGTTGAGTGAGGCGTTCTTGTGGAAGTCGTTGTGGAGTCATTCACCAGACTTTGCACGCAAGTAGCAAGGTGTATGTAATTATAACATTGGAGGGTCATCGTTATGTGACATGCCTAGTCTCGTTGCAACCAATCCACTGGCCGTTGACGACTCGCCTTGATGGCTTGTCCGAGGGATGGATCTTGCGCTGTGGTAGACAGAATACCGAGTGCTCTTGCCCTACGCACGGCTTTCCCCAATTTCCGCTGATTCTTTGCAGACAGGCCCGTTGCTTCTCTCGGCTTGATACGACCGAGTGTGGAGATGTACTCGCTGAGAAGATTGAAGGACTTGTACTCATCCTGCGGGTCGATTCCCAGCATCGCGAAATCATCCTGGTTGTAACCCTCTGCACGCCGTCGACTGAGTGGCCGTCTCGCCTCAAATGCCAAATCCTGGGGCGAGTAAATTTCACCTGCCACATCGATGCGTGGTTCGTAGTACTGTAGGTCTTCCTTTGAGTAGCCTTCCCTGCTGCGTCGTTCTTGCGTGAGACGGGATTGCTCTTGCTGTCGGAGTTGCTGTTCAGTTTGTTCTTGTCGCATGGCGGAGGATAGGTCTGTCATGGGTGGCATGAATGGCTTTGGCTTTGGGGGTCGTTTGCCTGCACATGCGATGGCTGCGGAGGAGAAGGGCCGTCTGAGCATGTTGTCTTATAGTCTCTATACTCTGTACTGTAGTTCGATCTCCTCCTCCCTTCAGATTATTTCGAGCACGTGTCCAGTCGCGAACAAGAAGAATCAAGACGCGTCGAGAAGTAGATACCATACAGACTATACACACGAGATACAACAATGGCAGCACAGCTCAAGCCAGGCTCACTCGAATCCATATAGCAAGTCATCCTCTCTTCCTATTCTCAACATCAACTAATCATGCAGCAACGCAGGGGACTCGAGCGAACCCCAACAACCACACGTCCTCCAAGTCCTCCAAGTCAAACAACTCGCCAACACAGCCAATGCCATCGAACGCTACAAACTCATCGTCTCCGATTCTGCAAAACTAGTCCAATGCATGCTTGCCACCCAGCTCAATGTCCTCGTCAGCGACACAGGACTCGCGCGTGGCAAATTCATTCATCTCAAGGCCTGGACGTGTAATAAGATGGGCACGTCGGGAAAACGTGTCATGGTGTGTATTGAGTGTGATGTTCTTCCTGATCCTCCGGTGGATAAGATTGGACAGCCGGTACCGGTGCATATCGAGGAGCCATCAGCTGCAGCACCCGTACCGGCAAAGGCTGAACCGGGCGTTTCTTCAACGACCAATTTCTATGGTAATAAAGAAACACCTGCTCCTACTAAGCCTGCTCAGCAACAGCAGCAGCAAATAAAGCCCAGTGGATCGCAGAGTAACGTCGCCATCTACCCAATCGAAGCGCTCTCGCCCTACCAAAACAAATGGACCATCAAAGCGCGCGTTGTAGCGAAATCGGAAATCAAGCACTGGCATAATCCAAAAGGTGAAGGAAAACTCTTCTCTTGTACTTTCTTGGATGAATCTGGGGAAATTCGTGCAACTGGCTTTAATGATGCGGTGGACAAGTATTACGAGTACCTCGTTGAGGGACACGTCTATACCGTTACCAAGTGTCGTGTGAGTATCGCAAAGAAACAGTTCTCCAATGTCAACAATGAGTATGAACTCACGTTTGAACGAGACACGGAGATTGAGAGTTGTCCCGATGCCGCGGATGTGCCACAAGTCAAATTCAGCTTCTTGCCACTTGCAAAGCTTGATTCGATCGATAAGGATGGTATGATTGATTGTATTGGTGTCGTCAAAAATATCGGCGACGTCAATGAAATCACCTCCAAAATGACGCACAAACCATACTCAAAGCGCGATTTGGTATTGGTGGATGAGTCTGGGTATGAGGTCAAACTGACCATTTGGGGGAAACTCGCAACAGAATTCAAAGCAAACCCTGAATCGATCCTTGCCGTTAAGGGTGTCAAGGTGAGTGATTTCGGTGGCAGGACACTGAGCACCGTGCACTCTTCCACCATGCTCCACGATCCAGAAATCCCGGAAGCTTTCAGTTTGCGTGGTTGGTACGATCAGCAGGGCAAGCAACAAGTCAACTTCTCCACACACGCAAGTGCCGCCTCGATGGGCGCCGGCAATGGTCGTGTCGACAAACGCTACACCATTGAACAAGCAGAACGACAAAACATGGGTATGAATGAGACAGTCCCGGATTACTATGAATTGAAGGGAACCATCATCTATATCAAAACCGACAACATCTCCTATCCGGCGTGCGCCTCAGAAGCGTGCAACAAGAAAGTTGTTGAAGACAATGAAGGTGGTTGGCGATGTGAAAAGTGTGACAAGAATTTTCCTGAACCACAGCATCGCTACATGCTGACACTCAATGTGCAAGATCACACTGGACAGCAGTGGTTGTCTGGATTCGATAATGTTGGGCAGCTGATTTTGGGTTGTTCAGCGGGTGAGTTGCAAGCACTCAAGAACGTCGGTGGCAACGATGCAGCCTTCAAGGATCGTGTGCAGGAAGCGCATGGGTCTTCGTGGATCTTCAAGTTGAAGGCAAAGCAAGACTCGTACAACGGACAAGTCAAAGTCCGAACACAAATTCTGCAGGCGAGTCCACTGGATTATGGCAAGGAGTGCAAGTTGCTCGAGGAACAGATTGCTGCGTTTGGTGTTTGATGTGCTAGTACCCTTAAGACTCTGGTGCAATTGTAGCTTGAGCCTTTGCTGAAGCTGTGCTTGTTGTCTCCCGTTCCTTTACAGCTTGTTGCTGCTTGTGCGCACGATGTCGACCGAAATACTTGCGTGCTGTTGCGACATCCTTGAAAACGGCATGCTGTTGTGCCACTGCTCGAGTGAGTGCGCCCTCTCCCTTCTCGTCGGGGAAAAAGCCTGGGAACCAGTTGAGTTCACGCTCATAGTACTGGTCGAGCATGGCTGATGCTTGGTTGTGCGAGAGGACTTCTTGCTTGAGCCAGTCTTCTGTTGTAATGTACTGCATAGACTTATTCAGCGGCTCAACAAAAACGAGCGATGCAGAGGACGGCCCTGATTCGGATGGGCCCCACTCGCTTGTCACATCAATCGAGCCAGATGAATCAGCAGCATTGAGCAGCTTCTGTGCCGTGACTTGATCCTTGAATGTGACGATCCCAGCACCCGTCCGGTAACCATCTGGCTTTTGCCGATTCGCCTTGAATGCGACTGGCTGGCCTGCTGTTTTGGCGAAATAGGCAAGGAGCTGTTTTGTGTCCTTGAAGCGGATGCCGCCCCATGCCTGCCACCGGACTGAGGCCATTGCAGTTGTATAGATATAGTAGACGACGTAGTTCTTGTACTTTTTGTCGCCTACTTCACGTGCTCGAATTTTTTAAATTCACGTCGCGTCCAAAGAGCAAAAGACGCGACATTACACACACAGATACAGTTAGAGACGATAGAGACAAGCTACAACGAGAGACAACGAGTCACGGCGCCATGGCAACAGTCGAAGCACTCTTCGCTCAGGCAGCACACCAACAACACATCCAATCCCGCCCATCCCTCGCCGTCAAACTCGAACCATCACAACTCCGTCCTATTGCCTTCCGAGTCTTTACAAAGAAGTACGGCCTCACACTCAAGTCGGATGCTCTCGCACTACTCGCACAACATGTTGGGCATCGTTGTGGCGCGACGTGGCGAGCGACCTGTGAGCCTGTGTTGGATGAAATCGCGAAATCCTGGAAGAGACTGAGAGAGACGGAACCCATTGTCGCTGAAGCAGGTCTAGCGCCCATCATCCGGTCCCTCGATGTACCGCATGCCGCTCGACCATCAACTCTGGCACGAGAAGAGACGATGGTGGCGGAAGCAGCAGGTCTGCAAGTAGGACAAACACTAGAGAAGCTTGATCGCAACAAATACCTGCAGTGCATCGATGCCTTTACCCAACCACAACACCGATTTGCAACAGAGCGTGCACTATTTGAGCAAGTTCCAGCGAAAGAGGTGCGCTTGTTGGCTGACATTACAGCCAGTGCACAAGTATGGCTGGATCGCTATGCATTCTTGAAAGCACGCATCTTGCGCCATGCATCCTTTCAGACACGTAGCTTTGCTAATCAGCAAGGTACCTTCCACAAACTCACTACAATCAAGAACCTTCTCGGCAGGCAAGGTGGCGACTTTATGCTATTTGGTCTGCTCGTCACAGGTGCAGATGGTACTCTCCACCTGGAAGATCCAGATGATCAAATCAAGCTCGACTTGACAGAAGCAACATTCGGTGGAGGCTGGTTCGTTCCTGGCTGCTTCGTCTTGGTGGATGGACACTACAAAGAAGACGGCGTCTTTCTCGTTGATCAGATGGGTCAGCCGCCAAATGAGCTTCGTGAACAGTCCCGCAATGTGTATGCAGGTTTCGATGTGCTTGACGTTGGTATTGAACGCTCTCAGGAACGTTATTTACTCAAAGCAGAACAAAGCTACAAGGATGCCAAAATTGTGTTCTGCAGTGATGTACGGCTGGACGACATACGCTCCATGAAAACAGTCAAACAAATGCTCGGCAACTATGAGGTCTTGCCGGTTGGTGAAGCGCCATTGGCTATTGTACTGATGGGCAACTTCATCTCACATCCACATCACACAAATGGTTTCTCTGCAACGTACAAGGCTCTCTGGGATGGTCTCGCCACTATGCTTGAGGGATTCCCAAAAGTATGCGCACAAAGCAAGTTCATCTTCATTCCAGGCTCCAACGATCCATGGTCCCTCGCTGGTACAGTTGTTTTGCCTCGCCAGCCGATCCCAAAGAGCTTCCTCAATCGTGTGGCTCGAGCAGTCAAGGATGTCACCCTTGCCACGAATCCCTGCCGATTGAGCTACTTTACGCAAGAAATTGTCATTTGTCGCGAAGACTGGTTAGAACGATTCAGACGTCAGAGTGTAGCTACAAAGGCAAAGCCTACCTCAAGAGCAGACGATGAAGATGAAGCGATGGCAGATGAAACACAGATGGACACGCCGGTGCTCGATGGTCTCGATCAAATTTCACAAACATTGGTCAGGACAATACTGGATCAATCAACACTCAGCCCCTTTTCACAATCTACACGACCGACGTATCCAGGGTACAGTGCTTCCTTACGGTTATTCCCCTTGCCAAACGTTCTCGTCATGGCGGATGGCGCATTGCCTAGCTTTCAACAAACGTACTCTGGTTGCCTTGCCATTAGTCCTGGACCGATGGCACAAGGAAAGGATGGTACCTGGATCGAGTACTGGCCAGCTGAAAAGTCTTGCATCGAGAAGAAAGTCTATGTACACTAACAACCATTGCACTACAATTCAATACCCGGATGGTCTGCTCTTGTGTCTTCCTTCGCACAATTGAGCCACAATGTATTGCCGAGAAACGATTGGATTGGAAAGGAAGGAATGAAGAATGGTACGATCATCAAGTACTTCTCCTGTATGTCACAACCAGGTGTCCCTCGCTTAGCCTCAAACTGAAGAGTCAGGTAGTCAAAGAGTAAGACATCGCGATCAAACAATTGAACCGTGATTGTTTGCGGCAGATTGTAAGCTCGTGTTCCTGTTGCGCAAGGGCCTAGCAAATCACAGCTTCTTGGGCAATGAGGCATTGGAGACATCTGTTCAAGCAGCTCGGTTTCGTAACTCTTGAAGCCACACCCTCGAGAGACAGCCTCAGAGCAATCGATCATATCAGATGCACACAAGACCGGCTGGCTTCTAGCACTTAGACTGTTGATTTCGCAGGCTATTGAGTCAGCTTCAATCACGTCCTTTGTGTGCTCTTACAGTTGTATTGCCAGTATGTTGTACGATCCTTCATGGCTTCCAGTGCATCAATGAGTGTCTTTACCAAAAGTTGTCCAACTTTGTCGCCTCTCAACAAGACAGGATGGTCTTTGATGGCTGTGTTGCCGACTGAGCCCCAATGGCCTTCATAAGAAACCCTGACTGCATTGGCACCAAGTTCAGCTTCATTCCAACACAAATTACCTAACCATTAGCCGTGCCACACGTATCGTCCGCAGCAGTCTTACTTTGAGTGGTGTAGTGCCTGCCATCACTAGCGCCAGATTCCTCAGTCCGTAGTGGAAGTATATCGTAAACCTGGGTTTTCAAGTCCAAGCTACCGACATCGACATACTCTTCTGACCTGACGATGCGAGCGTTGTACTTTGGTGCCCCTGAAAGCGAGAATTAGCAGATGCCTTGTATCAAACTCATTGAGCAAACCTCGAGCTGCGCATGAGAAGTAGTGTCTGGCAAACCAGAAACAAGTTTCCTTAACCCAAGCAGGTACATGACCACCACAAATCAAGATCTTCCCTGGATGTTTGGCATAGTCGACTGTAACGACCATAGCCATGTAATCATCCACAGAAGCGGTGTAATTCGAAGGGTAGTTGTAATAACAAACTGCTGTCAGCATGAATGATGGAGCAGCGGGAGAGGACTTACGCTCTGTAGTGGGTTTATCAGGACACGTCCGATGAAGTTGAGGAAGGTGGCTCCCGTTGTAGTAGCAGAAATCTTTATACAAGATGTTGTCTTGGGCTCGGATACCCATCACAGTGAGTGAAATGAAGCCCACGTACTTCAACGAGATCATTTTGCGTGTTCTGCTAAGTGACTATTTCGAAGGTACAGCAGAGGGCTAGTAATGCATCATACAACTGAGGTCACAATGGCGGTTATCGCTATCTCCGATTTTTGTGCGAGCCGATAGGCATGTCGTATCAGCTTTCCCCTTAGCATCAAGCGCACCATGAAGTTATGGAGATGATGATCGTCACAAGAGATCATTGGTCCGCAGCTGACGGCATGGAAATTTTGGAGGGCGGAGCCCCTGTAAATTTGCAGGGGAGGAAGATATCTCGGAGCACCACCAACTTTTCAAACATTTGACAACAGAAAATGAAATTCGTCAAGTACCTAGTCTACAAATGGGTCCCAGGGTATCCCGCTCTGGTGCCTCTCACCATACAATCGAGTTGAATGACATTGCCAATGAGGATTGCGATCTCAGCCATCGGAATAAAGTAAGGGATGACCATAAAAATTTTCTCAGCCCGAGAACATCCAGGCTGCTTTTCTTTGGATGAAAACGAAAGAGTCAAAGAATTTGGCAAGCTCACGTCGCGGTCGTAGATCACGGCTGTGATGCTTTGCGGTAACTTGTAACCTGGGACCCCCTTGAGGCACGGACCTACGCGGTCACAATCGCTCGGACAATGAGGTGTCGGAGGGTCCAGCCCTTTCCGTTGGTTCTCAAGAGTAGTGTAGCCGCAACCAGACTCGACAGCACTAGGACAATCGACAAGCTCCGATACGCATGCTACTGGCTGAAAATTCGGAGACAGGCTTCCGACTTGACAGGCTGTTGCGTTAGTTGCTGTGGCAACACTGGTTTCGCGACTTACCGTTGTACTGCCAATACCTCACTTTGTCCTGGTTCCTGATTCCTTCCAATGCAGTGATGATCGCCTCCCTGAGCCACATACCGACTGCCTCATCCTCCATCAGAACAGGTCGGTCCAGATCCCTGTCATTGACAAGGGCGCCCCAGGAGCCATGGTAATCGACACGAACATCATTGTCTCCTGCTTCTCCTTCCTGCCAACAAGAATCAACTAAGTATCAGTATCCACGAGAGGGAAGGATATCGCTCACGGTGTGTCATGTAGCGAATACCGTTGGCTGCGCCATCATCGTGTCGCTTTGGAAGGAAATCGTAGACCTGCGTCTTGAGGTCTAGACTGCCGACGTTGACCTTCTCTTCCGACAATGTGATGCGGACGTTAAATAATGGGGCATCTGAGATGGTCAGCCACTTCGTACTTGTGCAGACCGGAGATTTGGACATACATCTGTCGCCGCACGCGAAGAATCTTCCATCATACCAGTAGCAGGCATCTGTAACCCAGTCAGGCGTTTTCCCGCCACAAATCAAGAGTTGCCCGGGGTGTTTGAAATGGTCGACTAGCATGTCCACGTCGACATTGGCTGGTCGTGTGTAATTGGATGGCCAATTGAAGTAACAAACTTCTCGTAAGCAATTGTTCAATCCTTGGTGAGCTCACGATCTTGTGTTGCTTTGTCAGGACAAACATGGTGTAGACTTGGTAGCTTTCGTCCGTCAAAGTAGCAAAAGCTCTGTGCACGCGTGGGACGTTGAGTTTGTGAAGTGACGCATTTTGTCAGCATCAAGAGCGATGCTGCTACCTTGATCAGAGACATTGCGAATGTGGATACCAATGGAGATACCGGCTTGCTTTATATGCAATTGTTATCAGTTGCTTGTAAAAAAGGCGGCCGGGATTGTGATCCTCCTCACACGATAGCGACGTTGCATTGAATCGCCAGCAAGTGCAACATGAAGGGATTGTCAGTCGCCTTGCCTACTTCTGGTACGCTAATCTGGTACGCAGGGGTGTGCAAATTGAAGGTGCAACACGATAATGGCATTTCCAAATTTGCGAGGAATGAAGGATAACGAGATTCTGCTAGGGCCAATTCAGGAGAGAGACCTGCAATGAGTGAGACGTTTGCTGGACAGAAAGCTTGTACAGGGCCTACATCTGGACACCACGGACGCTTGGACTTCGAGCTTGGCAGCGTGCCAGGTATTCGTCGAAGATATGCTACAAGAATGAGTCGACCATTTGAGCGACACGCGCACGTTGCGAAAATTCACCCGTCCCCGCATTCAGGATGGCGTGCTTCGCTTTGCCGTCCTCGTCCTTGACTCCCGAAAGAGGGGGGGTATCATTTGCAGGGGTAACGGACTTTGTCTGAGGACTGTCAAGACTTGGATGCCTGAGACCATGCTGTGCTGCTGTGGCTGCCGCGGCCGCATTGGCTTTAGCTGCTTCTTTCCAAGCGGCAATATCGGCTTCCTCAATCTCCTGCCAAGAGACATCTGGCGGCGTGGCATCATCCAGGCTGAGCATGACCATGCGCTGTACGGCTGGAGTAGCATTCTCGCTAAAGAGATGCGGCGCCAAATTGTAAGCAAGATGCAATTCGTGCGCTGCCATGGTGGTTTCTTCCAGTTTGACAGAACTCCGTCTTCGCGCCATGGCATCCTGAGAGCTCTTCTCGTCCAACTCGTCTATGGCAGATGGACCCGGATTTTTTAGAGATGGTGGTAATACAATCGGCTCTCGTGTATGCGTCCAGACAGCATCTCCACGATTTGTTCGCACTTTTTGAATCGTTGCTGTTAGGATATTCCTTAGATGGATGTCCAGCGCAGATAAGATGAGCTCAGGAACTTGGGCGCTGACGCCTCCTAGTAGGCCGTTCTCAAGCGCTGTAGCTAATATGCGATCTTTGAGAGTTTCTGGCTCTGGAAGCTGGTAGGATTCTGAAGCAAGCGGTACATGAAATCCCTTGAGAATATCATTGTGATGTTGTGCTAGATCTTGTTAGCTTCTTTGTCTCTGAGCCACTGCTGCATACAAGTATTAATCTTTTGTTGCGATACAGGCACCCTGGGTAGCTTTGCAAAACGCGTTTCAATCATAGAATTGGGCATGGTCTTGGCATTTGCTTCAGGTTTCGGAATGGACTTCAACCGACGCCGCTCACGGGTTGGCAGGCCCATCACTTCGGCTTTGAGCCGTTTCGCATGAGGATCTCCCTTCATGCGTGGCGGTTCGCGCCGTTTCTTGCTCCATCCAAGAGAGTTCGCTATCGCAGGTGGTGGCTCCTTGTAAGCATTTGATAGCAACGTGAGCATAATGTCATTGTGCAGCTTGATCGTTCCATTGACCAAGATGGGTTGTAGCTGCTGCTCGAATTCGTTGCGAGTCAAGCGCGCCGTTAGAAAGTCGGTCACTTGTTGTTAGTACATACTCGCGAGACCTTCCGATACAAGCCCTACCAATCTGCTGATACGCCGACCATTTTTCTTTCAGTGCCTCGTGCAACTTATTGAGGGGCACATCAATGTCCACGCGCGCAGCAGCCGATCTATCAGCACCAGATGCGACCGCAGGTGTCGCTTTGCCATTGCTAAGTGATTTCCGCGCCTTGGATGCGCTGTCAAGACCAATGCTCTCCTCAGGGGACGCGACAGGTGATGAGATTGGGCTTGCCCTGTTCGCATCGACCATGGACACTGCCCCGTCAGACCGGCCCAGCTACCTGAATATGCGCCGCGGTCCGTGGGGGTGTCGTTGTTGACGCTTCGGCTAATTTGGGTCTGGCTGGTGGCATAGAATAGTACTGCCTCTGGTCACCCTTTTACTGCAGCAGAATGAATCTTGCTCAGCATTCTACGAAGAGCTGGCTAAAAATACAGGCGTAATAATGAGGATGCAGATACTACTCTTGGCGAACGAGCAAGTCTTCGCTTGTCAAATACCGCTTCACGTCGCCAATCGTGCACTCATTCCGGTGGAAGATACCAGCAGCCAAGGCAGCTTCGCAGCCAGTCTCCATAAAGACCTCTTTGAAGTGCTCGGGCTTGCCTGCACCAGAGGATGCGATGACTGGAATTTTGACCGCAGCCTTGACATCTGCGATGAGTTCAAGGTCGAACCCGCTGTTGCTACCATCTTGATCCATGCAGTTGAGCAGAATTTCACCACATCCAAGAGCTTCAACAGCTTGAACTAACTGCCTGACATCAAGATCACGCGCCTCGCGGCCTCCAGAGACTGTGCATTGATACCAAGCGTATTCCTCGCCATTTGGGCCTTTCCGAGACGTCTTGATGGCGTGGTGCTTTGTCTCTTCAGGACTAGCCACGTATCGGCGCTTGGGGTCCACAGAAACCACGACAGCTTGATTACCGTATGCTTGAGAGATAGCTTCCAAAGCAGTCGTACCGTCTGTCTTTTTGTCGTTGGCGTAGTACTTCTCCGCAGCGTAGACGGCATCGCTGCCAATAGAAACCTTGTCGGCTCCTGCATCAAAGTACATGCGCGCAACATCAAGGGCACTGTGCGTTGTTCCATCAGGATCTGTCGTATCCTTGATGCCTCCACCGACTGTCATTGGCACAAAGACCGTCTTTGCCGCTTGCCTTAGCACCTCGAGCATAGGCGCCTCTGCAGCACGCGCATTCCTGAAGGAAGTGATATTGAGGAAGGTGACTTCATCAGCGCCTTCCTTGAAGTATCTCGAGGCCAGCTCAACAGGCTTGCCGAGATTCCGAACATCGCCTGCTTCATCCTTTTCACGCACATCATATTGGTCGCCTTTTGTAACGACGAGGTCGCCCTTGTCATTTGAGCGCACATCCAAGCAAGCAATCACTCTGAATGTCAAGCCACCACGTCCAGGCTGCTCGCAAATAACGGTTGCTTTGCCAGTGATTGGTTTCCGCACCTGTTTCTTCAAGAAGGCCTCGAGGATCTTGAGTCCAGCAGCACCGCTTTTTTCTGGGTGAAATTGTGTAGCAAGGCAGTTCTCGCGTACTACAGCACCAACGTATTCTTCTGTACCATACTTGGCGGTAGCAACGCTCCAGCCGCCGCCGAGCTTTTGATCCATCTTCCGCGCGTACGTGTGCACGTAGTAGTACTTAGCATGGGGTGTGATACCGTAGATGGCTGTATCAGTTTCATCACGAACGACGGCAGAATTCCAACCGATACAAGGAACGGCCTTATCGGCATCATCGAATTTGCGCACGATACCGGGAATCACACCCAGACCAGGGACATCAGGTGCTTCTTCACTGCCTTCAAAGAGCGCTTGCATACCGACGCAGATGCCCATGAAGGGCTTACCGGCATCGATGTAGTGCTTGAGAGGTTCTGCATAGCCCTTGTCCCGTAAGGAAGCACAGACATGGCCAAAGTTGCCGACCCCTGGGAACAAAAGAATCTGATGTGGTCAGTCAGGAAGCCTTGGGAGCGCATGTAAGCATACCTCGGCCTTTTCAATCTCAGAGGGATCCTTGATGAACTTGTGCTCAAATCCAATCTGTTCGATGGCATTGCAGAGACTTTGGATGTTGCCGGCACCATAGGACAAAATGGAAACGGTTGGTTTGTATTCCTCAAACTTGGGAACTTTAGGGGGAGGTGAGCTCATTGTTGCGAGCAGATGCAAAGAAGCAGGAACTAGATGCGCAGGCTGTCGTGCGAGCGATTAGATCTTGTCGTGGGGTGAGGGTTGGAGAGATGCAGGATAGGCGAGAGAAGCAGAGACCTGCTTTATAGGGAGCGAGGCCCTTGGACTGGCGGGGCGATCTCCCTCGTGGGACGCGAAGGCCTTGCAACAGGGAGTGGCAGAGTCTGGCTTTGGGATGTTTCCTTGTGAGTCTTTTGCGATCTGTGTAATTTTTTGTGGACGAAGGAGCACGCCCGGTGTTTGGCCCGATACGCCGGACACAGTTCTATGGTTTGAATACAGAAGAGTGTCTATAGCGAGTCAGACAGGCCTCGGATATTTGTACAATTTGTACATGAAATATCTCCTAAGTGCAACAGCGAGCAAGCAAGGATACAGCAAGGACCACTCGAAGCAGCTGCAACTGTAAGCACTATGACTTGTTGCGTGACTCACATGGCATAAGAGCGGTCTCAGCTCCCTGCAAATCTGAAGATATGTCAAGTGACACAACACCGATCCGCAGAAACCTGAGTCTGGCCTTGCTAGCAGTCACACTGCGGCAGCCCATCTCGGTGCTGTGTGCCTGCTGGACGACGCCTTCCTTTCTCTCTTCCTCCCCACGACCAACACAGCCAAGACAGAACGCGAGAAAGTGAGAAACAGAAAGAAGCTGAAGCAGAGCATCCAGAGCAGGAGACACTTCGTACTTCACAGACAAACAGCTAGCTAGTGGAAGGATATCCGCATCTTCTTGTATCTTGCACATTACACTACTACTCCCACAGAAACCATATCTTAGGATTAGGAAAGAAAGCAAAAAAAGAACATTTCTCAATAAGACTTCCGCGAACTATGGCAGACTACAACGATGACGACGACCTCTTCAAGGATCTGTAGTATGTAGACCCCATGCTACACCAATTTGACGGAGATAGCTGACACTTTATAAAGCGGCGACGAGGATGAACAGAAGAAGGAAAACAGTGCAAGGCCAACCGCCGCTGTAGGTGGCGCTGCTGCCGCCGCTGCTGCTGCATCAGATGCTACTACAGCTGCGGCTGCCTCCGACATTGCAGCGCAGCTTCAACAACAGGCAACCGCTGCAGCTGGTGGATACGCGTCTAATAATACGCAAGATCTAGCTGCTCAGCTCAGTGCTGCTGCTGCTAAAGCCAGCGATCCGCGTGCCTCTGATCCACGTATGCAACAGCAGCTCGCTGCCGCTATGCCACAAGCTGCACCGGTTGCCTACCCAGGCCAGCAACAGCAATCTGCTGCGCAACCAGGTGCAATGCCTGGGATGCCCACACCTGAGCAGATGCAGCAACTTCAGCAATTTCAGCAGTTTCAAGCAATGCAAGCTGCCCAACAAGGCTTGCCTGCGCCGCCTCCCTTGCAGCCTCAGCAGATTATGCAAATGTTTAATCCTGGTATGGCACAGCAGCAGCAGCAGCAGCAGCAGCC
This sequence comes from Protomyces pachydermus, assembly GCA_003717275.1. NCBI lineage: Eukaryota > Fungi > Ascomycota > Taphrinomycetes > Taphrinales > Protomycetaceae > Protomyces > Protomyces pachydermus. The sequence goes on along the minus strand of QXDU01000110.1, from coordinate 304,170 downwards.
ACCACAGCAGCAGACTACACCGCAGCCTGCTCCTACTCCTGAGGAACGACCTAATGTGACATTGAAGGATGACGGGTATATTTTCCTAAGAGTCCCTGCTCCAAATGACGTGGGACAAATTTGCATATTCGAGATGGCTAACCAAATTTAGTAAAATGTTCATTGGCGGTCTCAACTGGGAGACAACAGATGAGTCGTTGCGCCAGTACTTTGAGCAATTTGGCGCTGTTGCTGAGTGCAATGTCATGCGAGACGGCACGACAGGCCGATCGCGTGGTTTCGGGTTCTTGACTTTTGCAGATCCAAACTGCGTCGACAGTGTCGTTGAAAAGGAACACTTTCTAGACGGCAAGATTGTAAGGGAAAAGATCTTTCTGCGACCCTCTTACTAACGCCTAGATTGACCCCAAACGCGCCATTCCTCGAGACGAGCAGGAAAAGACTGCCAAGATGTTTGTTGGTGGTGTCCCCGCCGACTGCGATGAAGAGGAGTTCAAGGACTTTTTCAAGCAATTCGGCCGTGTCATTGATGCAACGCTCATGATGGATAAGGATACCGGCAGACCGCGAGGCTTCGGTTTCATCACATTTGATGCAGAATCGGCCGTTGAACGGTGTGTTAATGCACATAATCTCAATATCCATGGCAAAGGCATTGAAGTGAAGCGAGCAACACCCAAGGGCGGTGGTCGTGATCGTCAAGGTCCAGGCGCTCAAACAGGCCACTACTCTGCACAGAATGTGTTTGGTGGTACCGGTGCCAATGCTGGTGCTGCACCGCAACAAGCAGCTGCTTACGGCGGTATGTCATCTGCTATGATGGCGCAGTACTATCAGCGTATGCAAGCATGGATGCAGCAGATGCAAGCAATGGGCCGTGGTGGTGGTATGGCAGGTGGAATGATGAATCCAATGATGATGCAGCAGATGCAACAAGGACAGATGCAACAGCCTCAGCAGCCTGGTGGTGCGCAAGGCGCGTGGCAGCAGTCGTATGGCGGACAACAGTACGGACAGCATGATGACGCTCAGGAGGATGGACATAAGCCTCCTACAGGACCTCGGGAACCTCTGCCTCCTCCAAACGCGCCAAGCGGTCCCTCTGGGGGTGCGCGACGCGGTCCACGCGGTAGTGGTGGCGGCGGCGGCGGTCGAAGTATGAGTGGAGGTGGCAGTGATGGTGGGCGTAGTGGTCGCGGTCGTGGTGGCTACCGTGGATCTACACGGTTCGACCCTTATAGCCGTTAAAAAACGCATCTTTTACAATCTTGCTTATACATATCGCATAGAGTTAAATCTCACCATCTATAGACTCCCAAGTGACGCTTTTGCGATCAATGTCAAGGCGTTTGCGCATGCCGATGAAGTACACTTCAACAGATTCTTTGCGTGAGCTATCTGGCTTCATAACGTGCACTTGTCGGAAAACCTTCTTCATACGGTCTTTGAGTCCTGCTGCCTCTGGGCCATTGAAAACTTTGCACACAAAATGACCGCCCCGTTTGAGCGTGTCTATGCAGAAGAGAAGGGCACAGTCGCAGAGATCCTGACATTAGTTGGCGTTCAGAAAGTGATGAACCATACAATAGACGCGCCGTGGTCAGCTGCCTTAAGACCTGTCGTATTGCTCATCCTATAATGGGCCATCAGATACTGCTGAGTATGGTATGCACCGCCATTCGGCAGGGGAACAAACATGTCGCTCAGAACCACATCCACAAGCTTTGGCCGAGTTTCTTCGATATCACGGTGGATTCCTGCCTCGTCTTGCAAGGCATCTGCAGACAAGACTCGCTTCTCGAGATCAATGTAAGATTCTGGCTCCAGTGCATCTTCAATAGCCGCGAGAGCCTCCGCATCTTCAGGGTCATCCTTGCGTGCTGGCGTTGAAAGGGATATGCGACGTCCACGATCCGGGTCAGAGAGGTAGGTGACAATGGCATTATGAGTTCTCCGAGACAAAAAGTTTGCTTGCATAGACGAGACTCCCTTCGGTGGAGTTGCCGGCAAGATGTCAATGCCAAGCACCCGTCCTCTTGCACCCACATTGGAGATGGCAACTTGTGACCACGCACCAGGAGCGAAGCCAAGATCCACCACAGTCTGTCCCTTTTTGAAGATTTTGTGCTTCTCGTTAATCTCCATAAGCTTATAAGCAGATCGGGCTCTTAGCTGGCTGAGCTTTGCATCTTTCGCAGCTGGGTCTTTGACTTGCCGAGCCAGCCAGCGAGAAGAGGAAGCTGTTGTCTTGCAGCGGATTTGTTCATGGATGTCAAAGACACGCAAGAGTGTCTGGGGAATGGAGAAGCAGCAATGACCCTGGCGGCGTCCAGGCATACCTTCCGAAAGACTACTCAGTAGCAAACCAGCTTCTGGGTGACACTCAGTCTGGCCCGTCTGGGTGTCTGCTTCTTGCTGCGTGTGAAAATGGGCGGCGCGCTCCTGGTAGCCGCGCTGTCATCTCCTCAACCACCTACACACTAAAACGCGACACCCTCTAGCCCCTTCAATGAAGCTCATTGTGGCCTTGTCTCTCGTGTCTGCCACGTTGGCAGCCGTATCTGACCTGCCCGTCGACAGTCATGGTCTCGTTCAGCTCAATGACAAGCGCTACACAGCCTTGACTGCCGTTCCGCGCGAACATTACTCTGTTGTCCTCCTCACGGCCCTTGGCTCGCAATTCAACTGTGCTTTCTGCAAGGAGTTTGATCCACAGTTCAAAGCTATTGGGTCTTCAGTTCGTACAGCGCAGGCGTCGCGTGGCAAGAACACACCAGAGATCATCTTGGGTAATTTGGATTTCAGTGCTGGCCAAGAGACTTTTCAGAAGCTGCAAATCGCTAGTGCACCCAACCTTTGGATCTATCCGCCCACCAAGGGTCCCCACGCCAAGGTTGCCAATGAGAATGAGTCTCCTGAGCCTATTCGATTTGATTTTGCTGGTGGTTCGCCTGAAGAGCTTGGTGATCAGGCCATGGAATGGATCAGCCGGATTACTGGCACAAAGATGAAGATCAAGCGTCCATTCGATTACATGAAGTTTACACGCATGGTGGTGAGCATTGCAGCAATTCTCGGCAGTCTCTACATATTCTACGCTGTCGCTGGAACCATCTTCTACTCTCGCCATTTCTGGGCAGTCTTGACGATTGGCGCTATCCTCATCTTCAACGGCGGTCAGATGTTCACTCAGATTCGACACATGCCATACAGTGGCCGTGGTGGCTATGTCGCTCAAGGCTTCCAGGAACAATTTGGCGCTGAGGTGCACATCGTTGCTGCGACATATGCCATCCTTGCCTTCTCCACCATTTCCCTGGCTATCAGTGTCCCGCGTATTAAGCACGAAGGCACACAAGCTATGCTTGCAGGCGTATGGGTAGTGATTCAAGTGATGGTCTTTAGCTTCTTGCTTCAGCTCTTCCGACAGAAGAATGGTGGCTACCCCTTCAAACTTCTTTTATAAGAGGACTGCTAGATGGTTTGCATTCTTAGAGCCTCGGCGCTTCACCAATAAAGCGAACTATTTGAATCTGTCCGACTTGACCAATTTTGCACCAACCAGGGTACTGCTTTGCAATCTGTTGGATAATTTGAAGGACCTCTGCCTCGCCTGTACGTGAACGAAGACTAGTCTTGAGGTTATCCACCAGCTCGCGCATCCCAAGGCTCTTCGCTGCTGCTTTGGGTTTGGACGCCAATAACATCTTGATACTCATCATCGTTGCTGGTACGAGTGCCAGGACAGTCGCTTGTGTCAAGTCTTCCGGGGTCTGCACGCCTTCTTCAAGCCTAGCGCGTTTTTTGGCAAGAATGCGATCGAGTAGTGCAGATTCACGCGCTTGAGCCGTACCGCGAAGGAGTGTACCGGGTTCTTCCATTCTTATTGCTGATTGAGCTGGTTTCTGCAATAGTGAACGTTTGCCCTCTGGCAGTCCTGGTATCCTTGATTGAGCGACCAATTCAGGAAGCTGAGCAGGTTGGCCTTGCCATCGTGCTAGGCATTCTTTGAAGTGCGCTAGACGCGCACTAGAGCCGACATGGCGCCCATTTTCCATGCCCTGGGGTGTGACGGACAGCGAAGGTATGAGATTTCCCTTGTGTAGAACCATGACAGGCTCAAATGTAAAAGCATCAGGTTGAACCCCAGCTATTTGAGCAAGATGAGGAAGGTCAAATTGACTTCTAGCAGTATATGCAACAGCGTCTTGTAGCCCATGGAAATTAGGTGATGGAGACAGAGAAGCAAGCAGAGCAGTCTCGAGGGCTTGAAACAGTCTAGCGAGCAAGGCCTTGCTCTCTTGGAAATCTGGAGGTGCTTTCACATCTGTGTAGGGATTTTGGTCTTGAGCTACTGAAGATGGTCGCCGCTGATGACGTTTCGAGGGAGAAGAGGCAGCATGAGGCACTTCTTCTGCTACATCGTCCCTTCTCCGTTTAGTATTCGAGCGAGAGAGCGTCGACATTATACAGTCGAAGCTTTGGCTAAGGGTTATATGGCTTTTGGTCGCATCGAGTCGCAATCAAGAACCAGACGCGCCGTTCGACAACGAGATGGTCACGTCTATCTGGCGCCAACAAGAAGACTGTCAAGGCTCCAGAGCTCGTGGTCAACGATTCAGAATGGTCATGAATATGCTTTTTGCGATTATACCATCTCTCAATAATGATCCCGTGTCTCCCCATTGAATTCAGCCTTCCCCTGTGTCTTGATATCCTGGTCCATGCGCACCGTCCCTGCCGCAACCTTGACACCACCATGTATCCGATCCCAAGTCGTCGGCTCATGTGTCGCAAAATGATGCGCCGGCTCTGTTGGATTCTGACCACGTTGCCGACCTTCTTCAAAGCGGTGTGAACCATCTGCATTGCTTCCAGTCGTATCCTTCGTCTTGCCATTGTCACCACCATCCTTGAGGCCGCGACCCGAAAACTCATTATTGACACTGCGCATGGCACCCTCCACTGCATCCGACTGGCCGGTCCCTACAGCATCTGCCAAGTCCTGCCCAAACTGCTCATGCTGCTTTTTACGATTCGCAATAGCAAAATCTCGCGCTGCATTGCCGTACCGCGCCAGTAGCGCCTTTTGAAACTCCTTTGCAGCTTCAGGTAATCTTCGATCCCAAGTACTCGCTGAACCCGTTGGAACACGCATGCCATAACAGAGTGAATTGGCGAGGAATTCTGATTCAGTCAGGAGTTGTGGGTTGATATCATTGCGCGCTGGGTCGAGATTATTCTGGACAGTCTGACCGTTGCGTCCTTGCTTTTCAACCAGGTCTTCATGTTGCTTGTTGGTGTTATTATCCATCTGTTTTGTAGAGTCGACGGATGCAATTTGCTTGCCAGAGGAGCCGTGGTCCGCATCTCGAGATTGATGCGACTGCGCATAGGAGATGGACATGACTTTTCCGCTTATACAGCCCTTGAAGATGCTTGATGGTTGTTGCGAACAAGGAACTCAAGCTCAAACATGACGTAGCAAATAGATGAAGAGCGCTTCAGATGGGTCAGGGGACCATACAGTGGAAGTGCCCCATTAGAGCTAGGCTTGGAGGGTAGAAGAGCAAGGTAAATATACAGACATAGTCATACATGAGCTAGAAAACATAATCGACATGAACAGAAAAAGGAAAAGGAGAAGAAAGCTATAGACAAGGAAGAAGAACCATCAATTTCATCACATCTCCATGCGCCAGTCATTGTCGTCCTCTTGAATAGCAACACACCCATTGCCAGCGTAGATATCGTAATCGCCCTCTTGCGCATCCGGTCCGCGATCACCTTCAAAGATGATAGCGCCTGCTTTGCGCACACGATTCGCCCAAACGACTTCTTCGACATTGAGAACTTCCACGGCTGTGGGTCGTTCTGATGGATCAGGCGAGAGCATCCACTTGACAACACGGTCAAGCCCACCTTGTCCCAGATACCGATGCGGTGCAACATGCTCACCTTGAATCATCAACGCACCTTCATCAGAACTACTCAACCGTGGCGCATCCGATAAATCACCCGACCGCAGTTTTTGCCAACTCGTGCCATTATCCGGCAAGACGATATTGGCAGCCACTTCGAAGATCATGAGACCCAGAGAGAAGATGTCGACGGGTTTGTCGTAGATGCCAGAACTCAGGACTTCAGGGGCAATGTACTCACGATCCCCTTCGCGTTCCGTGTGCGCGGGTGCAGGCCATGCACAACTCATGCCAAAATCGCCAATCTTGAGGACCCCCTCAAACGTAACAAGGATATTGGCTGGCTTCAGGTCGAGGTGCAGAAAGCCAGCGTCGTGGATATACGACACGCCAAGACACAATTCCGTCAACACCTTCCAAACACGAAACTCATCCAGTCGAGATTGCTGACCAACATCTTGCAAAAAGACGTCCAGCGAACCATTCTCACAAAAATCAGTCTGCATGTAGAGATGTGATTCTTCCTCCCACGAGGTAAAGAATTCCAAGATGTGTTCATGCGGTCCGATCTTTTGCAGAATCTCGACTTCCTCAAGGCGACGAAGCCGGCCTTGCGCTGTCCCATGCCGCGTTTTACTCCGTTTGATGGCGAATTTGCGATGGGTCTTGCGTTCCTCGACACTGTAGACTTCACTGAATGCTCCGCCACCGATACGTTTCACGTGATTGAAGCGCCGTTCGAGACATGCCGGGATGACGGTGATGGGTGACATGACGGTCGTTTCCGCTGGTGGTGGGCTGATGAGTGGGAAATGCGTAATGCGTGAATGAGAAGGTGTCGATGTTCGCAGGGACAGGCGCGATGCATCCGGTATGCAGGTCTCTGTGGAGGGTAACATGTTATGATGCTGATCCTGCGAGTTGGGTGAACCACCAAAAAGCGATCGTTTCCGCTTATCCACCGCACGCGTAGGTTGTGCAGAGCCAGGGTACAAGACTTGTCGGCCGCCGAGTCCAAAGAGTCCCTTTGTTGGTGTGAGTGGGAGCTGATCGAGATCTGTCGCAGAACTGGCATAGATGATGGACGACTCGCCCTCATTATCGACATATAAGTGATATTCATCGAAGGACGAAGAATCGCCATGGAGCATGCTCGTACTGCCAGCGAATTCCTGGGAGGGTGCCGGTGTCCATGGACTAGCAGCGAAAAATTCCTTGCCACCGCTATTATGTGAAGGTGTCCCCGGCGTTGTTGGCAATGGACCGATGACTGGCCGTTTACAGGGTGTATCGGGTGTAGGTTTGATCCTCAGATGTTCCGCTGGTCGATTCCGCTTACTGAGTAAACCCGTTGACATGAAAGCCGTTTGCAACGGTTTGACTAGCTTGAGAGATGGCGTGTTGTAGTCTATTCTGGAATTGTCGAGGCCGAGTCGTATACCCGATAGGGAGAGATCGCCCGTGATGCCTGCTGTTTGGTCGAGTGCATTGCCAAGTGATACCTCTCCCTCGCTGCTAGACTGCGTTATACTCCCACGCGAAAAAGGATGCGGTGCGCGTGGTTTATGCTCGAAGCGCATGTTGGCCGCTGGTAGGATATGTGCCGATGGGTTCGACAGTGCAGCCGCCGGTGTACCGAATGGCGAATCGCGATGACCCGGTGGCAAGAAGTCATCGACAGACTGTTGCTTCCTGACTTGACCAAATCGTCTGGATCGCATCTGGCTCGGACTGCCCATGGATGTTTGATCGAGATTCATCAGCGCATCTGAGCGTTTGAGTGGCGATGGGCTGTTGACGAATCCATTGTGTTCCTGCAGTGGGGCTACGGTGGGCGGCATGGCAATCGCCGTTGTTGCTCGTTTCCCAAGGGAGCCTGCGCGCCCACGGCTGTAGGGGACGGTGAAGTTTGGCTTGTCGGCTGAGGTGGATCGCTTATGTGCAGACATGACTGGCCTTGTTACGACCTGGACCGTCACAGGCAGTCGAGACCCTGGGTCTGGTTGTTGTATACTGATTACAGGAAGCAGATGCTGTCGGGCCTAGTGCACAAGGGAGGAGGTGTGTGTATGGAGAGGGGTTGGTTGTCGGTTTGTGTTGTTTTGATTTGGGCGCGCGTCTTGAAGTTGAGACTGCGGGAGTAGAACTGCTGACTGCCACTGCGCTGAGGCCTTGGACAAGTTTGATATTTCGTGGACAACACACACAGAGACTGCTACATGCTATAAGCTATAAGCTATACCTCAAAAGCTGCTTCTGAACACTGCTCTGCTCATCTGTCAAGCTGCCACTGGCAGGACGGCCGCATGGTGACAGACACCTCACGGCTCATTGTTCCAACGCTGCGGATGCAGCCACCCAGTCCAATTGAAGAGGAGGATGGCTCACCTGCCTCGACTCTCTCTGCGCTACCGACGAATGTCACTGCAGAACTGTCTGAAATCCCCGCAGCAATCGCATCTGCTCCAACAAGGGGCGCAACGGCGAGGGTCATGGCGAAACCCACGACAGAGAGCACGGACGGTGCCTTACGTCCTGGCACAGCCACCTCTTCAGGCTTACTCACTGAATCGGATTCAGAGACAGGCGGCTATGCTTCATCATTACTCAGTGCACATCGTCGTGTACCCCCTGCTGTCTCTACCACACTCGCTAGTGCAGAAGCACCGACAGCACGACCACCCCAACCTGGCAGACTCAGTGTCTTCTCCCGCCGTGCAGCCAGTCGTTCCATCAATGAAGAACCAAAACGTACCATGACCATTGAAACGGAGACAGTCGCCAACATGTCAACCCTGAAAGCCGAACACTCGAGTCGTAGTCTTCGCAGTCGTGCTTCCACCGATACTGTCAGACCAAGCGCAAAGCCACCAAAGAAGAAAAAATCGAGGTTGGCTGTTGCTGGCGATCGTGCCAATACACCCATGGGACAAGCTGCGCAACATGTCCCTACCAAATCAGAGATTTTCGCTGCAACCATCACGCAAGCTGTTGATGAAAATGAAGACAGCGACAGCGACGAGACGTTTGTGTATGAATCGAATCCGAGATCTCCTAAACGGCTGAGCAGAAGCCCGAGCTTGACATCGCTACATGGGACCAGCGCGCATAGTCATGCAGTCGGACCCTCCAGCCTTGCACCAGGACTAGCAATCGGTAGCGGCAGTAGTAGTGGCGGTGGAGTGGGTGTTACGTCCCAGCATCACGCAGAGACAGGTCATCGCATTGCATCCCTCTCGCGCGATCTACGACATGCAAGCCGACGTGGCCATGCCATCTCTGGGAAGCGAAGCATGAAATTTGCGCATCCTCAGGATGAAGATCGGCGTGTCAGCTATACACTGCGTGGGTATCCCGGGTCAGCGACACCAGGGCAAGATACAACGTCACCGTTTAGATCCCCGAGACTACGACCTGGATTGGAGCGAAAGGGATCGAGTCCGCATTCTAGCGGCCATAACTCACCACGACAACTTTCACGTCCTGCTTCACCGTATGGCACGAGTGGCGCGAAAAAGGCTCGTGGACCGAAACAGTTCAATGCGTGGTCCTTGTATGAAGATGAGGAGAATGGAGTCGGTTGTGAACGTACACCATTTCTCCGTCGTGGTGAAAGTCAACTAGGGATGCATGCCGCCTATGGAACGACACAGGGCCATCACAGGAATAAATCTGCTTCTCTCTTTGCCGGAGTCCCGTTTCTCATGGCGATTGTGTGCCTTATGCTCATTGTCCTGATGCTCGGCGCTGCTGTGCTCTCTACCACACAACCACTCCGCAACGTCAAAGTTCTCGACCTCTCCCACGTCCTTGTATCAAAGCAAGAACTCATCTTTGATGTTGTTGTTCAAGCCATTAACCCCAATGCACTCGCAGTACAAGTCAATGAAGTGGAAATCTCAGTCTTTGCAGAATCACCGTATGTACGAGACGTACCTGTGCCTTGGTGGCATACAGGCAGTGGTGAAGATTCTACAACCCTTCTACTTGGTCGTGTGTATGAATTCGATGCAGCCTTGTTATTCGAGTCACGCTTCTACAATGGTAGTGTGAGTACACCGCATGGCGCACTACGGCTTGAGAAACCTGGCAATTCAACAGATGATGGGGATGGGCATCTTGTTTGGGAGCGTGTCATTCAGCACCCATTCCAGCTAATTGTTCGGGGTGTCTTGAGGTATCGCAGTAGTTGGCTCAGTCACTTGACACGCACGGTGGAGATCTCCAAGAGTGTTCGTGTGAATCCTGCGAAACATGGCATGGAGGAAGATGCATCATAGCTGTCCGTTTCTCGACCTTCTTCTTTTTTTGGCTTTCCCTTCTGCATGCGACAGTTTTGTTTCGCTCAATAGAAATTCGCATGAAAGAATACATCCTGTCTACAGCTCATCAGAAAAGGCTTTCATGGGCTTTGCATTATCCAGCACAGTCTCCCAACGCGTTTTTGTTTAGCAGCATTCAAGACCAGTTGGCCTGAACTTGAAATTCCAGTAGCATAGCCTGGGACTTGCATTGCAGATATGATGGGCCCGGGTATGAAAGGTATGGAAGCAATGATCGAGTAGAACTAACATCTCAAGCTTCATTTCGTCGCGTCCAGATCCAAAAACACAAAAACAAAAAGGGCGACAAAGGCAGACAACACAACAACTCAAAGCACCACGCATCATGTCCCTCGAAGGCTGTGTCGCAACCCTCCGCGCCTCCTGCACAACCCTTCAAAACAGCCTCGACATCTTCCACGACAGTATCGCTGATTTCCCACGCCTACACAGCGTCCTTGCCAACACGCGTCATTTCGAACTACTCCCGGAATCACACGTCTTGGCAGCGCAACGTGAACTGGTTGCTGAGATTGGTCCACTACGGGAGGAATTACTCGGTCGAGCACAGAAATGGGTGACGGGTGAGGAACGACGTGAACAGGGTTTGAAGAGTAAAGTGGCCTTGAACAAAGTACGATTACAATCAACAACCTCCAGTACGAGTGCAAGTGCGAGTGTGAGTGTGAAAGAGGCAAGTGGGCATGAAGCAGCGGGTCAGGCAGAGCGTGCTGAACGGATGCGCTTGCTCAGAGCAAAGAAGGCACGTTTGCACTACCAACTCAAGACAATCGAGCTGGAGAATGTCGGTCGCAAGACACGCATGAGTCTTGCACCGCGGAGTCACATGCCGTAGCAGTCATAGCAAGGATCAAAAATGGATAAAAGATGATGGAATGTGTTTTGTGTATGTCGCTAAAACAAGGGCGGATGCAGAGCCACCCTTGAGTTGTGCAGTCGTAAAGACATGGATGGCTTGATGAAAGAGCATAGAGCAAAGGATATCTACTTTGCCTTGAAACCACGAGACTTTCGGCGACCACGCGCAATTTCCTGCGTCTTGCGCTTGCCATTGCCCTTGAGGACGTACGGCGCCGAGTGCGAACCAGGGTGCATGTTGGTGTGCCTGAGGGTTTCACGCCATCGTGAACCACGGAGCAAGACAACATTGCTGCCGGTTGGGGAACGAGCGGCCAACTGGTCGAATGTCAAGCACTCACCACCGGCCTTCTCAATGCGCGCACGAGCAGAGGTGGTGAAACGAAGAGCGGCGATGGAGAGTTTAGGGGTTTGCAACATGCGCACATCATCGGTGATGGTACCGACAACAGCAACGGTCTGGTCCTTGCCGTTGAGTTCGCGAACGACCTTGGAGATGGACATAGGAGGTCGGTTGGTCTTTGACATGAAGAGACGACGGAGGATGACCTTGTTGAATTTGCTGTCTGTCCTGCGGGAGAGGAACCGGTATAGCTTGACGAGGAGGGCGAGGTAGACGTTGTCTGACTTGGGTGCCTGACGTGCGCCCTTCTTGACGTGGTGCTTTTGGATATCGAGACCCATGTTTTCTAGAAGTTAGTCATTGAGCTTTTGTACTTAGGGGCGGAGCGAGAGGGCAGAGAGGGAAGGATGGAGATGAGGATTGCAGCATGCACAGAGCCGCCTGTGTACGCCTGCATACGCCTGGGCATTCGACCTCGTTCGTCGCTCATTCGAATGCAGCTCAAGGTCGATGCTGCTGCTGCACTGTCCCTCATCATCGCATCCCCTGATCCCTCATGAGCAAGGCCTGATGCTGCGTACCTGCTTGTGTCTGTCTGCCTTCTAGGTGCTCTGTCTCTTGCTTGTCTCTTGCTTGTCTCTCTGTCTCTTGCTTCTGTCTGCTCCTTTTCCTGTTTATTCGCAGCAGCAGTCACAGATGGGCATTATTCATTATTCTCACGCCCTCGGACACTCCCGGGACAACGCAACACGACTTACCAGCTATACTTACCAGCTATACTTACTAGAGAGAGAGAAACACGACTTACTAGCTATAGTTACTAGAGAGAGAGAGAAATAGAGAGACCAGACACAGGCCCACCATGGCAGCCCCTATAAATGTACAGCCGCAGCCACCAGACACCGCAGTCCAAAACACATCCACCTCGCTCCTCCCACAGACACTCATCGACGCAATGCGATCCAACGTCACCGTCAACTTCATCGCAGGTGGCATGGCAGGCTGTGTCTCACGCACTGTCGTCTCCCCCCTCGAACGCATGAAGATCCTCTTCCAAATACAATCACCCGGCGCACAGGCCTACAATGGCGTATGGCCCACCCTCGTCAAGATGTGGAAGGAGGAAGGTTGGCGGGGGTATATGCGCGGCAATGGCAGTAATTGTCTGCGCATCTTCCCCTACAGCGCCATACAATTCGCCTCCTACAACCTCTACAAACCCTTCTTCCTCTCTCAAGGCGACGCGGAACTCTCCGTCGTCATGAAGTTGGTGGCAGGTGGACTCGCCGGTATCACGTCAGTCGCCTTCACCTACCCACTCGACATCACCCGCACCCGTCTCTCCATCCAGTGCGCAGACTTTGCAAACCTCCCAAAACACAAGCAACAAGCCCTACCCGGCATGTGGGGTGTCATGAAACAAATATACAATCTCGAAGGCGGGATGCGTGGACTCTATCGCGGCATCATGCCCACCATCTACGGCGTCGCACCCTATGTTGGTATCAACTTTGCAGTCTATGAAAGTGTCCGTAAACACTTTGTCACACTAGAAGGCGGAGAACCCACCGCATTGCAGAAACTTGCAAGTGGTGCGATTTCCGGTGGTGTTGCACAATTCATGACCTATCCATTTGATGTGCTACGGAGACGCTTTCAAGTCAATATGGTGATGGGGAATGGGTATACCAGTGTCTGGCATGCTTGCCGCACCATTGCAGCGAAAGAGGGACTCAAGGGTTTCTACAAGGGCATTGCTGCCAACTTGCTCAAAGTGGTCCCTTCCATGAGTTCTTCCTTTCTCACATTTGAGATGACCCGGAGTTATCTTCTCAAGTTGTAATGATCCCCGCATGGCTTGTATGACATTGTTTATTTCTTGATAGCATTAGAGCGAGGCATGGCATTGTAATGATATTTCAACTGAACTCCCTATACAATCACAACTTGGCTTCAGGCGTCTTTTCAGCCTCGAGCATCTGTCGTAACCGCAAGATTGCCAAATACTCAATCAAGCGCTTCTTGACCTTCTCCAAGCCAAAGTGATCTTCGTCCAGTTGTCGTCGTGCAGCTTCAATGGAAGTCCGTTCAAGCGCTTGGCTCTGCGACTGTTTCATCCAGGGTACCTCCAGGATATGATCCAAATACGTCCGAATGACCTGATACTCTGCCTGTTGTGGCTGCATGCGCTTCAACCGTTTCAGCTCCTTTGTGGCGACTGTTCGTGCTTCAGTCGATAATTCGGCAGCATCAATGCGTTTCTGCAACTCACTCGCATCATCTTCCTCTTCTCCACCTTCATCACCCGTTGCTTGTGATAACTCCTTCTTGATAGCGCTGAGTTTTTGTCGAAGAATATACTCCTTCTGTTGCTTGTTGAGGGTCTGATCCACCGTACTGCTAATCTTGCGCGTCACCTTGATGGTATTCAGTTGCCGTGAAACAAGTTCATGCACTTTCCCAACACGCTCAGAGACATCTGTTGCTTGTAAAATTGCGAGTTTCTCTTCATAAGAACCTTCCACGACAGAAGACATCAAATCGCATAATTGACCGGCATTATCACAATTCGCCTTACCAATGAAATTCTCCAACCGTCTCAACAACACAGCCGGTAATTTCAAACCCTTGAGTGTTGTGATGAGTTCAGTGGAAGCACCCTTGAGTGACGCCAATCGTGTCTGTGCATCCATATCCGTCGTTGCAAGTGGACCATCCTTGAAATACGTCACCTGCGCTTCCAACATCCCTGACCCATCTTTCGCAACATGACACGCATCCATGCGAATGCGAGACCGACCTTCAATCACGGCAATCACCGTTCCATTCGTTCGTTCCATCCGGATAAGACGACCGAGACAGCCATACGGCGCGAGAGTTGCTTTGATTTCGGAAATGGAGGCAGTGACTGGATCTGCAGTCCTTGTGGAATCCAGGCGTTGTGGGATGCAAGCGATGAGTGGAGACGGGTCTGTTGCGTAGACGAGGGACGAGAGATGCGCTGCTGTGTCTTTACGATCAACAACGAGGCGTAGAACCAGGGAGGGGAAGAGGATGGAGTCTTTGAGAAGGGGGATCACCGGAAGAACGGCGGGCGTTGCTGCGGCCATATGAGCGCTGCGCCGTACTGGATGAGCTGAGGGAGATGGTCGGGGTGAGTAGCTTCTACAAGTATGCGGGGAGGCGACTCGTTGCGTAAGTTGAAGGGCACGTGAGAAAAAGAAACAAATAGAAACAACTAACTCAGTCCTCCTCCTACTACCGCTACTTACTCTTTCGTCAATATTTGAGAACACTGCTGCCGACATGCAAGCTCGGATCATACTCGATACTAGCTCCTCTCCTCCTCCCGTCCAAGGCTCACTGCTACCCTGCCTCGTCAAATACTCCGGCCCAGCACCTGTCGCTGACCACTTCCAGCCAGTCGAACTTGATCAAGTTGCAGGAGAAGTCACAGGCCCTCAAAAAGAAGCTTATTTCCGAGGCAGACGACTCCTTGGCAATGAAGTTGCTATCCCTTCTGGCTATAAAGCTTTCGTCCTTGACAGTTCTGCTCAGGCACAAACACAGCCAGTGAGCAGACGGGAAGAGGAAGAAGACGAAGATGAAGCAGAGTTGGAAGAAGTACGCACATTCAAGGTACAGGCAGCCTTGAGCAGTCTGACTTGTTATGGAAATGCCAACCTACCCGACCCCAATGCGCCAGTCAAGAAGATTGAAGCCTGGTTGGCACTCTCTCAAGTCTTACACAATGCACCAAGTCCCGCTTGAGCTGTATACATGCCACCAGGCGTCTATTCACCATCCAATACCATCTGCGCTGTACCACCAACAATCAGCTCTGCTATTGCAGGGTACCCATTTTGTTCGTGAGTGATTGTGGATCCTCCCAAAACACGCTCATCGCCATCACGCAACAAATACGCACGTTCCATGGTCGAGAGCGCTTCAAACGAATCTGCCTGCAACGATGCAGGTAACGGCGTTCCCGAACAAACACCATACCGCTTGCAAAACTTGAGAAAGACTTGCCAGTGTGGATCACTTGCCAACAAGGCCGCATTGCCAATCACAATACACAATTGTTTTGCACGAGTCAGGGCAACATTCATGCGTCTCTTTTGGTTGATGACACCGAGATTTGCAGTGAGATCGCCATCGAGGAAGCGTTCTTGCGCTCGCACGAGACAAACAATCACAACTTGAGCTTCTGCACCTTGATAATCTTCCACGGTACCCACACCCACGGCTCCAAGTTGGACAGCACGCAAAGCGAAGCGAATCTTGACGACTTGTCCGCGAAATGGAGCAATCACGGCAATATCCTTCGGTTGTACCCATTCTTGCAATTTCAAAAGCGTTCCTTGATGAGCTTGATTTCCGTTGTATTGTACCAGGAATGTACGACATTCAAGTCTGTCATCTCTTCCTTACCCTCATGTGCAATAAATTCCACAGGGATGCGACCCAGCCGTGTTGCAATGTCATCGACATTTGTCGCGCAAGCAGTCAAACTCGAGTCATACGACAAAAAACTGGGCACCATCAAAATTGCCGGATGCGAGCGATAATTGCGATAGAGGTTGCAGAATGGCGGATAAGCAAATGGTAGTGTAGGCCGAGGATTCTTCATGAGATTACGCCTTGCATACGGATGATCGCAGTACACGCTTCGATCCATGAGCCTTTCAAACAGCGAAACATCCAATCCCTTTTGGCGTGCAGCACTTGATTCGAGTTGAGGACCCAATTGCTTGTGGTCTGCAGCGAGCACGACAGACACGCCCGGGTACTCAACAACGCGCAAAACAGCAATCGTCTCTGGTTCGCCTGCTTGTCCTGCCTCGTCAACGAAGAGATGTGTAAAATGAGGCTTGATGGTGTGCTGCATAGCCGGATGCAACCATTGCACCTTTTGCATCGCTTGTGCTTCAAATTTGGCCAGGTCCAAATTGCGACACCTATTTTGTGTGAGTTCGCAGATTGCTGTGCATGTACCAACAATGACGCGATACCGCATGAGCTGTTGAAAAGTTGGCATTGTGAAAGACCCATCCGTGACGTGGCAAAACGGCAACAACGGCTCAGGGATCTCTGCAAACGTCCGATTGTCGAGGTTCAGCACAAGTAAATCTGCCAGGTGACGAATATGCGCAATGAGGCGCATGGCGATTGTGTCCGCAGCCGTATTGCTTGGCCCACACGCTAGAACATGTGCATCTGGGTTGTCTAGCAAGACTTGTAAGATTGCTTCACAGACAGTCTTCGTCTTGCCTGTTCCAGCAGGACCGTGTAAGCACCAAGGAATTTCATCTCCATACGGACGATGAACGACGTCTTGTACTGCTTTTTGTTGTTCGAGATTGAGTGACTTGTCATATCACTTGAAGGGCAGCAGTCGTGTCAACTCTGTCTGTATTCGTCCATGTCGGGGTTTCGGATAAAAATGCGTATACATCCAAGTCGACGCATCCAGAGCTGCAGCAGCAAGCTCGTGTTTGATGTTGAATATGGTCTTGCTATTGTAGAAGAACTCGAGGTTGAACCGGCCAGAGTGGTACCAGATGTCCGGTATTTGTAGGATGACTTGACCTTTACGACGTTCACAAGCATACACGCGTGCCGTATAAATCTCGCCATCTGCCATCTGCCGTTCAGGTATCAATCGACGCAGCTGAACCAAGTCACCCGGCATTGCTGGTGGTGTGAACTCTTGGACACCAGGCACTTCACAGACATAAAGTCCGCTGAGTGCGTCTGCACGTCGCAAAGGTAGCAGAGCCGTATCATAACGGTTGTAAGTAGCAAATCAAGCATATTGTGCTTCAAGCTCTACGTCACACAAGCGCTCGAGATGCTTTAGATAGAGTTGCAGGCTGAGCACTTCAGTGCTTTTCTGTTCCTTGGGCTTCTCAGACCATAAAGTAGGTTCTGACCAGGATGTGATGCACGCCTCGTAGTCGTGTTCATGCTCCTTGGGCTGCAGCGGTATATAGGCCTCGATGGTGTCATTGCCGCAGAGACGGCTGCTCAGGGGCTTATCAACTCCTGAACAACGACTTCGTCGCCTGCCACCGTCGTCTCTTGCATGAAAGCGCGAAATTGTCTCGATCGCACCGCAACAAAACAAGCAACACCGAGAAGAGGCTGCATGCGCTGAGCCAGGCACAAGGCCGTCGACACACATGGACCAATATGCTGCGCTACGGAACTCCATCTATAGTGCAGTTCAAGAGTATGAGTCCTACAAGTCGCAGAGCATCGATACAAAATCACCCCGGCTAGAGCAAGCTACAAGTCGCCCATCAAGTGGTCTGCTTGGGCGTCCAGGACTAGGCTCAGCTAGTAACTCGCGTAATGTCAGCCGCGAGCAACTGCCGACCTTGTCTAGTCTGCATGCGAGCGAGCGACAAGGCCGAGAGACGTCTTTGCCATCCCCGTCCCTGCCTGACCGCCGCGATGCTGGATCACCCTCGCCAACACGGAGCGCTCCAGCGGGTGGATTCGACGAGTTTCTTGCAGCTGCCGAGTCATACGAGTCGCAGACGCTGCTTATTGATCTCCTGTATCTACAAGGGATTGTCGACTTCATGCGCTCAGAGCATCCCTATACCTCCAACACGCTGCGTAAAGCCATGGACGCTCGTAACAAGGATAAGCGTAAACTATGGCAAATTTATACAAATGAGATGCAGGGCCTTGCAAGAGCCTACTCGTCTGGTAAGCCCTTGCCAAGCCCTGTAACATCCTCTCTACGCAAGCAGAGCGCTCGCTACGATGTGCTCAAGGTACAGATCGCAGAGTGTAAGAAGGAACTTCGGCATACGCTGCTCAAACTCGATAAGCAAGAACAGACGTGTGCAGAAACAGTCATGGATGCGCTGGTACATCTGCACAGACAAGCAATTATGGATGCGCGGCGGCGTTACGCCATGGCCGACCCCATCCACGACAAGACAACACCGATCGAGGCGCATAATGAACGTGCGCGTGTCTTCAACCAGATTGTCAAGTTCGTGGCTGATGACCTGAGACGGATAGAGACGCTCATGCGACATACAGGTGGTGCCTCAGGAGGACATGGCGTGCCTGCTACGGGTAAGGACAAGAAGCAAGGAGCCGGTGTGGTCGAGGCTGTCGAGGCTTTGACTCTACCGGACTATCCACCCTTCAACTGAGGCCTTTGACCTGGAGTAGCTCCCGTCTGTACACATCCGTATTTATATTTCAAATCTCAAAAGACGACGTCAATTGCAACCACACCCGACAAGAAACAGTACACCTGGGCGTTTACAATGGCAGTTCGCATACTCCAGACTGATAATGCTATGCGGCTATCGCCCAATCATACAGCGTTAAGCAACTCGAATGCAGAACTGATTGCTGCACTGAAGCAGAGTCTAGCGACCAAGGACTCTGCGACTGACGACGCCCTGCTCTCCGAAGACCGCGACGAGTATGAGATTACACTGAAGCTCTTTTTTACACCGGATACAACCGCAGAAAGTAGATCAGAGTATGTCGCGCGGTGTGTTGATGCGACCATTGAACAGCTCAAAGTAAAGTCGATTGACTTGCTCATACTGGCGTTTCCGGGCATTGTCCTCGATGCTGAAGACGAAGAAGATGCGTTTGACGAGCTTAGCTTGAAGGATATTGCAAAAGTATACCAAGCAGCTCAAGATCTCGTTGCACAGGGCAAAGCGAAAGGCCTCGGCGTGTCGGAATTCAGCGCCGCACGGCTAAAGCAGCTTTACGACACAGCGGCCGAATACAATGATGCAGGGCTTCCCACCGTCAATCAGATCAATCTCAAAGACTGCTGTGTGATGCCTGCAGATTTGATTGCACTTGCAAAAGACCGAAACATCAAGCTCTTTACGCATGGCGATCTCAAAGAGATGCTGCCACAAGCGCAACTAGACGATTTGATGACCGATACTGATGCGCAGACACGCTTTACCGCAAAATGGGTTAGTAAAGTGACTTGTGTCGTCAAAAGTAGAGGGGTCGTCGAGTTCAAAGGCTATGCAGCCATGATTGAAAGCTAGATTTGCTATGTTCATGTGTCATTATCATTATTCTTCCACATCACTTAAGAACAGCTTTGCATTATGTGTACGCTGCTGACTTGCAGTCACATCATCCATCAATGGGCCACTCCGTTGCGATGTCTTGATAGGACTAGACTTAAGCTTGGCACGGAGTATTTGAATAGTCAAGTCGCGTGCCGCAAGCAAGCGTTTGAGCGTCTCTAACGACTTCTGGGCGTAAACTTCTTGCATTTTGCTTGCAGAAGGCGAGCTGGGCGTCAATGGAGCCGAATCATTTTGTTGACTCTTTGACTTTGGTGTCGAAGGAGGAGACAGTGTAGCTGACCCTTGTGTAGCAGGTTCCTCGGCAGCAAACAATGGCGTCTCTGTCGACTTGTCTACGCTCAAACTTGCCTCCACTCTCTCCGGACTGGCAGAGAGTTGTGATAGGCTTGTATTACTGCGTGCCAGTGAGCTTCGGATAGAAGCAATGCTCATGTCTCTAGCCTTGAGTTGTCGCAAACACTTGAACCGTTCAGCCTCGTCACTTGTCTCTGCGCGCTGTGCCAGGATACGCTTGTTTCGTGATATTGTGTGCGCATCCTGACAGACCCTCGTGATGTGCGCAAATCTGGCAGGCCCTAGCATGATTCCACCATAGACACGCGTACAAACCACAAGACCAATAATGTTGACAATTGCCAGCAAAGTGATGAGCTTTTCTGATGAAAAGCGCTCGCCATCATCGTCGCCACCCGTGATGATTTGACGCTCTCCACCAGGCTTAGCCTGCGCAGTGAAAGCGTCGAGTGTCATTTGTCCACTTGTGCTTGAACCATCGGCATAGACGCGCCATGCCGACATGACATGGTCTGTACCTTGCACCAGAGGAGACTTTTTGAACTTGTTGAGAAGGCGATTCGCTTCGCTCGTTGTTTCCAGCGGGAAGTAATAGCCCACAAAGATGGACTTGCGATCATGTAGCGGGTCTGAAATGCCTGTATAGGGCGGCCATCCTTCAAGGGGATGGGCCGGTAGAGGGGACTCCGTAGGTTGCTTTGGAGCTTGTCGCTGCATAGCAGATTCAGGAAGTTGCGCGCGCTTGTTCAAAGAGGAGCTAAGAGACTGGGCCTGGCCTGCTTTGCCAGCATAAGCATCATAGGAGCGCTTCATTACTGAATCATCCAAGATTCACAGTGGACATTTATTCAGTGTGTGGTAGAGGTCAACTATACAGAAAGTAGAGTGACTACAGAATTGGGCCTAACCCGCCGCTGAGATATCCCCTCACTTCTTCTTGTAGAAGAAGTGCAGACTGCTGTTGACAACGAAGCTCAGTAGCAAAATGACACAAGCAGCTGTCGGTCCGAAGCGATCGTCGTACTGCACGGCACGCTTGAGACGGATGTTGTACGAGCGCCAGATGTACATGCCGAGCGAGTAGAGCAATACCAGTACGGACGTGACCATGAAAGAAAATGCAGCAGAGACAGTCCTCCAGTCACTACCAAAGTTGAGGAGCGCACCGGCGATACTGCCAATGAGAATAGCAAATTCCATGTAAGAAAGGAATGTGCGCTCAAGGGCAAAGTATGTTTTAGGTTCAATGCGCACAGGAACAGCAATGCGCTTCCCGGGAGGCGCAGTGAATGTCTGCACATACGAGACCTTGTCGGCTCGCTGCTGATCACTACCATCGACTTGCTTCTTGAAAATCTTGTCTTGCCACTTTTGCAGCTTGCGGCTGATTTTGCGAGAAATATCGTCTTGGCGTGGGTCGCGCAAGGCTCCACGGTACAACAAGGGCATATACTCATCCTCATCATCATGTTCATCTGCCGTGTTTTCTTGCGCCCGGTACAGCCTGGATCGGATCTCATTGTCGTGAAAGGCAAGACGCTCTTCCTCATCCATAGCATTTGCATCATAGTCTGACGAATGCGACTGCGATTCTGTGTTGACGTCAGAAGTTGTGCCGGACAGCTGGTGACTTGGTCGTTCAATGCCAAAGTTCTTGGTAGCGGGTTTGCGAATATCGACGCCCATCTGTGGGTACCAGTATGGCACGACGCTGACCTTTTCTGGCACGAGACTCGCAACACCGTGAATGAATTTCGAGAATTTCGGAACAGCTTCGACGAGATGCGATGAGACGAGGTCTCGTACCCACTGCGGTGCTTCTTGACCCATGGCAGTCTGCAGCTTGACTTCGAGCACAGCATAAGGGAAGAGCTCCTTCTCTCCTGCCGGGAGCTGCTTGAAGGGCCAGTCCACGCCAATGTCCATGCGACGCCAATTGTCGCCAGCGCGTTGCTTGCCATCAAAGTCGTCCTCGCGAACCATCGAGAGCTCAGTATCGAGCGAGATACGCACACGCGCATCGCCTGGTAGCTGGAAGGCCGTGCGGTTGTAGAAAGAGCGTACGACCGGTTTCAGCTTCTTGGTGATGATGGTGTACTGTGCCTCTGTTGCAAGCTTTTCAAGGTCTTCAATTTCCTTGATTGACTTTTTGCCCTCCTGTCTTGCTTTGGCAAACAAGTCGTCGACTGTAAAGTCGCCCTTCATGAAGGCATTCACATTCTTCTCCTTGATCGGGAAACGCGCCTTGACTGATTTTTCACCCGTCCAGTCCTCGCGATGTGTTTTCCGCTCAACAAAGATGGTATTGTTGCCCATACCACCATACCAACGCAGACGCATCGCTTCGGCTCCCTCAGACTTTTCAAGACGGCCAAGGTAGAGTTCCAGCTCATTGTTGTCGTAGTAGATGGACGTTATGGCAGAATCTTCAATCTCAAACTCCTTGTTGGCATTGAAGACGAGTACGGGCAAGTGTTTCAAGATGTACAATTTGAGTTCAGTGACATTGTCTGGGTGGACCCAGTACTTGGTAGTCTGTCGAACAAAGTTTTGCTGTCTGCCACCAGCAGCAGAGTCACCTTCTGTAGGAGAACCACGGGTACGCACAGTGTCGTAGATTTTGGAAACTCGCACCACAGTCGCATCGTAGTTTGTGTTGTAAAAGGGCTTTGCATTGAGGCGCGCAGCAAAGATGGGTTTGAGGTGCCATCCAGTCTGCTTGTCGTGCTTCTTAATGATCTTGGTGAAGCCTGTGTAGTTGAGCTGGTTGAACTTGCTCAAGTCATGTACATCTGCAATGATGTCGGACACCTCCTCCTCTAGCGCATCAAAGGCTTCTTGAGGTGGCGGGTTGGCAGAGTTGAGGCCAGCGACGGTCGCATTGACTTCTCGATCACAGGCTTCTATCCGCTTCATGATCTCAGTCGACTTGACCTTTTGAAAGGTGAAGACCTTATCTAGCTCGCCTTCAAGAATCTGAACAAAAGCTGACTCTGCTTCTTCTGTCCAGCTGTCATCATTCTCCTTGAGACGCTTTTTAATCTCGCGCTTAAGGCCATCGTAGTCCAGGTACTGGTACTTGAACTCTCGCAGGAGTGATTGCTGTTGGTTAGCACAACCAGAGAGATAATCGATGGACGCACCGAGAGCTGATGACCAAACTTCATGGTGCAGGCCGCGGTTGAGAGAGCGTAGGCGCAACGAAGCGCAGCCTCAAGCTAGCTCTGGCGATGGGTGGGCAGAGAGGATGATGGGTGGTTGAAGCCGGCAGTGCTGATTTTGGTGTCAAATCGCCGGTTCGCGCGCATCATTCTGGGACAAGCTCGTATCAACCTCCCGCCGGACTTGTTTGTTTACTAGGGGCCTGTCTATGGACTAGATGAGTTGATCATACGTACTACTGCTCTGATGTATCGCTATGTGCCTCTGTAACAGCAGGCAACCAGACTGTAACACCATTGCAAGGACTGCCGACTTGCTTGCGCTCTCGAGGCTGCGCTAGAGCGTCGACGAATGAGAAGCCCGCGTCCGTGCACGCACCCAGATTGGGCGGGAGTAGCCATCTGAATTCTCTCTTCAGCATCATACTGATTCATACAGCATGCGGTACTACATGTGTGCTGGCCAGTGACTCAGAGAATAGCAGCTGAGCAAGCAATTCATGATTATACGTCGGATACATCCTATCATTGCGGAATTTCACATACAATCTTGCCGCCATCACCAGCGTTGGTCTGCATACGCTCCTGGGCGTCCCTGATTTGCTCCATAGTGAACACCTTATCGATATGGCTCTTGAACTCGCCACTGACAAGCTTATCAAGAGCGGCCTCGCAGAAAAGATCACGCAGCTTGCCTTGATATGCTGGATCGCGCGAACGGAGGGTCGTGCCACGGATAGTCAGCCGTTTGAAGAGGATAGGCATCAAGTCCACCTCGAGCTTTGATCCAGACATCATGGCCAGATACACAATAGTCGCATCTCGACCAACAAGGGCAATGTTCTTGACCCAATAGTCAGCGCCAATGAAGTCCAAAACGAAGTTGACGTCCTCGCCTTCCGGTAGCTCTGCGCGAATAACTTCAGCAAAGTCTTGCGTCTTGTAGTTGACAGCCAATGTTGCACCCGACTTACGGCACAGTTCAAGCTTCTTGTCGCTGCCTGCAGTTGCAAAGATGCGCTTCGCTCCAGCCTGCTTCGCCAACTGAATAGCAGCAAGACCAACGCCAGAGGCACCTGCGTGGATGAGCACATTCAGATTGCTCTCCTTGCGAGGCATTTCACCCACCAAATGCAACGCTTGCAAGGCAGTGAACCATACTTCGGGCAAGCTCGCCGCTGTAATCATGTCGAACGCATCAGGCTTGTGAATGCACATTTTTTCGCTCACTGAGATGTACTCTGCGTAAGCTCCACCGTATGCCAAGCCAAAGACGGCATCACCGACCGAGAAGGAGTCCGAACAGCCGTCGCCCATATCTTCGACGACACCAGCAAATTCTACACCCATGATTGGACCAGCTTGAGGTGGGAGAGGATACTTGCCTTCTCGTTGCATAATGTCCATGCGGTTCAGTGCAAAGGCTGCAATCTTGACTAAAAGCTGCCCTTTTTTGGCTGCCGGTTTGGGGGTCTTGGCATCGATATATATATCGTCAAGCGAGCCTTTACCATTCTTGATGTTGACAGCCTTCATTGAAGCCATGTCTTTGATTGAGAAGCCAATAACTCTACTTTGAAAACGGTGCTGGTCGAGATATGCGTCGCCTTGTGCTCTTGCCTTTGCTGAGCTCGTGTGACGTTTATGCCCGCCATGTTGCTGACTCGCTGGTGTGCGGGGCGAGGGTTTCAGATGGTGAAGGAAAAACCAAGTATTTGCAGTGGCCATGGACAATGCAATAGCAAGGAGCCAGTCCAAATGAGTATGCACCCAGGGGCATCACTTCTAACACAGACTAGCTATTCTCTAGTACTGTAACTTGCTGCTCTTTCTAGCACGGAGCTTCTGACAGGTGCCTTTATATGGAGCAGCATTATGCAGCTCCAGTCTCATTGGAGCGCCTTACTCAATCGATACTACAATTTGGAATAATTCTCGTCACGTTCCTCTCCTTACCATCTTCACCCTTCTCTAGCGTGGTGCGTGCATAAGGTGTGCACTGGTGAAACATTGGAAAGGGGCGAGCACGTATCCATTCTCCCGTGTCATTGTGATCCTCAGGATCCACCCAATCGCAGTAAAAAAGACCACGTCTATCCGAGTCTCCTCCAGTCATGTTGTATGGGTAAGTGACGACGTGTTTGGGATGATACGCAATAGTCTTGTTGTGAAGACCCCAGTAACATTCGCTGACCTGGCCGCAATCATTCTGGTTGGCTAGTTTCTGCTTGACGTAGGTGATATTGCCATCGTCTTTCATGACAGAGAGGTACCAATACAAGGAATGAGGCGTGATAGCTGGCAAATCTTGAGTTGTATATACTGGTTCCTTTGCAACTGGTTTAGTGTGCTTCTTCTTATCCTTGCCATGTGTACTTTTGGCAGATGCCTGCTGGATCAACTGGGCGCTTGCAGCGATGATGAGCACATAGTCCAGAAATTGCATTGTCGGACTGATGAGAGGACTTGGAGACGAGGCTCGGCCACGGGGGAACCTTTATAGAGGCCCTGCAAATACGGGGCAACCATTTGGTGCGCTGATCTTGCGAGATTAGGTCGCCAATAACCTCGTACCGCCCACAGACCAGGCATGAACCTGACAAACAGAACATTGGCGCTTACACAGAACTGTCATCCTTGTCATCTTTGCGAGCAGACGAGTCAACTTGTTGCCACAAACTTGGGCAATGTTTGTTGGCCCAGGCTTTTGTTTGAGAGCGCATACCCCTGGCTGTTATCGCCATCTATAGCGTGCTCGTTCCTCAATGTCCGTGGGCCAACATCGCGTCCACTTGCGATGGCTTCCTCAAGCAGTGACAAGACGCCCTCAGGATTACCTTTGCGCGTAAACACCTCCACCAGTGAAGCATAATTGTTGTCGTTGAATGGGAATTGGCGCCGCTCAAGTGTTTGCCGAATGAACGAGCTTCGCGTTGGCATGCGCATATGTGCGCAGGCATACACCGTAAGACTGGCACTTGCAGCTGTAGGCTCATCTGCGCCGTAGAATATTTCCTCAGACTTCGCAAGTCTCGGCTGCATTCACAAGCGCGTACGCTCGCATGAGCCAGGAGAGATCCGGGTGTGGCCCGGACAAGTTGACATCTCCCTTGATGGATGCGTGGACTGATCCAAGAAGCTCCACTTCACGCAAGCCAAGTAGAAGTCCTCGCCCTCTGATAGCTCTGCGCGAGTCTCTTCAGCAAAGTCTTGCGTCTTGTAGTTGACTCTCAAGGTGAAAAGTTGCACCTGACTTGTGGCACACACCGAACCAACACATCATATAGTCACTTTTCGGTGGAGACGTGCTCCGAGGATGACGCTACAGAGCAAGGCAATCTGTCAGTCAGCGTAAAGACCAGGTGGTTCGCGCTGAACGGCAGCGCCTCCTTGCAAGCACGGCCGAACAGGCCCCTTTTCGCTACCCATGCAAAATGAGCGGGTGAACATCCTTTTTCGCCTTGTTTCGAGCCCGGACAGCTTCCGTCTTGTCATCTTGAAGAGCCTGGTCAGTCCTGCTTGGGCCCAAAAGGCCAGTTAGACAGGTAGAGAGTTCCCTTCCACTCTCTTTCAGGAGCGTCTGTCGTATTCCAACAACAAGTTGCAGCAACTAGGTCAACAGCATGGACAACCTGGACCTCGAGGTCTCATCTGAGCTTCTTGTACCCTGCCTGCGGTGAAGCGTACAGCCCCCTCCAGTTTACTTCATGGCATATAACCACCAACTACTGCATCATTGCCGGCTCCTGCGACTTCTTTATTCGAACGGACGGGTTTCTACCTGGTCCCCGTTTGGAGCCCTCGGAGCACTCGAACTTCTTGTGCCGGTCCAGATACGCTGTTTCTCGCTCGTGTAGACCAGCATGGAGTGTCCCCTTCTCGCTCTCACTATGAGTGGGTCATACTATACTCGTCGAAACGGCTTGCTTCGAAGCTTTTTTTCGGTGGACCCTTTTTTCCAATGAGCATTGCGCTTGTCAGTCTGTCTGGTCTTGTGGTAGGCTTGCTAGGGCAGTTCATACCACAAATACGCTGAGGGACAGCACTTCTATCAAGACGAGCACTGGGAAAGACGAGGTAAGCTGTGTCTTCTATGACCAGCCAATTACCTCACAGCACTATGTGTCGTCCGGCGTGGAGAGTTGGAGCACCTTGTGCATGCGGATTTTCTCTTCTGCTCCCTTCTGGAGGACAGTAGTTGAGCTGAACACGACGTCGATTTTATCATTAACTAACATCTATCACACAGATTCACACTTCGAGCTGCCAGCAGTCGCAAAGATGCGCTTCGCTCCAGCCTGTTTGTGAGTGATGGGATTCAGCTAATGAAAAAAGCTACCTCGTGTTCAGCTCATCTGAGTACAAAATAGCTACCCTCATACTACAGCTTGCTGCTTTGGCTGATACAAATCATCTGACAACGTGTCTACATATGGGCCAGCCTTATGCAGCTCCAGTCTCATTAGAGCGCCTTGCTCAATCGATACTGCAATTTGGAACAATTCTCGTCACGCTCCTCTCCTTACCATCTTCACCCTTCTCTAGCGTGGTGCGTGCATAAGGTGAGCACTGGTGAAATACTGGGAAGGGTTGAGCAACTAGCAACTCTCCCGTATTCTTCTGACTGTCAGGATCTTCCCACATGCAGTAAAAGAGAGCGGCGTCTGCAATTCCTCTGTACGGGTAGGTAACGACGGGCTGGGGATGATATGCAATAGCCTTGTTTTGAAGACCCCAGTAGCATTCGCTGACCTCGTCGCAGTCATCTTGGTTGTGAAACCTATGCCTTTTATAGGTAACTGTGCCATTTTTCTTGACGGCGAGGTACCAAGACAAGGAAGTAGGCATGACAGTTGGCAAATTTTTAAACGAATACGAGGTTGCCTTTGCAACTGGATCAGTGTGCTTCTTCTCATCCATGCCATGTGTAGTTTTAGCGGATGCCTGCTGCATCAGCTGGGCGCTGGCAGCGATAATGAGCACATAGTCCAGAGGAGGAAAGTGCATTGTCGGATTCCTGATGAGTGGATTTGTAGACGAGGCCCGGCGATGGGGAACCTTTATAAAGGCCCTGCAAAGACGGGGCAACCATTTGGAACGATGTATCTAGGGAGATCAGGTCGCAAATGACCTCGTACTGCCCACAGACCAGGCATGAGTCTGACAAACACAACACTGGCGCCTACACAGAGACATCATCTTTGCGAGCTGACGGGTCAAGCTGTTGCCACAAACTTGGGCAATGTTTGTTGGCCCAGGCTTTTGTTTGCGAGCGCATACCTCTGGCTGTATTCCACAATGTGCTTAATGTCCGTGGGCCAACATCGCGTCCACTTGCGATGGCTTCCTCAAGCAATGACAAGACGCCCTCAGGATTACCATTGCGCGTGAACACCTCCACCAGTGAAGCATAGTTGTTGTCGTTGAATGGGAATTGGCGCCGCTCAAGTGTTTGCCAAATAAACAAGCCTCGCGTCGGCATGCGCATATGTGCGCAGGCGTCCATCACAACACTGACACTTGCAGCTGTAGGCCCGTGCCCGCCGTGAAATATTTGGTTCCAGACTTCGAAAGTCTCGGCTGCACTGACATGCGCGTACGCCCGCATGAGCGTGGTCAGAATGCGGGTGTGATCCGACAAATTGACGTCCATCTTGATGGAAGCGTGGATTGATCGAATTAGCTCCACCTCACGCAAGTCCTGACCGCCATGCAGCATCAATGTGTACATGCCGGCATCAGGCTTGATTTGTGACTGAAAGAATTGGCGAAACATACGATCAAGCTTGTCGACGTCTTGTAGCGCGACCAGGCGTCTGAGGAGCAAGCTGCGCAGCTCGAGTGTATAGGTTGGGTCGTCCCAGAAGAGATTGCGGAGCAGAATGGAGATATTCCAGACTTGCTTTCCATCTTTTGCTCTAGTTGCTTGATCGACAATGTGTTGAACGGTCATTGCTGCAGACCAATCTGGGCGAAGCTGACACTGTTCAATAATTGTCTCGAGCTGAACGTATTGCTTTTGATCAATCAACGAAGGGATTAAGAATGACAGTGATTCTTGGGCAATTGGGAAAGGCTCTTGCTTGAGCAGAACAGCCAAAACCTTCTGTTCGAATGCAGCATCTGGCTTGCGCGACAAGATATCGGCTTTGAGCAAATCTTGTAGCACTTGTGAATCGAGCAGCTCAGAAAACCCGGCATTTGCGCCGCCGGCAAAGACAGCAATCGCCTTGTCGAGCTGTCGCGCCATGATATGTCCGTGTATGCGCATGCTGTAGGTTGCCTCATTGGGGAAGATGTCGGACGTGTTTGCAAATGCCATCCATAGCTGCTCAATCATGTTCCATTGCCGAGACAGCTTGGCAGCTCGAAGCATGGCATTGACGGTCGACAAGCTCACCTCGCGCGATGAGACCTTTTGATGAATGGATGCGAGCGGCTGACGATTGTACACGTCCCAAGCCAGCAGACTCGCAAAGGCTGCATCGGAATTATCGCGCTCGACTAGGGTAGCGATGTCTTTGCCAGCTTCAAGGTCATTTGCCTGCATGCAGCTATCGAGCGCAAGGAGATTGGCGGTAACATCGGGCTTGAGACCTAAGGACGGCATCGACTTATACAGCGCCAAAGCCTCTTGTGTACGCCCAACAGCATTCAGCCTGTCAAGCTCAAGATTAATCGTGGCAACATCCGCAGGAACTCGCTCTTCCCGCATGCAATGGCAAGCGTCGAAAAAGTCTTGTGATTTGGACCTCTCCGCCAGGGTTTGTAGCAAGACTCGCCACATACCTTGCGATTGATCTAGTTTCTTGGACGCTTGTCTGCACAAATCAAGCGCTTGATTGCTTGGTCCTGCCGAAGCGAGAGCAACGACGAGTTGTGGAAGGGATTCTTCCAGGCCACTCCATGGGCTTTTTGGAGTAATCTGTGCGGCCCTGTGGTTTTGTAGCAAACCATACGCCTTGGTGACCAATTCATCGTGCGCCTCACTGTCTACTCGAAGTGCAGCCAAGATAGACTCTGTCAACTCTTCATCGCTGAGTTGAACCGTGTCGACGCACTCAAGCATGAATGTGACTTCCTGATGTGACAAAGCACCTTGTCTCCGTTTAGATAGCACCTGCAGCCATCTATCACGCTGCATTGATTGGGTGCTGCTCTGCTTGAACCACTTGAATGCAAAGGCGCGCGGAGCTTCTGTGTGGAAAGCAGCCTGGAAAGCTTGGATACACCGAGGACAGGTAGCTGAGTACCGTGTTCGCTGCACAAAGGGACGCGTCTGCCGCATGACGCCCCATCCGCGCTTCATCTATGCCTCTGCAGGCCAGGCTGTGTGTGATGGTTCTTGTCTCGTCTTCAATCTTTCTCGCGCACAATCCTCACATGACGCGTCGACAACTACAAGATACAAATACCCAAAGACTAGCTAGCCAGCAGTGATCAAAGTCATGGCGGATACACTGGCGCCTAGCAAGCCGCTCCTCAGGCCAGTCTCAAGTCCTGCGCCAGATATTCCGGTTTCCGTATCAATGCCCGTCGAGGGCGACCACTACTCGCGCCTCAAGTCGCTTCAGCGCCATCTAGAGATGCTCGAACTACAAGAAAATTTCATCAAGGAGGACCAAAAGACACTGCGTCGTGAGTTTGTTCGTGCACAAGAGGAAGTGAAGCGGATTCAGAGTGTGCCACTAGTGATTGGGCAATTCTTAGAGGCCATTGATCAGAATACGGGGATTGTTGGGTCGACGACTGGAAGCAACTATGTCGTACGCATCCTCTCGACACTCGACAGGGAGCTGCTGAAGCCTTCGAGTAGTGTTGCATTGCACAGACACTCGAACGCTCTCGTGGATATTTTGCCACCAGAGGCAGACTCCTCCATTCAGATGCTCGGTGCGGATGAGAAGCCCGATGTCACCTATGCTGATGTCGGTGGCCTTGATATGCAGAAACAAGAGATTCGAGAGGCTGTTGAACTGCCAATGCAGCAAGCTGAGTTGTACAGGCAAATCGGTATCGAACCTCCCCGTGGCGTGCTCCTCTATGGACCTCCAGGGACTGGCAAGACGATGCTCGTTAAAGCTGTTGCCAATGCAACAAAAGCATCATTCATCCGTGTTGTCGGTTCAGAGTTTGTGCAAAAGTACTTGGGCGAGGGACCGCGTATGGTACGTGATGTCTTTCGCATGGCTCGCGAGAATTCACCTTGCATCATCTTCATTGATGAGGTGGATGCTATTGCTACGAAGCGATTTGATGCGCAGACAGGTGCAGACAGAGAGGTCCAGCGTATCCTGCTGGAGTTGCTAAACCAAATGGATGGGTTCGACCAGACCAGCAACGTCAAGGTCATTATGGCCACAAATCGCGCTGATACGCTCGATCCGGCTTTACTACGACCTGGGCGTCTCGATCGCAAGATTGAGTTCCCCAATCTCAAGGATCGCAGGCAACGTCGTCTCATCTTCACGACTATTGCCAGTAAAATGTCTCTGTCGCCAGAAGTCGACCTCGATACATTCATCTTGCGACCTGATGCGTCGAGTGGTGCACAAGTTGCTGCCATCATGCAAGATGCCGGTCTCATTGCTGTTCGCAAGAGTCGCTATGTGATTCTGCAAAGCGATATCGAGGAAGCGTATGCCAAGTTGCACAAGACTGAGGGTGAGGGCAGTGCCAAGTTTGAGTTTTACAAGTAGCATACAACGAAGTAAAAGTCATCCTTCTCTCATTTTTTCCCCTCCGATTGCTCAACTCAAGGATCACCTGTACCCAATGCTCTGAGTTCCGCTACCTCGTCACGTTTCGTTGTTCGCTGCCAGAATCGCTTCTTCTTGATATCCCTGTCGTCTTCCTCATCAGCCAGACTGACTTCCTCAAAGTCAGCTTCGAGCGTCGCTGCTGGCAATGGTTGCATCGCTGGCACAGAGCGCGCACTCCCTCCTGTCGACGGTCGAGGCGAACTGCCACTTGCAGGCGTCAATTGAGCAAGTAAGCCAGGATCCTTCTTGCTATAGTTATACGACGATCGTCGCTCATTTTGAAGAGGTGCAGCAGCTTGTAGCACGTCTAGTGATTGTCTACTTGCATGATGCTGTGTGCCACCGCCATGACTGCGTAAACTGGCACCATCATTGCCATCCATACTTGGACGAATATCAAAGGACCGTCTATAACCATCGAACGATGCGCGCGGGATAACGAACCCTGCGCTATCTTCGTCTGCTTTTGGTTCAGCAACTGCATGGTTCGTTGACGGTCGAAATCGGGACAGGAATGAAGTCTTCTCTGGTGGTGAAGGAGGTATAAAAGTGCCTTCTGGGGAGACACTGGATAATTTATATTCAGGCTCTTGGATGGGTCGCGCAAAGGTCGCTGACGGGCGTGGTGAAGTGCCTTGTTGCGTGGTTGCAGTATCGGTGCCGTCAGGTGTTTGCGCTTGTTTGCGCTGGAACATGGATTTGACGTTCTTCATGGTGGCGATTTCTTCTTTTGTTTGATGAGAAGGTCAATGGATGCCACGGATGGCTGGACGGAGCAGGCTCTTGTCTATAGTGCTAGTGCCAGCGTGGTGTTTTGTGTGGTCGCAGATGACGGAGCGCGACTGAATCAGCTACGACCAAGACAGACCTAGACCAAGCAGTTGGCGGCTGCAGCCAGGTTGAAAGGCTAGTCCAGGAAGTACATTCAAGAGGCCATCCAATGCTATATCGAGTGCCCATCTATCAAGACCAGGGAAGCATCGCTACACCTCCTCGTACATGCTGACATTCTCCTGCGAGCCAGCCTGTAGATGCGTCCAATGTATATGCCTGCCACCACCCTGTAAATGCCCAGCCGCAGCCAGTGCCATGATGAGAAACGCTTGACCCTCCGCGGATGTGCCTCGGCCCTGCATATTCCCTTCATGCCCATCCTTTCGAGCAAGCACACAACCCCTGAGATGCCCGTCTTGGTCCACATGCGCAATCAGTGCGGTGGTCATGCGATCAGCTGCTTTCACCTCTATCGCCTCTGCAGAGAGTAGACCGAGCAGTTGAAGTGTGTAGATGCAGTAAGCGTACATCGCCGCTGATGTACACTCTACAAAACTCGTCTCATCCTCCAGCACAAAATGAAAGAGTCCGTCTGGCCGTTGATGCGCGAGTACACTGCGGAGCGTTTGCAGTGTCTTACCAGCCAATTGCTCTGCCTCTTCCTGCCAGCCTTCTTTTGGTAGTAGTGAGAGGACACGTACGCAACCGGCCATGGCCCATCCATTGCCTGTACTCAAATGTTCACGTCGCGCGATAGCATGACTCTCAGTATTCCACGATTGTGACCATAACCCCGTCGCTTGATCGCGTAGATACTTTTCATAGCCGTTGAGCTGTTGAAATCCTTCAAAGATGAGGGAATCTTGGTTCCAGGAAGAGCCTGTTGCGATGAGAGCCGGTGGTAGCATGTACAACGCATCTACCCAGAGTTCCCCAGCGCGATGGACCAAGAGTCCCTCGAATGATCGACCTGCCGTTCTTCTAATATACCCAACAAGTGACCGTGCAGCCGACAACCAAATCGTATCGCGTGTCTGATGATGCAGAAAGACAAGACACTCACCAATTGCGCAAAAGTCAAGGGACGACTGATCTGTTTCATTGAGCAAGACGCCTAATCTGCCCAGACTATCTGATCGAGCAATCATATCATACGCCAATCCCACGATACTGGGGAGTTCTTCGTCAGGTCGCCATTCGTAGAGTGCTTGGGCTGCGAGTGCTTGTTCCCAGGATGCGCGTTGCATGGCTAGTATGATTGTTTTGAGGCGGGTGATGAGCGCGTCATGTTGATACGGGGGCATGGCCAGGCCACTGTGATGGCTGTGCGTAGGGCACAAGTCGCTGGGGGCGCCTGAGGGTCTGGTCTGGGTGTGTAGATGTGTGCTGCTGGCTGCTGCTGGTGTCACTGCAATTGGAAGCGGCGGAGCAGCTGACATGGAGACTGATAGTGCAGCACTCAAGGGAAGCAACAAGTAAGGACAGTGAGGAATGCAATCTATGATCTATGGAGAAGAGGATGTCGCGGAGCAGGGCCAGCCGCATTATGCGACATGCTCTTCGTTGATTCTACCAGTGCATAGGATATCCAGGGCTTGCTGACAATTGACTGGCAGGCAGATTTGGGCGACACTGCTCAGGCTGCCCTGTCGTCTTCGCGTGAGGGCTCTCGCTGTTCAAGATGAGCAAGGTCAAGGCCTCAAGGTGCACTAGGTAGGTATTGAGCCGATGCAGCTGGAGTAGCCTTGATGACTTGAGGCCTCAACAGAGCAGAGTTCAAGGCTATAGCGAAACAGCCAGTACATCTATAGCGCTCTCGTCATCTAGATGCCTCTTGCCAAGAAGCCCCCTTGACCCCAGCCTAGCATTCATGCAGATATAGGCCCATGGTCAGCCCAGGGACAGTCTGATGCCTCTCTTCCTGGCTCCAGCTCCAGCACGTGCGGCCATGACGAATGCGCAACAGAACAAGACCAACAAGTGCACCCTCCCTCCCTCCCTCCCTCACCCTCGCCCGCACACTACACACGCAGTCAGATGAAGCTCTACGGCATCTTCGTCGTGCGCAACGAAGCTAAACCAGCGCACGAAATCGTCAAAGCAGTGGATGTCACGGACTTTGGCTGGATGGCGCGCGGCCAAGTTGAAACATTCATGAGCTTCACATCGAATACCCTCGCTGAACGGACAACTGCCGGTGTACGTCAGTCTGTTGTTGAAAACAGCTACAAATTCCACTTATACAGCCGAACAGAAGGTGTCTGTGGTGTGATTATTGCTGATGAAGAGTATCCTGCGCGCGTCGCCTTCACACTCCTCAACAAGGTCTTGGATGAGTTTCTAGAGCGTCATCCACGAAGCAAGTGGGCTATGGGACAACCAAAATTGCCTATGCCAGAACTCAGCACATACCTGGTCAAGTATCAAGACCCAAAACAAGCCGATACGATTATGCGCGTACAGCAGGAACTCGATGAAACTAAAATCATCCTGCACAAGACAATTGACAGTGTCTTGCAGCGTGGTGAGAAGCTGGAGGACTTGGTGGCGCGCAGTGATCAGTTGAGTGCACAGAGCAAGATGTTTGCGCGGCAGGCGAAGAAGACCAATAGCTGCTGTGTGGTGATGTAGGGCATATGAATTGCTTTTTGTGGCCGTAAGCTCGCGCTCTGTGTCTCTCCTGTGGTGCTTTCGGTTGATGGCTGCTGGCTCAGTGTATGGGACTGCCTTGTTTCGGGCTTGCTGGTCAGATGATCTGCTTCCCCGGATTTGCGGAGACTCAAACACGCCGACAGAGCCCAAAGACCACACACTACATCATCCAACCAGCATCAGCATCATGTCCAAGCCAACTCTAACCAGCCTGCCAATCTACGACGCAGAAGAACAAATCCCCAACGCAGCACCGGAGGGGATGGAACTCAAGCAGCGCGCAGACAGCACCTCGTCGGAGCAATCCACGGCATCACTGGAGGAGAAGCGCGCAAAAGTGACAACAGATCAAGGATTGCCATTCAAGCTCCTGCCAGTGTTTGATTAGTAGCTGGATATTATACGACTTGTACTAGTTCAATGTTGACTGCCAGCCGCCTGCGTTGTCTTCAAGGCAATATGGTGTTGCAAGTCGCAACTGCTGTGAATACGGACGACAATGAGACACACAATTAGTCAGCTTTACTACCATTCTCCTATATCCTTCATTTGAAGGCACTGCGTTATAATTATCCAAAGCTTGATCAAGGCTGCAGATGAAATGGAAAAGTGATTGCTATGAGCAACTAATTGTTTCTAGCAAGCTGACGTTTTGAGAGAAGTAAGAGCCAAGGAAGGTTGAACAGCCATGGTGAAAGCATATGTTGAATCTGTTGCTTTCGATCGGTTATTGCGCAAATGCTTGAAGAGAAGGATAAAAGCACATGCTGCAGGTGTGGCCAAGGGACGAAGTGTCACTGTGCCTCGGGCTCACTTGTAGGTTCATAGATTGTAGCATACGACATTTCCCTCCGGTCCGTTGTACAGTTTGGTGTCTTTTCCTTCGCCTTCAGTCCGGACATCACAGCTGCTGGCGAGCAGAGTGCGGTGTTTAAACCAAGCGGGGGCTTCTTTTGAGTAACAAAGGAGCCTTCCCCTCTTTACAAGATCTCGACCTCGAACTCGAACTGTGAAATCGAAATCAGCATTAATAGGCTGATCCTTGTTGCTGATTTCATAAAGACCAAGTTGCCATACCGTATTGGCGACCTTGAAAAGAGCTTCCCCCTCAAACGCTGTGGCAGTGATGCCATCCGTGGAACAATAAAACTTGTCTACATGCCAAGCCGTGACTGCTTGAAGCATGCCAAGAGGGGCCATGATGAGGGATTTCTTAAGAAACAACATGCTGGGTCTGATGGTTAGTCATGAATGCCATTACTGTCGGTGAGAGTACCTGTAGCTGAGGTCTTGTTGCGATTGAGCCTTCCAAGATGGTTTGCAAGGATGCGGATGATGGCGAGGAACGACCCTTTTATATGCTTTGCTGGTCATCTCTGCGGGCTGGCTGGACTAGAGTTGCTTGAGCTATTTTGTCCCAAAGCCGGCGCCCATTTTCTTTGTCACCATGTGTTCAGCCAGACAGATGCAGCTGTATACGATATCTGTGAAAAGGTGTGGAAATGTCGTATATGGCATGCGTATAGCATGTGTGTCTGCTTTGTGGTGTTCAAAAGTCATGGCACATGTGACATCTTTCCCGCAGCTGCAGCATACGCTTGGCATCCAAACAAGCATTTCCTGGCTTGACTCGTACCATGTGGTCATTTTGATGAGGTCTAGACTCTATACCACAAGCTGACTCGATGAATCGCCATGCGGTAATTTCAAATTTCAGGGGTGGGTGGTAAAATTTCGCAGCGGACTTGGGGAAAACTCAGAGAACAGCATATGCCACACGGTTTGCCCCCACGAACGAGCATACGATTTGACCAGGACTTGATCGCGACGTGCCATGTGCTATCAGTGCAGCTGAGCTATAGCCGTATAATCAACGAGATGCATACCATGCAAATTGCTACCAAGTGTGTAGCACTCCGACCGTATACTGAGTTTCAGCAGCTCCTTTGTTTCCAAGACGTACTGTTGGCACTAGCTGCAGTCGCAACCTTCAAAGATATGGAAGATGATGGAACACACCACCAATTAGTTTTACTGTCATTTTTATGTACGCTTTTCTCAACAGCTTTGCGTAAGATTATTCAAGCTTGATCAAGGCTATACACATGAAATGGAGAATTGGTTGCTATGATGAACAACTACTTTTTTCTGGCTTGGCCAGACCTTTGAAGAAAAAAAAAGGATTGATCTGCGATAGAATGAAAGACAAATGTATCGCAGTTGGTAAGTGAATTGAAGGAAGCTCTAAAACAGAGCAGCCGGATCGTGCAGGTTTTACTCAGAGCAAGACAAACGTTCGATGTACGGCTTCGTCTTTGCCACTGCAGGTATGAAAAGATGGAGCTCGCATTTGTTATGCGAGTACAACTCATGAGTCTTCATAAAGTTTTGCACGTTCATGTTGGCAGAAGCAGTATCGCACACGGGCCTTGCACGCTGTTCTTTCTTGTAACCATCAGCCTTGAAAGCCACTGTCACGTCGCCATCCATGCCAGCGTCTTTATCTTCGAGCAAGTAAAGGTTGAGATTCGGTAAAGGGCCCAATCCTTTACTTTGCAGCTGCAGCTGCAGCTTGACCAGTTCATCAATCTCGTAGATCCTAGGCTTCACACCGCCATCAAAGCACTTGAGCTCTTTCGGATTCTGGATTGCGACATCATATGGCAGAGCGGTGACCGTGCCTAGCAGGCTAAAGCTTGCGAGCATGAAAGATTGCTTGAAACCCATCGTGAAAAGTCTGCTACGTTTAGTGTTGGTCCTGTGCGGGCATCTTTGCAGATTTGTGAAACCATACCTGTATCTAATTCAAGTTGTGGTTTTGGAACTTTCTTGGCGACGGATTCACAGCAGTTAAAGGGATGGAAACAGCCCTTCTTATAGTCTTCACAGCTGGAAGACACGTTTCTTCCACTTTGCTTGGCTTGAGCTGTTTCTTCCCAATCAGTGACAAACGCCAAGCTTGATACGACATATACGCCTCACACGCACCTATACATGTACAGTGGCAGTGCACATGCAACCATTTGCGAATCAATTTCGGGTTTGCTCGCGATGTTCGCAAACACAAACACAAACATAAATCGCGAATCCCACTTATTGGTCGATGACCTAAATTTCAAAGAACTCATGAATTACCTGGAACAAAGCTTGAGATGTCGAGTGCAATCTTTCATATATTTGCTATCTATGCAAACGATACTGTAGCTGCAGCGTATTCAAAGAGATTGCCTTGCAAGTGCAGCTGCGGCCTCACGCAGTCGCGTGCGACAAACATTTGCCATATGCACTCATTTCCGATGGTTTTATTTGCTTCCGGCCAGGGCCCAAGCTTGTAAATTGAGCTCCAAGTTGTCCCTCATTTGTACTGAGGAGAACTGTGCTGCGTCCCCAAGAACTAGAGCCCTGTGGACACACGCGTATGCTCGCAGATTATTTCGAAGCCAGGGGTAGCTCAACCAGGATGATCACAACTGTGGCTAGCCATAGCTGCAGCTATAGCTACAAATCAAACCAAGCACAAAATATTTGGAGTCCTGTATCTTATTGCCAGTGCTTGGTAGATCTATAAACTGTAGCTAATAACAATTCTGTGCTTTATATCACATTCCGCTGCAGCTTTATCTTACCTATAGCTACGGAAGTCTTCGCTAGTCGAACCAAACTTGCGCACGTCATCGTCTCGAAGCTCAGATATTTGAGATTATCGGGTAATCGAGGTGCTCTGTCCTGGCATGCAAGTTCCAGTACTCACTGACTGATTCAGGATTTGCAATTGCTAGACGTTGTGTTGATGATACGTGTCTATGTAGCTACGATATATCAAGACTCTGAGCTTTCATTTGCCAATTGTCGATTGAGGCTTTCGTGGGCGTCTTTCAATCTTAGCCTGCGATCTGTGATGCACAAACCGGGACTCCAAGAACCCCAGCTCTTCAGTCGGTGCAAGCAATTTGGTTGACTGTTCGAGCTTTGCCATTGATCTGCTCGTCGAGAACAACTTGACACTTCTCGTAGTCACTGGCTGCTGGATAATGGATCTCGAAGTCTGTTCTTGGTCCTTTGCCCGACTTGTGACAGAAAAGCACTGTTGATTTTGTTTTACCCTTGACGACCACATTGTAAAGAGTGGTTTCATCTGGATCAAAGAGGCCCAGATGTTGTTCATCATACTCATAGAGACGAAAGCTCAAGCGCCATTTGTGCCGTTTGCCCATCAAGAGCTTGAAAGGATACGGTTTGGTCTCATTGAAGATGAGTGTAGTAGAACCGTTGAAGCAGGCTAGTTGAGTGGTATCGCCGTCAATTTTGGGCAAGACGCTGAAAGCAGCAACGCTCAGACAAAGCTGTAGCAGATATAGAGGACGAAGCGAAAACGGAGAGCTGGAGCGCATTGTGCTGCGGGTTAGCTTTGACTGAGACGAGTCAGTTCCAGACCTTCACTTTGATGATTGTTGGCAACTTTGGAGTGTTTGTCTTGTGGTGTAGAAGAAAAATCAGTCTGGAGGGCGCAGCCGTCTTATAAATTCTCTGCTGGCAGCCGGGCTTGATTCAGGGGTAATTGTGGGACTTTTTACAAAAATAGAGCTTAGGGGCTGTGCTGGGCTATTTCGAATATCTGGCCGGCCACCAGTGAGGCTGCCACTGGCTGTATGAAACTGCAGCAGAGGGAGAGCTTCGCTTGTAGAAAATCCCGCGGAAGCATACGAGAGCGTCCACTTGGGTTGAAATTACAAATATGTTTGCCAGCGCGCCACGCAGATGAGTACGGGGTAAAAGGCAAATTATAGTTCTACTAGTCATGTATGGTGTGTCCTGACGATTGACTCCATGCTCGGAGGGGTGAGCAGTGATGAAAGCGCCCAGCCTCAGTCCTACATAAAGCGATAGCACTGGACAGTAGACTACCGCACGAACCTCGACGTCTTGCCACAAGCAAGACAACACAAGAGCAAGGCCTACTTGCGCGGCCGTTTATCCAGACCACTTACTTTGATTGCCTTGACGCCGACGCAAGAGATGATTTCTTGATCTTTGAGGCTCTTCATAAGTTCCTTCTCTCTTGGCCACACCCTCTCCTTGTCTTGCGAACTTTCATCGACTGGCTGTGAACACCAGCCAGCAACAACACCTTTGAGTGCTTTGCCCTTCTTAGCCCCACCAGGCTGCAGCTTGCATTTGTACTTGAATTTTTGTAGAGCACCATATGGGGCGCAAGTAGGTATTGCGTCTAGTAAGACATCGTCCGACAAGGGCATCGGCACGAGA
This sequence comes from Protomyces pachydermus, assembly GCA_003717275.1. NCBI lineage: Eukaryota > Fungi > Ascomycota > Taphrinomycetes > Taphrinales > Protomycetaceae > Protomyces > Protomyces pachydermus. The sequence continues at coordinate 263,698 of QXDU01000110.1, read as the reverse complement.
ACATCGAGCGGAGTGATCAAATCCTGCTCTTCTTCGTCGAGTTGTGGGATATTTTCGTCCTTCAAGATGCGGGCGACTTCCACTGCAGAGCCTTCCTTTTTCAATTTTGGCGGTCCACTTGCTGGCTTTGGGGGGCCTGCTGATTCGTCCTCTGACTCTGACTTGTGATTAGACTTGATTTGAATGCCAAGCAGCTGTTGCGCGAGCTCCTTGTCATCCTTGTCTTGGTCGACATATTTGGCAAGCTTCTTCTTCTTCGCCTTTTGACCGCGTGTCAGCTTGACTTCCTGCTTTGACGGTGTTTGGGCCTGTTGAAGCAGTGGCGCCCTAGTCTCCGCCTTGTCGGGGCCATCTGACTTTCCTTTTCGCCGTTCTCGCTTCTGCTTTGCTGTTGTATGCTGAGCTTTACCAGAAAACAACTTGGGCGCCGGTGCTTCGTCAATTGCACCATGTTCTTCAAGGTTGTACTTGTCTGCAGGTTCCTCGCTTGCAGCTCCTGTTGTCTCTGGAATCTCACTGACCAGCGTAGACTCAGCAGGCGGCGAACCCGGTGCAGCTGTTGTATCTTCGAGTCCTTTATGGGCAATTGTACCTGCCGCAGGTGTCTGAGAAGAACTAGGCGCCGTCTCAAACTGCTTGTCCTCCTCCTGCTTTGCCGCCTTGAGTTTGATGTGACGGTCTCTTGAGGTCTCATCCACAACAAAATACATGCCATAGCCAATCTCAAGCTTAGACGGTGGAAGAAAATTCTTTTTGCCTCGTATCATGAAACTACCCGTGGTGAGGTACTCGCCTGTTGGTGCAGTCTTGGAAACTTGATCGAAATTGACCCAGTAAGCTGAAATGACCATTTTTGCATCCCATGCGCTGCTGGTGGCGACAGACAATGTACCAGCCTGTGAGAGTGTTGTTGGAGGAATAGGCTGATCAGCTGCCGTGTTCTTAATGATGACAGTAGCCGCTCCGGTCAAATCAGCGTGGACGTAAATGTCACCCTGCGAAAAATGCTTCTTGTAAAGTGCCTCGTTCTGTTGTGCATCATGTCCGCCAAGGACCAGGTAGCCCTCGGAAGAGATGAACCAAAGGAACTTTTCGAACCAGTAAATCTTGCGGATAGGCTTGATGGTTGTCTTCTCCTTAAGCTGCTTGCGCAAGTCGTTCTCTACCTTTTTTTGTGTTGAACGCAGCGCCTTTTTGGAAGACTGTTGTGTCCTTTCCTCCTTGGTCATTGCAGTGCGACGGACGGCGTAATAATTTCTGGCATTGGCAAAAGCCGAATGGGCGAGGTCAACATCAACGACCAGTTCTCGTGGACTGTCTTCCTCGTCAGTTTCTGATTCCTCGTTCTCGTATAGTGCATCTAACGCCGGCACAGAAACTGTGATTTTGTTTTCTTTCAACTTCAGAGGTAGTCGAATGACGCTTGCGACTGGATTGCCTGCTTTGGCTTCACTGCGAATCATTTTCTCCATGTCCACCCAGTCCATACCTTGTTCAAGAAGCAGCTTGACTGCCGCAATCGCTTCATCAACAATCACCTGAGAGCCTTCCAAAGCTGCTGCCTTTTGTGCTGATGTCGTCTGAGCTTCTACTAGACCATCAATTTTGCGCTTGTGCTCGTCGTAAACTGCTGCAATCTTTTTGGCAGCCGTGGCCTCTTGCTGTCTGACGCGTTGATCAAGCTTCTGCGACTCGATCGAAGAGAAATAGGCGTCAACAGCATCGTTGAATGTCTCATAGGAAAGAGTCTTCAGCCCAGCTCGCTGAACTTGTAATGGCAGGAATGGCTGGAAATCGTCGTATACTTCATGATCGCCGTCCATCTTCGTCACAATGAAACCCGGATGCGCTGGCGCTTGTACGATCTCATCAGCTTTTTCCAAAGCAGGTTGAAGGGCATCTGCCATATCTGGCGTGGCTGCGGCTGAAGGGTCTAAACCAGCTTCAAGGATACAATGCTCAACAAGAGCAGCACCATAATGTGATAGGTTGACTGTCAGCACTTTCTTGAGCGTACCGGCCCCTTTTTGCTTCCTTGTGGCCCTGCCAGATGTCTCGGGAGCCGTCGGCACTTCCTTGACAGTCAAGGCAGAGAGGAGCCTCTCACGAGAAATGACATCAACTTCTGTGCCAAGCCGTCTACCAACATCATAAGTCTCGCCGACGGCCACTTTCTGTCCCTCATCTTCGCCCACGACACGCTGTAAAGCGAGAATCTTGAAGTGCCCATCCGTCAAGATGACGTTACCACCTGCATAAAACTCAACGAGCAGATGACTTGACCTATCTGGGTCTGCGTTATTCTCGCCACCGCCAAATGTAAAGATGAGCACACGATCGCTACCGAGCTGCTTGACGTGTGTGATGCGTCTTGTTCGCACATGCTTGCGAAGTTTTGCACAAAAGTTGCTCGGTTGAGGGAACGTCTCGCGTGCAAAAGCTGTTGTATGGACACGGTACCCAGGGTCAATGACGACGTTGTGTTTGATGGCGTTCTTTTGAAATTTGAGAAGGAAGGTGCGGGAGCTGAGATCGTAGATGTTGGCCAAGCGCGTGTCCTGGAGTTTTGCATTGATTTCTGCAGCGGCGGCCTTAAGGTCGAGTGAGGAGAAGCGCTGCTTCATGTCTCTGAGCCTGCTGGTCGTAGTGAAGGTTGATGGTGTTCGTGCATCTGCTGCCAAAAATTATCACGACGGTGATGACGTGCACAAGGCAGCAACAACACCGAAACCAGACAGATGCAGAGGCTTGGATGAAGCCGCAAAGGCTGAAGATCTGGAATAAAGAAATCAAAGGTCGCCGTCATCTCAAAAGTAGCTGGAGCATCGGAAAGGGATAATTGCTATCGATACCTGTCAATGCACGCCAAGCAAGCATCTCCTTCAGCTCACTCTGTCTTCTTGTACAGCAGACCATCGTAGACCAGCGCATCATGAGCAAGATCCCATCCAGCATTTTGCACTGCTTCCCTCGATGGACACACTAGACCATCCAAAGCAAAGCATGCCTCGAGCAGGTCATATAGTCCATAGCCTTCTTCCATCATCAGCAATGTATTATCCACGCGCATTGCATGTTCCGTAAGCTTCTCCACAGTACCCGTCTGCATTGCCCAAGGACGCGAACCGACTCCAAGCACTGCTTCTTGCTGTGCCACTTCACTCGGCGTCAAAAGTCGCCCGTCCAGCTTGAATGTGGCTTTGAGGATGTCCAACCGTTGACCATTCAAGCTGCGCAGCTGCACACTGCGACAAGCAAGCCAGTTCATGTACAGATGCACAACAATCAGTACCAGTAACGATGTCCAAATCGCCTTGACGCTCTGCACCAGCGGTACAAGGAGCGAGCCAAGTGCAAGTCCGATCAAATAGATGATGGTCTCCTGGGATCCGTCCTTGGAATTGACATCACCCACAGATGCTTCTGACTTGGCAAAATGGTTGGTCAATGCAGCTTTGGTACTCCCTGCGCAGACGCCACATAGCGCGCGCAGACAGCTCGCTGCAATCACTACCATTGTCTGGAATGGTCCAGGCACAGCCGATGATAGGGTACTCAGAATCATAGCACTATCATTGAAGATATCCGCCATGAATCGGAAACGCTTAGATTGTGCGTCAAAATGCGCTGCATAGCGCCAACTAAACCAAATCGACAACAGGCGCGAACAGGCTTCAGAGGCAATATTGAGCATGATGGCGCTGTCAACAGAGGCATCACTGCGAGAGACACCAGCAGTGATGAGTGCTTCACGCGATGCTAGCAGACCGCAGATGCTAGAGGCGATTGCTTGGAGCGAGTCATAGAGTTGGTAGGGGATGTAGTCAGCGGAGACTGTGTTTCGCCAGTCGATTGGCAGGAAGATTTCTTCTAGCAGTAAAGGCTTGCGCGGTCTCACGAGAATCTCCATGATTACACAAGTAGCGGTATGGACATTAAGGGAGAGGAGTGTCGGGAGAACTCAAACAAGTTTGTGGTGTTGGCCAAAATGGAGAATGGCGGGCGCGCAAGAATACTCAAAGGAAAAAGGGGCAGCACCAGCGTCCCTGGATCAGGCTAGAGCAAAGCCAACAATGAAGCCAGCCAGACAGGCGACCAGCATTGTCGTGCCAATCACCGCCGCTGCTACCTTGATCCTGCGAATCTGACCCGCAAGCCCATCCGCATCGCCTGCAAGCCCAGCCTTGGGACCTAGATAGCACACCTCATCAAAAACGCCAAAAGCCAGACAAAAGAGCAGCGGTGGGAAGAAGCAGCCAGAAACCAGTAGTAGCCAGTGGACTTGAACCACACGATCCTTCTTCGCTGCTGGCTTGTCCAGTGTCAGGTGTGGATTCACAGTGTGCATGGGTAGCAGGTATTTTTGCGAGGCAGTCTTCTGATGCGCAGAGGGACCTGCACTAAACTGGCGTGCTGGATTGTCCAAAGAAATGGGTGACACTTTGCGCGCTGTTGATGTTGTGACTTCCAGTATGATGGGCGACCGCTGCATATACGCATCATGTATCGGCAGCGGAAATGTGTCTGGTAGGACGGGGACAGGCGGTAGTGTCGAAGGTGGCGCACGGATTGGCTCCCAAGTGTACTCTGCTTCCCGCTCATCATCTGATGATAATGTACTCAGCATATCGTATGCATTGACAGAAAGATGCCTGTCGAGATCAAACTGGAAAGCTTCGCTCTGCAGTGAGGAGCGATCATATCCGTAGTACTGGGGCGTGCTGCTACGCTGTGATTGTGGCAGCTTTTGCTGTTGACGGAGCGTATATTGATCCAGATGCGCTTTGCCGTGTGGTTGTATACGCTGTACATTGCCTGAGGCCTCGATGAGAGAGCGGCCGTCCATGCGCCGAGTAAGTGTTCGATGGTGTGTTGTGTCAATAAAGCTCAAATTTCTGGTTGCCAAATTCTGAGGGCGGCTGCGTCATGCTGCTGCACCTTGAGCTTGAGCTCGCGGCACACGACTGCGCTCACTTACTGTCCTCAGTTCACACCTGCAGCCAGGGTCAGATAGTGAGAACCTCCGGATTGGTTCAATCATCCGCCAGTCCAATCAAAGGATCGAGTGCAAGATGGTTTTTGATATTATCACAATTCTGTATGGCATCGTTCGGTAGTGCCCGCCATCTTAGAAACCATGAACAATGATGGAAAGTCATGTTGATTCACTGAGCTACTGTTAAATGAAAGATAGGCCTGTATCAGTCTAGCATCGCCCTCGTTGGCCATCGCATAGCACATGTGGTGTGTCATCTGAAGCGCGTTCGTCTCAGGCTCTCAACGTTGAAGACACACGCCAAGTGTTGAGCAAACACACATCAGCGACATTCTCTGGTCACGTCCGCATAGACGCGTCTCCTAGAAGGCACAGATGCATGAGGAGCGGGACTCGCCGGCCTTAATCTTCTCTCAGGAAGACATCCAGGCTGTGGCCCATAAGCTGCACACAGACCTCACAAAGGGCCTATCGCAACAGGATGCCAAGTTCAAGCAAGCCAATCATGGCCCTAATGAGCTCACCAGCGAAGAGGAGGAGAGTCTCTTCAAAAAGTATCTGAAAGGTTTCATTGAGCAGCCTTTGATTCTCCTGTTGTTCGGTTCTGCAGGCGTATCTCTGCTACTTGGCAATGTCGATGATGCAGTGAGCATCTTCGTCGCGCTCGTCATCGTGGTGACGGTGGGTTTTGTGCAAGAGTATCGGAGTGAGCAATCTCTTGCGGCCCTCAATAGACTGGTCCCCCACTACACACACCTTGTTCGTGATGGCCAACATGTTCACTGTCTTGCAAACGGACTCGTGCCTGGCGACTTGGTAGAATTTTCAGTGGGCGATCGGATACCAGCAGATGTACGCATCACAAAAGTCAATGCATTGCAGCTAGATGAGTCTTCCTTGACGGGCGAGAATGATCCATCTTCCAAGGGCGTCGATACAATCACATCCAAGGGCATCAGCGAAAGAACAAATATTGCCTACATGGGCACTCTCGTTACGAACGGCAATGGCACTGGAATCGTGGTAGGCACAGGCACTGAGTCTGAATTTGGGGCTATCTGGCAGAGTATGCAAGGTGTTGAGAAGCCTCGCACTCCACTTCAACAGGCCATGGATAAGCTTGGCTCTCAGCTGTCCTTCCTCTCGTTTGGCATCATTGGCGTCATTATCCTGCTTGGTATTGTGCAAGGACGTAGCTGGTTGGAGATGTTCACGATTGGCGTATCACTCGCGGTCGCTGCTATTCCGGAAGGCCTGCCCATCATTGTGACCGTGACCCTCGCGCTTGGTGTGTTGCGCATGTCTGATCGCAGAGCCATTGTGAGACGACTTCCTAGCGTCGAAACGCTCGGAAGTGTCAATGTCGTCTGTTCCGACAAGACTGGTACACTGACTACAAACCACATGACTGTCACGAAGCTTTTCTGTCGCAAGGCACTGAGTCGACCATACCCAAAGAGCGAATTTCAAAATGCTGATGTCAAGCGATTGCTCAAGATTTGCAATTTGTGTAATAATGCCAAGCACAAGGAGGGCCGTGTTGTGGGTCAAGCCACCGATGTTGCATTGCTGGAGCTTCTCGATGACTTTGGCGAACCTGATTTGCGCGAGACGACATCACGAGAAGATGAGATCCCATTCACCTCTGAGCACAAATACATGGGCGTAACGGTACAAGGGACACATTACATCAAGGGCGCATTCGAGGTCCTCATCGAAAAGGCCACTACCCTCTATGATGGCGAGAAGCTGACTGCCGAACATCGCCAGCAACTGGAAGCGACAGCGCATAAATTTGCCGAACAGGGACTGCGTGTGTTGGCGTTGGCCACGAGTCAAGGCAAAAACAAGCTTGAGAACTTGTGCATTGCCGGTCTTATTGGCTGTCATGATCCACCGCGACCTGGTGCCGCCAAGGCCATTCGACAATTGATTGCTGGCGGAGTCAAGGTTGTGATGATCACTGGCGATGCACCCATCACAGCTCAAGCGATAGCTCGAGATTTGGATATGCCTCTTGGACGTGATGGCATTCTCCTTGGTAGTGATGTGGAAAAGATGTCCGCTCAAGCACTAAGTGAACGACTGAGTGCCGTCAGTGTGTTTGCAAGAACAACGCCGAAGCACAAACTCAAAATTGTCAAGGCCTTCCAGACTCGTGGCGATATCGTTGCTATGACTGGAGATGGCGTTAACGACAGTCCAGCACTCAAGGTCGCCGATATTGGTATTGCAATGGGTAAGGACGGCACGGATGTGGCTAAGGAGGCAGCAGACATGATCTTGACCGACGATGACTTCTCTACTCTGCTACATGCGATTGAGGAAGGCAAGGGCATCTTTAGCAATATCCAGAACTTCTTGGCCTTTCAGCTGTCTACATCGCTGGCCGCGTTGACGTTGATTGCGCTTGCTACGCTGCTGGGTTTGGAAAACCCACTCAATGCCATGCAGATTCTGTGGATCAATATTCTCATGGATGGCCCGCCGGCACAAAGTCTTGGCGTAGAGGAAGTCGACCCAGCCATCTTGCAGTCGCCACCACGTCCAAAAGACTCGCCTGTCCTGACGCAGCACATCATTAAGCGAGTGCTCTTCAGCGGCTTCACCATTGTTCTTGGCGTTATGGCAGTCTTTTATAAAGAGCTGAGCGACGATAACCGGGTCACCTCACGCGATACGACGATGACATTTACATGTTTTGTCTTGTTTGACATGTTCAATGCCCTGACTTGTCGTTCAGCAACCAAGTCTGTCTTTCATTTTGGCATCTTTTCTAACCGCGTCTTTAATCTCGCGGTCGGCTGCTCGCTTCTCGGCCAGCTTGCTGTCATTTACGTTCCTTTCTTGCAGCGCATCTTTCAGACGGAAGCACTGAGTCCAATCGACCTCATGGGTTTAATCTTGCTGGCGAGTTCTGTGCTCTGGGTAGACGAGACGCGCAAATACCTTAAAAGACGGGAAGGCTCAATCACTAGATACAGCCAGAATGTTTGAGCATAGCGAATGCATTTTGATTCATCTTCCTTGTGCACCTAAAGTGCCGCTGGCGTCCTTCAGCCAAAGGTCAAGCTTCAGAGTTTTGCGACAATGCCCTAAACGTGAAGCGAGACCAAGTGGAATCCGATCCTTGCATGATCCTTCCCGCGGCTTCCATCTTGGCAGACAGACTTGCAATGAAAAGTCGTAATCGAGAGAACTCAGGATTCAGTACTGCATTACGACTATCAGGTATGTCTTGAGTACGCAGAGCCTGCGTTCGTACAATCGTTACTTGCTATACCTCGTCGGTGGTCAAGAGGTACGCCTTTATTATCACACCCAACGAGATGCACATCAACGCCATGCTTGCGGTTGCGCCTGTTGCGGTGGCTGGTCGTCGACCAAGCCGGCGTCCGGATCCTGGTTGCCCTGCCAAAGACCGCGGATATATGGGAGGGTGTCCACCAAGAGACTCCAGTAATCGTTCCGAGTAGGCCCCCAGTGGACATTATCAGACACACTCACAGCGCTCGCCTGGAGAATGCCTCTCTCGTCGCATGCGTTGTCCATAACTTGGCAAAAATCGCCAAAAAGACCAAATTCCCAGTCTCCAATAGACAAGCGTTCAGTGATATCCCCGATAGTGCAGCCAACATTTGTCAAAAAGCTCTTGAGGGGCCCAACAAGGATCGAACCCTGATCGGTATTGTTGAGGAGACGATAGACCGTTAACAGAATATTGCATTGACACTGATCTCTCTTCGTCTTGGTAAATACTTCGTCGAAGGTGACACCATCAGCAACAGAGTATGGTGAGTGGTAGAGAACGTGAAAGGGAAACGACCATAGTGTACCAAAGCAAGGATCTGGACCATGTTCCTGCAAGACTTGAGCATGCTCGGCCCTGGCCATTTTCGCGCATACAGCTTGGCATTCGCCACGAGGAGCAGCCACTCTATTTGTCATGTTGAAAGTGACTTGCGAATAGTCATAATGAGAAGCTAGTCCTATACCGACGCTGTTTGCCCAATACGTCGTGGCCTTGGAGCCTTCGCTCAAGATGTCATCCAAAACCTGAGCCGCCACTTTTTTAAATCGGTGAATGTCGTGCTCCAATGTACCAGACACAATGACAATGAGGTAACAGTAAAGCATGAGCATGTGCCTGTTCTTCATGAGTCTTCAGTGATTATCGCCTGCAAGCTGTCGAGGTGTCTCTGTGTGCCCTTGGCATGTCTTGTGCTGTTTGTTGCGAAGTCCAGTCTGCTGGATTTCATGTTGAAAAGATCCGATCTCAAATCATGCCCCTGAAGTTCGATAGACCACGTCACGCATGGAAAGGAGACAAATTTTCTCAGATTTCTTGGGTTGGCAACTTGCTTCTCCTATGAACACGTCAGCGTGTCCCTATATAGGAGTAGCCCCTGACCACACGTGTCAGCAGTCACAGCTCCAGCATCCCCTGATATCTCTAACAAATTTGCCCTGAACAAGTACGATAACAAACCGACTGAGGGGTCGGAAGCAATCCATGTGACGACCGAAGAGGTCACTACGCCACACGAACGTTTCTTGCGCGTTGCCGTGTGATGTTGGAGCAACGTTTGCGAAAGAATCGTACGTGTTTGGAAGCTTGAGCTGCTCTACGTCGGTGAAGCAAGGATTCTTACATGGACTGTGAAGCCTGTGATGAAGACATGAACATGTGATCTCCAAGCTGAGAAGGAAATGGTGGCAACGGGGTGGGCGAAAATGGTACATGTCCATGAGAAGCCGACGAGGACGGTGTCATGGTATTTGTTCGAGCCTTTTTGATAGAATCGAGATACGACTTTCGTCTTGCGCGAGCTCGCTCCTTCTTTGCTGCAAGCTTTTCCTCGGCAGTCAATGGCTTCTCAAAAGACGCATCGACTGGTCCCTTGGCTTGTTCTTGTTGTACATGAGGCTTGATTGAAGGAGGCGCAAAATCATCTTTGCTTGCTTGCAGATGAGCAGGGACAAAGTCATCCTCAGAATCATCCAAGCACGGCCCAGGAACAGACACATTAGCATCAGCAGGCTCCTGTGATGCTTGCTCCTCTTCGTCAGCCGCAGATGAGACTGGTGAGATGTCCATAATTCTCGGGGCCACTGGCAACGGTGTAGATGCTCTCGAAGGGTCAGGACCTGTGTCGGTCTTGCTTTCCCTATCGTCGGGTCCGCTGGACATGCTATCGCTCTCTGGTGTCCCTGCAACTTCGACAACTGATGCGGCAACTGCAGGCTGTGGACTCATCACTCGTAGGGGCAATTCAAGCGCTGGCTGAGGCGCTGCCAGTTGAATGACGGTAGCGTCTGTTTCAGTGCTCAAAGTGCCCTTGGGAATAGCAAATTGCTCCGGCTCGCTCGAGACACGCTCATCGGACGAGGCTTGTAGATTGTCTGCACCAGGCCGCACACTAGCAGCCGATTGCTCGACGGTCGGACTGCTCTTAGGTCTACCTCGCTGCTCTGGCACTTTGCCTTCTGCCTTAAGCATCGCGTCCTGTGTTCCCGGTACTTCAGGCGTAGTGCGGGCCTTTGCCGAGACTAGATTTGCAATGGGTAGAGCTGCTGCCTTCTTTGGTCTGCCACGCTTCTTTGGCTCTGTCGAAATACTTGACGGTGCATCTGAATCGGGTACAACTGTGGGCGTCAGCGACAAGGGAGCCTCTACTGAGACTGCGGGGCTGCTGGTATTTTCTTCGCTAGTGGCAGCGGTCATAGCATTCTCCTCGGGCCTCTGATTGGGAATAACAAGGTCGGCAGTCGCATCATTTGCAGTAGATTCAACAGCCAACTCGCCTGAGCTCACAGGCTTGGGTTTTGATGGTCTACCTCGTTTCTTGGGGTCGACAGGAACAATGACAGCTTGAGTCACCTGTGCCTTTGCCTTTGTTGGACGTCCACGCTTCTTCGGACTTGGTGCAACAGTGGACAATGGAGCTGACGGAACGTCATCGGTCGTTGCTTCTAAGGGGGCTTCAGCGGCCGATTCTGCGAATTTGACGGTGGCTGCGACTGCCTGAATTGGTCCCTTGTGCCGCTTTGCGTTTGTGAACGGCGCATTCGGCACACGTTTGCGCTTCGCAAAGCCAGTCGATAGTGCAAGAAGAGACTCGGGAAGCGTTGTAGACAAGAGAGTCTGTATTGTGGCAAGCGCGTCCTGAAGCGGACTTGCATCCCATGTATAAGGCAATTGGCTCAAGAGCGATCGTAGAGCGACAGCCTGCTGCTGTAGCAAATGTGTTGAATGGTCAATCTGCTGTTTTGCATCCTGCAGAGCAGCAGAGAGGACCGCTTTGGGGTCGATAGCAGTAATGGCTCCATTTTCTCTCTGCACAGGAGCACCACCGAGTTGGGAGGCCGCAGAGAAGTCGTTGTTACCATCATCAAAGTCAGCATATCTGGCCTGAGACTCGCCCTCCGCCATGCCCGTTGACCTTGAGCGTCTTTAGTCTTTGTGTTGTTTCTTTGTGTTGATTGTCGCGTCGTCTTGTGGCACTTTTAAGAGAGACGCGCCAGGCAGCACACCACCTCTCATTTGATCAAGCTGAATCTTAGCTGTTCTCGTAAAAGCTGCTGACAATGCATTGTTCCTGGGCTCACGGCTCTTGCTCTAAATTGAGGACTTCAGGCTCTGTCTGAGGCGCGAAGCGATGCTGTACTATTGGACTTGATAAGAAGCTCGGACACGCTGCCGTCGTGCAATGTTCGACCATGTTCTTCCTATCGAGCGGCACATTGCTCTGCTGTGCGACAGAATCCTTGACAGCTGGATATGCCAGCATGAATCGTTTTCCTGCTTTCTCCTTGGCGGCGGCGTCATCAACAAGTTCTATGCCAGTTATGATGACCACTCCTTCACTCTCATCCCTTCACACACTCACAGCAAACTCCCTGTCGTCAGTGCCAGTCTCATCGACGAGCTTCAGTGTTCCATCATCAGTCACGTCGACGCGCCGCAGAATAACACTAACTGCCGAGGTGACTCGTACGATTGTAACCACTGTACGTTCTTTACCGGCTGATGCTATCGCTACCAGAGTTCCTTCAACATTGGCGACCACGGTGGCAGGAACTACAATCACTGTCATACAAAGAGTCGGAACATTAGTACAAGTTACAGCGACTGTGATGGTGGTGCATTTGCAGTATTTGACAGTTCACCAGACACAGGCCACGGCAGACAAGCCTGTACCACTACTTCAGACACGTACGACTACTTTATCGACCCAAGAGGACATATTGAAAGCGTTTCGGCGGACATCTCTTGCCGAGGCATCGCCTGCTACGACACAATCGAGCAGCCAACCTTCGACAATCACGCTTCGCACAACAGTGACAAATGCGCAGTCCAGTGCGTCTTTGACGGTGCTTCCTGTGACCTCTATCTTGGCGCTGCCGAAGCTTCAATTCTCTCCAGGCGGAGTCGTGATTCTTTCCGGGACAGCAGCAACTCTACAGGTACCGTTCATTCTAGTTATCGTATTTTGTATGTTTCTTCTTTAATGCTATATACTACGACATCTCCAGGACACTGCAAAAGTCAGGACGAGCCACAATCGTCTTACCTAGCTCTCGCCAGATTTTACGACAGATGCCCGTTTCTACCAAGTGAATGGTTCCTGCCGCAAAGGCCAACCTACCTTCCCTAATAAGGTCGACCGTTTCTTGTCGAGGCAGACCAAGTGCGGCAAGATGCTGTGGTTGAAGATGATCAAAAGGTCGATCAATACTCAGCAAGATTGCTTTCTGTTTTTCTGCCCAGATGCCAAGCAATGTCGCAGCCTCGCGATCTTCCTCCTCCCAAATGTACTCTTCATTATGCAGAGCATCGATGATGAGTTGTGGCGGACTATGCAGTGAAACGACAGCGGATTGCAAGTCAGTAGGCTGAACCACCCGGCCCCCGGCATTGGCAAAGTTACGCAACTGCGCTGCAACAGCATTGATTGGATTAGCAGCCGGTACTAGTGCCATGCAACGGACACCTAAGATGGAAAGCAGTCGTCCAGCAGACAAAGCTATCTCACCACGACGCGTGTCACCAGCCATGATTACCGCGACTGGTGGCGAGTCACTTGCCGTCTGTTCTAGAATACCTGTGGTGATGTCCGCGATGCCGCGTGCACCATTCTCTGCCAATGAATCGAGAGATGGACCGTATTTGCTAGCAGCAAGGTGTTCGGCCATCGTGTACTGTTGTGCAGTGATGGTAGAAACGGGCGACTTGTCAGAGACGAGACGAAGCTGCGCATCAGATACCATGGGAGAGGCGACACTGCTCTTCCGAGATTGCTTTGAACGGGTATTTGGGAAATTTGGTCTCTTGAGTCTTGAGGCGGGTCGTTCAGTCTCGCTGGTGGGTTCTGAGGGTCTAGGCGATGCCCTTGCGTACTTTGCATCTGTCACCATTTCGTTGAATGCGTAGCTCGATTTGTCCTTGGGTAGTCTGTTTGAGCTCACCAGCAACGACGCTGCATCCGTCGCATCGTTCTGGCGAATCTCCTCGAATACCTTCTTCTTGTTGAATGCTTCGAGGTTCTTCTGGAAATCAAATTCTTCCTCGTGATATGCAGACATGTCTGCATCTTCCCAGTCAGAAGGGTGTCTTGATTTGCGCGCCAGTCTGCGTGGTTGCTTCTTTCGCTTCTGTGTGCCTTGATCATCCGTCTCAACTGCCGAGGAATCAAAGTCTGCACTTGGTGCTGGTTTCATGCTCAAATTCTCAAGTGCTCGAACAGGCGCAGTCGGTGGTTTGCTGACTGGAGGAGGTCTAGTTGTCGGCGCCTTGTTGGCAGAGATGATGGCTGGATCCACAAAGTCGACCGTTGAATGCTGAGGAGCCGTTCGTGTGGCTGCAGGTTCATCCTTCGGCAGTATATCCAGATCCACTACGCTTTTGCCGTCCAGTTCAAATTCATCCACAGATAGCTTCGTCAATGGGAAGTAAACTGAGGTCAGCGCTGCTCAGTCGTCAAAACGAGCGTTTGCATACCGTTTGTGAGCTTGAGCTTTGATGTGGCCGGGTCAATTGACTCGACCTGTCCCTGTGCTTTGACGCCAGTCTTGAGGGTCAGGAGGAGCTTGAGACCGACAAACTTGGCTGGGTCCATGGCTGCTGTCCCGGTGGTGACGGGTGGCCGGGTGTTCACGTCGCGTGAGCTCAAGTTGGGTGTTGGATGCAGGCTGAACTTTGCTTGTACACTCACTGTACACTGTATACTGGATACTGGTCTACCTCTTCAGTTCAATTACTATGCATAGACACACAAGGAAAAGAGCAAGGAGTCAGTGGTGAGACACTTCCATCGGAGAAGCCACTCTGACGGGCGGCAACGAAGCGGCAGAGTCCCGATTGCCGCCCGGAGCGCCTTCTTCGCCCTTGCCGAGCAGCTGATGCAGTCCATTGAACAGAATCTGCCGCGTGTTCTCCATCTCAGTTGCGTTATGCTCAGCATTGAATGTCGCCAAGGAAGACAGCTTGCGGTAGTGCTCAGTCTGTGACTGTGCCTCTTCCAATCTTGCAGACATTTTGATGAGATCCTGTTCCAATGCCTGCGAACGCTCAGTCTCCGCCCTTGCATTTCTCTCTGCATCCTCTGCCCGTCGCTGTGCAGCGCTAATTGTGCTCGTCAGTTGGCTGATCATGGAGAGCTGGTGGCTTTGCCTGTCGTTGAGCTCGAGGTGCTGCTTTTCGAGTACTGCATGCTTCTCCACAATGAGTTCCTTTTCCTTCAGCTGACTAGTGAGCTTCTCATGCGTCGCTGCTGAAGATTGGATGGTCTCTCGGTGTCCGTTCAGCTCCCGCTGCAAGTCAGCGATCTGATGTGCCATCTCAACCTTTTGTTGCTCATCAAAATGTCGCTGCGCAGTATACTTCTCCTGATGATCTTCCTCCATCTTGGCTTTCATCGTTTGCAAATCCCGGATCGAATGAACCCTGAAACGTTGCTGCAAGAAGGCCATTTGTTGCTCATGCTCATCCTTGAGCTGCTTCTCGCGATTGAGCATGGCTTGGTGTGCAGCATCGCGGTCATCTGTCCATGCCTTGCGCTGTCTCTGATGTTCTTGCCGCAGAACTTGCAGCGCATGCAGCAAGAAGGCAGCATCTGGCATCTTTTCCTTTGCAACTGACGGGTCAGGGCCTGTGACACGCTCTGCCACAGGCTCATTGCCCTCAGTGACCGGACTCGTGCCCGTGCGGACAATACCGAGCGCATCCAACATTTCCTTTCTATCAGCAGGCGGAGCTTGCGTAGTTGCGAATTCAGACCCTTGCTGAACTAAAGGCGACGATGCAGGCGCCACAGCTGGCAGGTGATATCGTTTCCCTTGCTGCAAGGGCTTTTGCGCACTCCTTTCGACTGCTGAAAAGGTCTGAACATCCACAGTATGAAATTGAGAGCCTTCATCTCCCTCGCTCCACTCAGTCGGCGCAGAGCCTTGTCGCCCGTGTCGCGAGTAGCCAGAAGCTGCCTCCAGAGCTGCAAAATCTCTGGCCGTCAAGGAACGTTTCACATCTGCATGCCCAAAGTTGTTGAGTACACGCGACAGCGCATCTGGTTGCTGATCCTTGGGTAATGTGCGCATGATGTCTTTACTGAGATCATTGCGAATGGTGCCAATGGAGCGTGAGGTGCTGCGAGAGTGCGCACTGCGGGCGACAGAGTTGGAACGATCTTGCGGTCTCCAAAGCTTTGATGGACCTGCTTGTTCGACTCGGAGTCCCTGACGCTCAGCTGGAAAATGGATTGAATCGGTTGAGCAGACATAGACTGCTGGGTCTTCAGCATGCGGCTGGCTGATTTCACCGCCAAAAAGAAATAACTTACTACCGACCGCACACAAAGCGTGATTGGCGCGCGCTGTGGGGCGTACATTGGTCATGTCCACTCGATGCCAGTAGCGGCTAGCAAACCGGTATGCAAACATGTCACCCGAGTACTGGCCCTTATCGTTGACACCACCAAACATGTACATGATGCCATCAATAACGACCGCTGCATGGCTGTGTCGAGGTCCTGGCAAATAACCGGAGCACTCAATCTCAAACCATGTCTCGGTCTCTGGATCGTATTCCCAAAAGTCGCCGTGTACCTTGTCATCGCTGATACCGCCAAAGACGTACAATTTGTCTGCATGCACAACGGCTGTGTGGTTGCTTCGAGGTGATGCCCGCATAGAACGATTGCTGCTCACTTCCTGCCACTTTGAAGCGAACGAAAAGAGAGTCTCAACATTGTACATGAGCATATCGTTGAAGACGATACCATTTGCGCCCTTGCCGCCGAAAATGATGAGATGAGAGCCTACCAAAGTCATGCTGTGACCAGATCGAGAAACAGGCTTGCCGCCATTCACCGCTGCAATAGACCATGCTTTGGTCGTGGTATTCAGGACATACAAGTTATTGTCTTGGCTGTCGGCTCCATCGCCGCCAAAGACAATGAGTGCGGCACCCACTGAAATGGCTCGCGCATCTGCTCGGCCCGAGGGCTTCTCACCTGTCGCTTGAATGGCCTCGATCTTGAGCGACCGAGAATCAATACTCAGTAGTTCTTGACGAATACCGTGCTGCGTCTCACCAGCGAACAGAAAGAGCTGGTCATCTGGCGTCATGGAAGCGGTGTATGCAAATGCTCGTCGAGGGAAGACATGTTGACCATAGAAGTAGCGGGCATTCCATGGAGCCTACAAGTCAGATCATACTCAGTGTCAAGGGTGTTTGCTACCAGCGCTGCTTCACCGTAATCCAGTGATGCGCCCGATCGAATCAAGGGTGCTGCAAAGATGCCAGCCGAGTCGCCTGGCGATGTCATCTGCTCTGAGTGCTGCTCGTGATGTTTTGTAAGAGAGTGTGGTGAGACAATGTAGACTAAAGATAGACCATACCTGGGGGTTCGTGCATCCTTATAGCTATGGCCTTTGTGAACTTGTATAGCAATACCTTCCGCGCACCGGCCGACAATTTTGAACAATCTGACACGCGGGCGACGGCGTGGCGATCTGAGTGTCGAGAGAATCAGGAAGGCGCAAGCGAGCCTGGATCAGCAACAACGCTTACTTCAAATGAACAGGGCCAATTCTGATGATATAGCAGTCGACACAGGCACGGATGATGATTTTCAATGTACTTCTGTAGCTGGGAGGTATGTACAAAGGGGCAACGGGATCGTAACACAAAGAGTCTTTAGCCAGGGGCAGCCTTGTGAGGGTGCCATCTCGTGGACGTTTTCTCCAATTTTGATTTCTCCTCACACTTGGGCAGCCGCTTTTACCGCCCGCTCAACTTTACTTTGGTCGGCTTGCTTGCTGCCTTGGGCCTCTCAGATCTTGCACGGCTGTTGAGTCAGTGTTGGAACCATTGACCCTGCATTGCTCCGACTCATTTCCCCACCCGCGATCACAAGATGCATCAGTCGCGTCGTGTAGATGTCAGCGACTCACCGCTCAAGCTCAGTTTTTGAATGCAAATATATATATAAAAAAAAGCTGCGGCTACTCCGACACGAGCCGAGCAAAGTAAATGTCGGCCATCCTAGCAAGCTGCGGGCCAACAGGCATGACATAACGCTCAAGTGTACCACGTAAACCATTCATCGTCTCAAAGTGACTTGGGTCCTTGAATTCAGCCCATTGCCAGGCTACTTGATTGCACGCCTCATACACTACCCAGAGCGCCTTGAACCCAACCGAATTGTTGCTAGCTATTTCACTCACTTGACGAGCATAACCTGCCATGACCGCAGCAGGATCCTTCATTGTATGCTTGTCAAGGTAGAGATGACAGCAAAGACGATCAAGCAAGATAGTTCCAGCGCCGAGCAAGAGTAGCTTTGCTTCTACGTCCGTTGTAGCAGCAATGTGTTCCTCAAGTCTTGCACGGAGTGGGTCAATGGCAACAGTCTCGCTCGATTCAAGCGACATAGCTGCTAGTTGACACTCGCGAATCAGGGTCCATGCCTGCATCTGTTGTAATAGATCAGGCAGTCCAGTTGGAGGTCGAGGCACGATTGCACCATCAGAGCCTTGTTGAACGACAAGGTCAGTCCCACGCGGATCAGCAAGTCTGCAAAGACTGAGTGCGGCCCAATACGTACGTATTCGTTCTTCTGTCTCTGAAATTGTCATCGCGCGTCGTAGAATGGTGTTTTTGTCCATATGCTCCTCGAAACGGTCGCGCTTGAACGGAATGATTTGAAAAAGCTTGCACAGACGCATGCTCGCAGCAGTTCGAAGTTGAAAGGCGACAAGGCGACAGCACATGTATTCATAAACAGACAGCAATATGTTTGCCTGCAGAACCGTCAGGGTAGGCTGGTTCTCCAAAGCTAGGTTGAGTTCGAGTCGTATGGGTGTGTACAGTTCGTGGTGCGCAAAGACTTGTGCAGCATTGTAGAGCAGGGAAGAAGTTTCGAGACGTTGAGAGCCAGGCGCTGCAATTTGTAAATAGGGATAGACATGAGTGGCGTAGAATTGCATCGCTGGGCTATTGTAGTCGACCATGGCCGACATGCCAAGATTTGGCAGAGGCCTTGCAATGTCTTGGACGCCAAATTCGTTTGGATCAAGCAGATGCATTGCGATCGAGTCATCGGGATAGATGGGCATGACGGGTAAGCTTATTGAATTCGCCAGGTCTGTGGGCGACAGGCTTGTACTGCTCGTCGCAGTCATGGAAGGTCTCTTATTCATAGCCTCGAAGCCGACTGGAGAGGCCTGTTGCGACGATGACTCCGATATCAGGCTTGGCGTGTGGCCGTTTGCAAGGTGTTTACGTTTCCTCGGGCGCCGCTCATCACCACTCCGCTCGTCGACGTACAGGCATTCATGGTGCAATCGAGTGCAAGTGCCGCAACTTGGGCGCACTCGATCGCACCTCTGTTTTCGGCGTTTGCATACGGTGCACGCAAGTTTTGCAATTTGGTCATTGTCTTCATCGACAGCGTTACTCAATTCGTGCGTAAGGGCCATGTTGGCTAGTGCAAGATGTAGCGTCTGGAGGTCTTGCAGTCGCAGTCGACGCGTGGGCTGACAAGTCTACTCGAGCAATGAGCCAAGATCAGACTTTAGCCGAGCGAGATTAAGCTTCAAAGCACGTGCAAAGCTACAGACTTCAGATGGGCAGAGTTCTGACCTGATATATTACACTCATATGATCCTCCGCTATGGCTCTAGATGAACAGCAAGGACGCCAAAGCTACGATACATGCAAACATGGTAGATGAGCATCGCTCGGCACCTCCAAGAGATGCTGGCACAGCAATTGTCGTCTCAGCTGGCTCACTTGCCGCAAGGAGCGCAGAACTTGGGCTTGGCCTGGACACCACACTTGTCAAAACGAGGCCAGCTGCAATAAAGGTGCCAGCGATATCCGCAACTGGCAAGACTGTCGACCCAGATGAGCCAAGTAAAGGGACAAGGACTGTTTGCGTGGCAACAGCAGTAGTAGCAGGAACGGGGTCGACACCAGGGGTCCCGCGAGGAATGCCCTTTACGACAGTCATGAAGCCTTGCACGGTTGTCGTGGAGGTAACAACGGAGCTACTGGACACACTGATGGCAGGAACCATGACCACGATGAGTGAGAAGAAAGTAGGTGCCAGTCCATCAAGAGAAGGTCCTCCTGACACAATGGCAGCAATGGCAGATCCAACACGATCGATCGAAACGGCAATCAATACCGTGCCAATCGACACAGTCACAGTGACCCGTTCATCGCCTGTTGTGAGACTCTTGTCTTCAGCGGCCAAGATCGGGAGGCCGTTGACGAAAAGTCGAAGAGCCACGACAGTCTGCGTTGGACCATACACCGTCGCTGTCACGGTACTTGTGACGGTCGTAGGTGAGGCAGGGATGGGCGCAATGCTGCTGATACCCGGCTGAGAGGCAGACCTCATGGATGAGACCGCTGTTGCAGAGATGGTTAGCACCGTCGAGGATCGAGATAGTGTTTGAGCCGTGGTCTGATCAGTTATTGGGATACTGGTCGACGAATTGACGAGGCTGGGGGCCGAAGTAGAAGGTGCAACGAAAGCACTGTAGACCACTGAAGTCTGCATGGGGTTACCAGCAATGTCAAATCCGTCGATCCGTACAGAGCCTGCACTTGTGCTTGTAAAAGAAAAGGCAAACTGGCCCGACCCGTCTGATGCAGCAACACCGGTGATGGTTTGATTGCTCCCGTCTATGACAGTGTAAGTCAAAAAGCGGTTTGTTTGCGACGGCGTATTGCCTGTGATATAGACCTGAAGTGCTGTCCGTCCACTGACTGCAGCATTTATTGTGTAAGTACCTGGAGGCACGTATTGCACCGTCAATGGGTCTGAAAGCGCAGATTCAAAGCCACCGGCAGTTGTGGTGGCTGTGAAGACTAAGTTACCGGCGGGAAAGCCTGCTGTGTTGACTGGAAACGAATAGGTATTGTCCAGACCTGTCGTGGTGGTGCCAATCCGTGTGCCGTTGCCTAAGAAGATCGTGATGGCCTGCCCAGCAGGAGCAACACCGGAAACGGTGATAGTATTGGTGATGCGATCAGAATTTGAGTCGCCAGAATCAGACGTACCAGGGAGCGAGATTGTTGGAGGATCAAAGGAGGACAGAACAACTTGACTCAGCGCTGGACTACCAGCATCGGCCGCTATCCAGAAAGAAAAATCGTAGAGCTGTCCTGGTATTGTTTCGACTAACTGCGAAACTCCATCGATACCCCCGACCGCACCATCCAGCACATAAAAGATTCCAGTGTGCGCGCTCCCTTGGGTCACCTGGGCAGCTGCGCCCAAGCCTTGCTGTCCGACAAGCACCCATGGAGAGAAGGATCCAGTCTCGAAACCTGGGTTGGCAAGTAGGTTGATTGTGCCATTGATCTGGCCTGCAACGGAGAAGGAAAAGTCATCGTAATAGAAGTAACGAGGATCGTGCCGCGTCAGAAAGGTGACTGCGGTCCGTGAAGATGTTGCGGTGTATGTTGCAGACACTTGCTTGTAGGCATAGCCTAGAGTTCCCTGGTTTACATTACCGCTTACCGGATCCGAGTAAACCACCACTCGGTCTGCAGTAGCCACACCGAGAGCAAGAAGACTCAAGAACGAGTTGAAAAGCATAAGTTGTGAATCCAGAATGCGAGAAAGTGAGCGAATACGATCCTCTTCTAATCAAACAGAGGACACTAATGACAAAACATTACTCAAAATGACTGCTGATTGTGAAAGCACCGGAATGCTGGTATCCTCAGAACGGCGACTCCAGTCATGACAAGAATCACGAGGTATGTGTTGTTGAGTGGAATGTCATTTGAGGTGTTCTTTTTTTGGCTTTAGTGGCTGAAGTTATTGGCATCCCGTTGGCATAGTCTTATGTAGGGCTGGCCACCGTGGTCCGTGGCACGCACGGCCATGGGCCGATCGAACATCCCGTGGCACACTTGCGAATTTCCTTGGCAAGCAAACCATGGCACTATAGAGACTCACAACCTATATTTGCCGCTAGAACAAGTCTCTACGATTGCTAAAGGGTACTTCGGATTACCAGTATAATCGATTGTTTACGGCTATGAATCAGCAGGCCATCGCATTAGTGTTATGACATCTTCAGCAGCTAGCATTAGCACTCATCTCAGCCATGCGAAAAATGAAGATGATGGAGGACTGGGCCAAAGAATTCCACGCATGCAAGCGAGATGGCGTTACACCGAAAAGTGCTACAAGGTTTGACAAGTACAGCACCTTCGACGCGAAGAGCTTGAAGCTGCCCAGCTGGACAGCAAGGCCAAGACACGTCGTTGCGCGTATAGTAGGGTTGCGCAGCTGTGCAGGCTATTACGGCAAGGGCATGTGGACCAGAGCAGAAAGACGCTTACGGGTGTGCGACTGCACCCACACGCCCGCTACCAGAAAGAAACAAGGGAACACCTGCTGTACTTTTGCCCAAAATGAGCGCAAGCGAGCGCGGCTCACATTGACTCCGACCGAGCAAACAGGTCGATTAAAAGACTCCTAAACAAGCCGCCACACTTGGAATCATTGGCGGACTTCCTACAAGACTGTAAGGCAGCAACTCGCAAGGAGCTCTTCAGATGAGACGCCACTTCATGTAGCACAGGAGAACAAGCGAGATGTAACCGTGGAACCAGATTAGCTCCGACGGAGCCCATTAATACAGCGACATGGCATTGATGGCAAGCGTACACGTCCCAAGCACGCCCATGGGCGCTCCGGACGCACCAGCCATCACCCTTGACCCCTCACCACGCTAGACGAGGTGACTACGTCAAACTGTCCCCAAGTAGGATAGCGCGCGAGGACAAGTATTGGAAGAGCCATACACGTGAGGCGTGTATTTTTCGAAGACAGAACAAGCGGCGGTGCCGCTGAGTTCCTATATAGGCCATAGAGTCCCGAGAGGAGTAGGTATGTAAGACAACGGAACAAAAAAGGAAAAAAAAAAATCTAAAGTTCAGGCAGGATCTGGCTGGCAGTGGCTGCACAATGTTCTATGGTTCTACCAGATGAGCAGGAGACAATCGTAAGTCAAGGTGCACAATACAGGGACATTTGATAGTTGTAAATAGTGGCACAATGTCATATTGGCAATGGTCACATAGCCTTGGACAGTTGTCAAGGTCGTGACGGCAGATCCACCAGTGACGACAACAACAGGAGCGACCACCGTGACGACATTGACAATGACTGGTGCCACACCGCCCAAAGCAGGGGCACCAGAGACGATGGTTGCGCCAACAGGGCCAACGCCACCAACAAAAACAGCCACCAGAACGTTACTACCAATAGAGACCACCACAGTCACTTGATCTGGTCCAGCAGCCAAACCACTAGCGCCAGAGCCAGGGCCCAAGAAGGGAAGACCATTGATGAAAATCTGAACAGCAATGACAGTCTGCGTCGTGCCAGGAACAGTGAGAGTCACTGTACTCGTGACCGTCACATACGTGCTTGCAACGGGTGCAATACAGTTGTTGCCACTTCGCGACGACTAGGCTGTAACAGCAGAAGACGAGACAGGCAGCGTCGGAACTTGTACTGATCCCGAGCCCACCGCACTTGAAGAGCTGCCGATAGGAGTACCTGTGATGGGAACGACGTTAGGACCAGCAATAAGCGTACCACCAGGGCCAAGACCGACGGGAAGAGAGGCCACTTGACGTCGACGACGACGCTTGAAGGGTGTGAATTGTGCAACGAGGCTGCCGGTCGCAAGTGAAAAGTATCCCGGCTGGATACCTTGACCAGTAGGAGGCGGAGGCACGAACAAGACAACATCATAGTTTGGCGATGGTGGCGCCTGAAGTTGCAAGTAGGCCTGCTTGCCACCACAAGCCAAGACACCATTGCTGTCGATGGTAATTGGAGACGCTGCAAAGGTTGCTGCTGGAGCAATTGTGATCACCGTATCAGAGCATACATTTAATGATCTGAAGGCAACACAAGTCGCGGGTATGGCACGCCTTACTGCGGGCATCGCAAGTATCACTACACCTAGGAGTGCCGCGTATTCAGACCAGGAATTGATAAACATTTTTGTGACAATGGTCAACAGTGTTCGCATGACCTGTCAGCTGCAGTGTCCTGGTCTGGAGCTGCCTAGTCTCCAGATGTCGCCAGCTTCGCTGCCTCAGCCGACGGCAGATTCGGGTGAAGTCAATGGTACTGTGCAACTTGATCTTGATCATGCCTCAGAAACTGAGACTGCACCTATGACAGCCAGGAGTCGCAAACGGCAAAGAGATGAAGAAGAGGCACTACGGCTGCCAAAGATGAGTCGAAGTGTCACTAGGTTCACAGATGCCTGGCAAGAATGGTTCCATGGACTCGATGGCGGTCGTTCAATACGCGATCTGGGAGTCGGTGCATGGGGCCAGATGGCGGCCTGAAAAAGGTGGACATAAGAAGTTCTTCTTCACGCGACGCCTACTCATCGACGCAGTTAAGGAATTCGCTCAGAAGCAAGGTATACCTGAACTTTGAGCAGTCAGGCGCGCCGAGATCATGCAAGGCAGGTCAGCTTTACCTCGGCTCCGCGAGATGCTTGTTCAGAACGCGACAGGACAAGCTCAATTTGTGACACAAATAAGTGCTCTCTCACAAGAAGCATCGATCAGCAGCAACACTGCTGGGCAGCCTACCGAGACTCATGATGGAGACTTAGCGCAGGAGGGAGCCAGCGCCAGCGCTTAGCCTATCAGTTGTGAGGAGCCCATCAAGCATGATGCTGCCGTAGAAATCTTGCTAGCAGACTGTAGAGGCACGCATGCAAGCACACGTTTGATCATCGAGAGGTAAGCCTGGAGCGCTTCAGCGAATTGAGGGATGGAAAGCGGCAGCAGAGATGCTGTACAGGATGCTGTGCGTGCTACGACTCCTGTGTAGGCACAGATGGTATGCTACAGTAGCCAGACCATGACAGCGTAGCTTTGGAAGCAATTCTTGCGTGTCGCAAGCTCTTTCTTGTCTTTAGTCAGACGTAGACCGGCCAAGTACGAACTCTTCGACTAGCAGACTAGTAGCAGTAGCTGCAAATCCTGCTATATCATAGTTCACAGGGCATGAAGACATCATGTAGTTTAGCTTCCCCGGAGTTTCCTAATGTGGAAGTCGAGAACGCGGGGCAATTAAAGTTTGAATTAAGGCTCCGGATATGAATGGCATCTGCCATCTACGAGACGACAACAGACGATGACTTCACACTTTGTCGCACGCACGAAGGCTAGCCAGGCACACAGATACAAAGGTTGGCTGGCCCATCTACAACACCTCGCCATCAATTAATCATGCAGGTCTTCACGATCTTGGCCTCCCTTTCTGCTGTCTTGGCAGCGGTCAATGATTCACTGACCGTCACCACCAATGTTGGAACATTCAAAGGCATTCCGCAGTCCATTGGTGTCCGCGCTTGGCTAGGCATTCCCTTCGGTGCGAAGCCCGAGCGCTTCAGGCCTCCTCGGCGAGCAAGCATCTTGCCGCAGAACGTCACATTCAACGCAACTCAGTATGGTCCAGGCTGTCCTCAAAACAAGGGTGCAAGCTATACGGCACTCAATTCCTTGACAAATGGTACACTTGGCAATTTTACCGAGGGCGAAGACTGTCTCTCACTCAACATTTGGGCCCCCTCGGTTGAGAGACTGAATTCTAGCAAGCCCGCTGCCGTGATTGTCTACTTTTACGGCGGAGCCTTCAGCTTCGGTGGAAGTGCTGCCGATTTGTACAATGGCTCGACCTGGGTGCAAAATAACGACGACATCATCTACTGTACATTCAACTACCGGATGAATCTCCTAGGCTTTCCCATTGGTGCTCCAGAAGTGGCCCCAAACCAAGTTAACGTCGGCCTATACGACCAACGACTCGCTGTTGAATGGGTGTACAACAATATCCGTCATTTTGGTGGCGATCCTGAACGTATTACGCTGCACGGCGAGAGTGCTGGTTCTGCTTCCATTGCTACATGGCAGTATGCATATGAGTTTGACCCAATTGCCAGCGGTCTCATTCTTCAATCTGGCTCGGAAATCTCCTTGGCCAACCGTACTTCCACGAATTCGACGGCCAAGTTGCAGGCGTGGATTGTGGTTGCCAATGCGTCAGGTTGTCCGCTGAACCAGGCCGCCAATGGCACGGCTCAGCAATTCGCCTGTATGCAACAAGTACCTCTGGCAAATATCCGAGCGGCCGTCAACAATCTCACTTCACTCAACAATGTCTTCCAGCCTCAAATTGACAATCTCACCGTCTTTTCTACGCAAGAGTATCTTGAAAAGCAACGTACCGGCCGGTATGCGCGCATTCCAATGCTGGTCGGGACCAACGACAACGAAGGCACCATTCTCACGGGTTTGTACTCGTACCCAATCACACCGGCAGACCTGACAAAGCAAGTCTACACATGCGTGACGGCTCTCCAGGCACAAGTGCGTACAAATGCAAGTGTCCCTGTTTGGCAGTACCGCTACCTGGCTAGATACCCGCAGAACATCAACCTGGTGGCAAGTCTTGGCGTGTACCACAGCAGCGAGTTGCCACTTGTCTTTGGCAACTTCCTTGGACTGCCAAATGTCACCGCTGAGCAGCGAAATCTCAGCAGCACGATTCAAGGTGGTTGGTCGGCATTTGCAAAGTCCCCAGCGCAAGGCTTGACGCAGTATGGTTGGCCTGTGTACAATGCTACAGGCAAGTCTCTCATTCAGCTGGCGAATGCCGGAGTTTCTTTCAACGCCAGTATGTCATATAACGAAGGTTGCCAAAATTTCTATCCTCAGCTCAAGGTCTGAGCTCGAGTGATGTGCAAAACAACATGAATTCGTTCAAGTATTCGGGCAAATTTCATTTGCAATTGGTCAGGAGATCGTAGGGTATAATTCAATATAAGCATGGCCTGAGCCATCGAGCATGACGACTTGACAAGTAATAGAGCTAGCACGCGTAGCCTTGCTAAAATGTGGACAGTACGCTGTAATCCAGCTGTTGTAATCAAAGTGCCAAAGCGAAAGCAATTGTTGCAATTGATGCAAAAGTCCTTGCTCAAATCTCGTCGTGAGGCAAGGTTACCTTTTTCATCTTGTCAGCAATCGGGCCGCAGTAGACACTTTGGTCGCTTATTTGAAGTCGGTCCTGGTGTTGCGACCAGTCCAACGCCTGACTTGCAATTTTCAAGCACCACCAATCCCAGAGCAAGTCATGCAGCCCAGCTTGATGCCACTTTGAAAGTGCCTGATGGTGTAAAGCGCCAGTCCGAAGTCAAGCTGCACAGAGCAAATACATCTGCCTCACCAAAGAGGTCTTGAGGAAGCATTTAGCGAAAGAGCACGACTTGAAGCTCGGGCAAAACACAGCTCACCGAAACGAGAGCTGGCGCTCGACAGTCCCTTGCCAGCAACTCGGCCGTTGTGGACACTTTGGTCGCTTATTTGAAGTCATCCATGGGGTTGCGTCCAGTCTGACACCTGACTCGCAATCCTCTAGCGCCGTCAATGTCAGGGCAAGTCATGCAGCCCAACTGGATGCTACACTCAGAGCGCTTGATGATGTCAAGCGTCAGGCCGAGGGCAAGATGTAAAGAGCTTTGCAAACTATGAGCAGGACTGAAGCCAATCCATGGCTGGAGAAGACCCAGTGGGTCTCATGCCTGGAAGGTCAGTCCCGCGATGATTTGCTTGCACTCCTGGAAACTCCCAGTGATGTGCAAGATCCAATGCTCTATGCTCTTGATGGTCGCTTGGCCCGCATCATCAAGGCTGCTGACTACGCCTCCCGTCACCTCGTCCATTACACGCTGAGAAAAACGGCCGGCACGAGCAAGCTACATCAAGAGAATCTCAAGGCTCTGCCAATCGATCATGTAGAGCGATTTCTCATGAAGTGTACTCGGGTCGACCGTTTTCCTCAGCGGATAGGCACATAAATAATAGGTAAAGCTTTGACATTCTCTTGATGAAGCCAACTCGTGTCGACCGTTTGCCTCAGCGCGTAATCAACGAGCTCGCGAGATGCATAGTTGGCAGCCTCGATAATACGGCTCCAACATCCTTCGAGAGCGTGTAGCATTGGGTCTTGCACATCACTAGGACTCTCCAAGAGTGCAAGTAGATCATCGCGAGTCTGGCCTTCAAGGCATGACACCCACTGGGTCTTTTCCATCCAGGGAGTCGCTTCAGTCCTGCTCAAATTGTGGATAGCACTGTGAGCAGTGTGGCTTCGGCTTGGCAGCTGACATCATCAAGCACTTTCAATGTGGCATCAAGCTAGTTTGCATGAATTGTAAGTTGAGCCAATCAGTATATTGGCACGCGACTGTACCTTATCTTCAATGACATCAGCAAAGCTGAACCGGCGATCCCATGGATTCCATACCATGCTGTGCCCCTGCATTCACCCGACCGTAATACTGAGTTGTGGAGTCAAGTTCTTGTCTGTTCACCATATTTCGATCAAGTGTGAGAAGTAGGTGCAGCAGATCAACAATAGCTACCACAGCATATTGCTCTGTAGTGAAATGTCCCTTGTGCTGTTAGTATAGTGCTGGCAAGCTGGGAAATTCATGCCGCAAGGTGCCTCTACTGATCTGGACACAAGGGGAGCTCAAGCTGATAATCAACCACTTTTACTGTGTAACAGCATCTTGCTTTTGTATTGAATGACAACTGTTGTGTTTGATGTGGGTGATGTCTGTATTTTTGGGCTGAATGCAGCAGCAGAGCAGGTTGAAAAGCCACTAAAATGCTGACGTGGCTGTTCTAGCCATTTCGTTACTGGCGGGCTTAGCCTGGCTGGCGTTGTTGACAATTACACTTGACATGCTGTCCCATGGCGACAGGGGCAAATGAGCGTAGCAATTTCGACGCGCGATGCTCCGGGGCCCGTTGCTATTTGAGCAAAGACAAATTGCGATACTGTATGCTACAGCTCAATCTTATTGGCAGCAGTCCTTTCGCAGCAGTAGCAGCAGCCTACAGCTCCGATGTACTGGCATTTGGCTTGTGTCTTCTACGACCAGAAGTTGCTTTTCAGTACTGGCCAGCAATTTTGATAGCCATGATAGAGCTTGTGCTTCTCATCACAAGAGAACGGAGCAATCTGATGAGACTATGTTAGATGTCACGCTACAGTAGCAAGGTCTTGCCAAAGTCACTTTCCTTGCGTTGTTGCCTTGCTTGTCGTTGCATGCACTCTGTCATTGATTATGTTGGATATGGACAAAAGGAAAGGCCCTCGCTGGGATTTGAACCCAGGACCGCGCCTACCCGAAAGGCGCATGCTACTGCTACACCACAAGGGCGATGAAGAGATTCGGGGCCAGAACTTTCAGATCATCATAATGTAAATCTCGATCTTCGCTTATGTAAGCCAGCCAAACGTCAACGAACATGTAGGATGCGTCTAGTCCATGGCTACTTTCTTCATTGAATTGCCGGATAGTGACGAGCATGTAGCGACGATCCAAATGTGGATAAAGTTGTTGCCGCAAATCCTTTTCTGAAGCTGGTGTTCAACCGTCCTTATGAGGAGGATTAGTTTACAGTCATGGGCACTTTGGAAACTAAAAAACTGTGGTTGGTCTTCAACGATAAGATACAATCACCAACTGCACTGTGTCTGGAAGCTTCAGCGGTCTCGTCGTTTCAGCGAGGTCCAGCTGGAGGCAATCACGGATCGCGACATTGGTCGCTCGGTCCGGCGAGTTCAATCGTGCGCCGAGGGCGCATAAAACAAAGGGTGTTTTAGCGGGTATGCCTGCAGGAAAGGAGCAGCTTGCTGGGTCAAGGCCTGGAGGAGAATCCCGCACTGTTCGTCTGTTCACAGACGTTCGTGAAGTCATTCATTTCATCCTACCATTTACATTCTAGACTCATAGCTACTTGATAGCTTTGAATGCAAATATATATAAAAAAAGCCTCTACTGCGGAGCTTCAGTCTCTTCGCGGCAATTGTTCTTCTCTTCTATGAACAAGCATCTCGGAAGCGAATCAAATCAAGATCTCGAGCATTCATAACAATAAAAGGATTTTGGACCATTCTGCGTATTCCTCTTTTGCTGATATCGCAGCTACAATGGGAGACAGACTACCACTGCGTTGCAAGTCCAGCGCGATGAGCGGCGGTCAAGAACTAGGACTTGCAATATTCGGCTGAGTGCCACAGGCTCAGCCTTTGCATCGTTTCCTTTTGCAGTTCACTTCCTGTGGTGAACAGACGGGGAAAACTTCGATGTCAGCGACTACGCATCATTCGCTCGGAGCGGCGTTAAGAAAGTGGAAGATGAGACCTCGAGAGATTGCGCTTCAGACAGCTCGAAAGCTGGTTGCAGGCAAGAATGCAATCACAATTTCAGGTACTTTTCCAAAAAGAGCGTCTGTCTCTCCAAGGAAGCCTGCTGCGCATCTTTTCCCTTGAAGCCGTGGCCCTCGCCCTCAAAGACCTGTAGCTCGCAGATTCCACCATTCTTTTGAATGGCTTCCACCATCAACTTGGCTTGATTGAGCGGAACAACCCGATCTTCAGTACCTTGCTGGACCAAGACAGGCGACTTAATGTTGCCGGCATGATAGAGCGCTGATCGCTCCTTGTAAATCTCTGGAATTTCATCCGGTGTGCCGCCGAGCAAGCTGAAGAGGTATTGCGATTCGAATTTGTGCGTGTCCAAGGCGAGAGCACTCACTTCACAGACACCGTACCTAGATACACCTGCCGCAAAGACTTGACTCTTGCACAAGACGTTGAGTACTGTGAATCCACCAGCTGAGCCACCGTCGATTGCCAGTTTGCTCGAATCAGCAAGCTTTTCATTTGCCAAGTATTGCGCAGCGTTGATGGCATCTTCTGAATCAACGACACCCCATTGCCTATCGAGCAACTGCATGTACGCACGGCCATGGCCTGTTGAGCCGGCGTAGTTGAGATTGAAAAAGGCATATCCACGCGATGTCCAGTATGAAATCTGGAGGTTCGTTTCAGGTGGCGAGCTGCTGGTGGGACCGCCATGAATACGCATCAACAACGGTGGCAGCGTTCCCTCTGGAGCATTATAGTCTGGTGATGTAGGCGGATAGTACCAGCCGTGTGTCATACGGTCACCTGATGGACATGAGATCGGCTGAGCGAGCGACAAGTATGCACTGTCAATATTGACGCTCAAGGTTGACTTGACCAGCTTTGGCGATTTTGCGCCCTCTTTAGTAAATGCAAAGATGCCCTTGGCTTCCTTGGTTGATCCGATGCAGTATATGGTTTTGCCGATTGTCTGAAGTGCATCAATCGTTAGAAATGAATGCTCAATCAACCTCCGCTTGCCGTCCACCTGTATACAGGACAACGCTTGCTTAGCAGACTCATCGCCGTGAGCAGCGAGGACACCCTCTCCAAAAGCACAAAAAGATGTGTTGCCAAAGACCCAGTCTGGTCCTGCAAAGTCGCCTTTGATCTCGTCCGTCAGAGCGGTGTATGCTTCGTAGGGAGGAGACGACTTGTATAGCTGCTGGAAGCCCGTCTTGTCTGAGCTAAACACAAGTGTGTCGCCGATGAAGCGAGGCTGTGTCACAGCACCTTGCCCCCCTAGCAGCAATTTCTTCTTCATATCGGAAAAAGATGCCACGTACATACTCGACTGCGTCCAGGGCATTTCTGGGTATCTATTGTTAGAACAGTCCTGAAACTTGGAGCAATCCACTTACTGCCATTCTCGCCAGACAAGTGTCTTGCCGTCAGGGCTGAAGCTTGGATCGCTGTAAAAGTCTGATCCATCCGAAATTTTGTCAATCTTACCGTCGGTGAGGTTGACTGTTACAAGATATGTCTCGACCTGGCTAGGCTCGGGCTTGGTGTGGTCCTCGCAGATTGCCACTAGCAACGGCTTGGTAGGATGGAATTCAAACCGAGCAAAGCGACGCATGGCATCGACAGCCGTCAATGGTTTCGCTTGACCATCTGAGAGCACGTAAAGCCGATTGTCTGTGAAATTGGAGTAAACAATTTGCCCATTTGGGCTAATGGCGAACGGCGCCCCACCATACTCGTGAACGCGGGTACGCACATTAACATCCTTCTCCACTAGATCGACACTGGTTTCTCCAGAAAGCTTGCAGAGCACAGTCCTGCCCTTTTCATAGGGACGCGACTCGAGGTAGTAGAGGTCTTGCTTGTGAGCTTTGATCTCAGAAACGGAGACAGCTGATCCAGTGAGAAGATCGATGCTTATGGGAGACTTCCATTTGCCGTATGCAGCTGTTGTGACCATTCTAGTAGCTTGTCTGAACATGCAGTATTGGTGTTTCGAAGCTCAAGGTGGTGTTGCCCTGTAGTTGTTGGAAGTCCCACGCCACTCGCGATGATTTCAAAAAAAAGGCGACAAGCAGCAATCGCAAGCTCACCAGGATCAACGGACGTGCCATGGCGCATTCGCACAGGCCAACGACGAAGCAGAAGCACAAGGCCTTCAAAGGCACAGGCCATGCTTCTAGCCGTACACAAAAAGATATTGCAAAAGGCAAGATCCAGCCAGACAAGGCACCTGGCCTGGTGCAAAAGACGCACTCAAAAGCAGATCGCAAGAACCTCGCTAAGCAGATTCAGCAAAACAAGAAAACTGCATTGAAGCAGCAATCGGCGTTTTTTGGAGACGGTCGGAGTAGAGCGCCTCGTATTGTTGCGTTAATTCCATTGAATGCCGATGCGGATACACTGGCCATGGTCCATGCGCTCGAGGCGCATCTAGAACTGCCTCCAAGCACGCATCCAACGACAGAAGTACACGTCAAGAACTTTAAGCAGCGACTTCAATTTGTGCATGCGGGCGGTGAGCTACAAGATGTACTCAACGTTGTGGCAGTAGCAGACTACTGCATTTTTACTGCCGCAAGTTACGAAGCACTCGGAGAAAATCCACAAGCTCAGAGGACACTGCGTGCGCTACAGGCACAGGGCATTCCGTCACATTTTACAGTACTCCAACAATTAGACAATGACAAGGCTGCACAAGAATCGCGGAAAGTCTGGGAGGCAGACATGCAAACACTCTTCCCGACTGAGTATGCACCATTCAGCCTGAATGCTTCTGCAGAGGTGAGCAAATTTTTGGGTGCGATATGCAACAGTTTACCCGACTCACCTACGTGGCGTCTTGCACGTTCATATATTGTACCGTCGGCTGTGACGTACACCAACGGTTTCTGCGTGGAAGGTATCGTGCGTGGCCATAATCTTGATGCTGACCGACTAATACATATCCCTGGGTTGGGCGATTTTGAGGTGGATCGCATCACGGACGTTGATGCAGAGCAAGTCTTGGGTGTTCGCTCCGACAAGGCAGACAGCATGACGCAAGAGTTCGAGATGGAGGAGGAAATGCCCTTTGCTGAAGAGCCGCGCAAGGGTGTGCGTCTCGACAATCATTACTATGTCGATTCAGAGGAGGAGGAGATTCCTGTGGTGAAACGTGTGCCAAAAGGAACGAGCAAGTACCAAGCTTCTTGGATTGTGGATGAGGCCGCCAATGCCGAAGATGTTTCTGATGAGGAAGTGGAAGAGCTCGAGGACGACCGAATGAGTGATGTGGCCAGCACTTATGCACCTACACAAGCAGAAGAGCCACACGAGGAGCTCTCTGTTGAAGAGGAAGCTCGGCAACTTGCATCCTATCGTGCACAGGTCAAAGACGACAAGGAATTTCCAGATGAAGTGGACTTTGACCCGAGCATCAATGCGCGGGATCGCTTCAGAAAGTATCGCGGACTCAAAGACTTTCATCAGAGTGAATGGGATCCTGATGAAATCGATGGCAATACACCAGCATGGTATTCTGGTATCGCCAAGTTTGGATCTTACAAGAGCACGCGCAATCGTATTCTCAAGAGTCATGCGGGTGTGCCCATGGGCACGCGCGTTAAAGTCTACCTCAAGGAAGTTCCTGCGCATGTGCAGGAATTGAAGCATCTCGTCCTCTGGGCAAATCGCGAACACGAGCAATCTCGCGCCATCAACAACTTTACGATCCAGCTAGAGCCGGGTGCAGAGCCACTCAAGTCAAAAGAGGAGATTGTCATTCAATGTGCGCATCGTCGATTCGTGGCGCGACCCATTTATTCCCAAGCTATTGCGAAGACGCGCAATGGCCTGGTGAGGTTTGAGCGATTTGTGCAACCGGGGAGATTGTCGTATGCGACTGTGGCCGGTCCTGCGATCATGGAAAAGGGCGCGCCAGTGCTCTACTTTAAACGCACCCTTGGCGTCAATAACAGCACACTCGAGCTGGTTGGCACTGGTTCATTTGTCGGTGTTGATCACGGTCGCCTCACAATCAAGCGAATCTTGCTATCTGGAGTGCCCTACAAGATTCACAAGCGACTGGTGACGGTGCGCTACATGTTCCACAATCGCGAGGATATCCGCTTCTTCAAGGCTATCCAGCTGTTCAGCAAATATGGCCGCGTGGGCTTCATCAAGGAGGCGTTGGGGACGCACGGGTACATGAAGACGACATGGGATAAGCAGATTCAAGGTCTGGATACGGTGCTGATGCCGCTGTACAAGCGCATCTATCCGAGAGAAGCGCATTACCTCGCGACATAGTTGAGATCCATCTGAAGTAGTTAGACTTTCGCCACGGAGCAGCTTCAACACACGCAGATATACAGTGTTAGTAGTGCATACGCATGGCAGCGGATCGTCTACCGGCAAGGGCCAAGCGGAAACGTGTCGCCTATGAGATTGAAACATGCTCAATATGTCTTGAACCTGTCACATCACTAGCACTATGTCAACCTTGCAACCACGGTTTCGACACAGACTGTATCTTGCGATGGACCGAACAAGGAGCGACCTGTCCCCTCTGCAAAACACCCATCGAACATGTCTCGTACCGGAGGCATGGTACAATTCATCGACAAGTGCCTGCGCCAAAACGCCGGAACGAACAGAGTATGCGCTTCAGCAGACTGCGACGGGAGATGATGCATGAGCGCGAACAGGATCCACGGGCGCTGTTTCTTGAGCGGCAAGCAGAGGTGGCCTTACAGCGGCGTTGCTATGTCTATGCGCATCAATTAAGTGCGCTCTATGTGGGTGCTAATCCAGCGACGCGGTTCAAGTCGTTTGGTGCAGCAGAGTATAAACGCAGTGCTAGCCTGCAACGGAAAGCGGGTCTGTTTCTACGGCGAGAGCTGCAATGCTTTCCGTACCTACAGGATGATTGGGCGTTCATACGCGACTACATCATGAATGGTGTACTGCCGCAGCTGGACATCCAGTCTCCCGGAGCGAGCAAGCTGGTGGGCGACTTGATGGGGAAAGCGGATGGCGACCGGTTGCTACATGAGCTGCACTGTTTCCTGCGGAGTCCATTTGATGCGCTACCTGCGTACGATCTGAGTAGCCTGTTGCAGTATAGCGAGGCCCTGCAACCGGAGTGGCCAGTCGATGGGCTGTAGCAGTTTATACACCTCTATACACTCATATATATGTCTATGGTGTCCTGCACTAATCCTTCTATTCCTGTCCAGCGAAAAATCCCCGAAAGTGCAACCACACGCAGCAAGAGCCGACACAGGACACAGGGACAGGCGTTTACTCAGGAGCAAAGGGCCAGAGCATTTAAGGAGAGCAGTCAAAGGTCTCAAGGCGCTTCCATCAGGATCACTGACAGGCCGACGATAGTCCCGAAATAGGGGGCTTGACAGAGTAGCCACAGATTATGTCACCTTCTCCGACATCACCGACTCCCGCTGCACGGCGCATCAAGCCGATCCACAAGACTCGCAGTTTTTCCTTCCAGATGCTGACGCATACGCCTGATCAGGCGCCTCTTCCACAAGCCATGTATTCCGAATCACTGCATCCACTCAGACTACCACCGAGCTACGACCAACCCGCCGCAGCACCGAGTTATGGCGGTGATGCATATTCAGCTACCGCTGCTGCTACAAAACCAAGTCAATATGCTGTTGCTGCTGCGGCGGCTGCTGTACAAAGCGCAGCTCGTCAACAGCAACAACAACGCGAAGCCAATGCCTGGTCTGCAGCACGACGATCAGAGTCTTCCTTAGGATTCTACAGAGCTGCACCGAATGGTGGGAATGGAAATCATTACGCAGCACGCTCTTCCACACATCTCGCACGACGCAATGGGTCGATTGGATCAGATGGACGTGTGGCACGATCAGGTGATGCGACAGCGGCTGCGAGGGCCGTCGTACCGCCACTTGCACCAGCACGACATGAAGCGCATGGCAGACGAGCCGTGACGGTACCATTTGTGCAGAAACGCGGACAACACGCAACAACAGCAGCTGCTGCGCAGGTAGTGCCAACGCGCTCAGAATTTGAGTTTGAGTTTGCAGAGACTATACCGACTGATTTGGCCAGTACAATTGCCGTACCGCGTGTGGTTGCGCTGGCTGATGAAGAGGCGAGTCGGTCGAGTACGACGACAGCACCTGCGAAACGACGACGCAGATTGAGTTTTAGCTGGTTCAGCAAATCTTGATGTCACCTTTTCTTCACGTTGTACATTTCCATCATAAATCCGAGATTAAGCACTCACTGCATGCCCTGGAGCTCCTTCACTCTCCTGCTGCAACTTGATGATGGACAGCCGAACGCTATTCTGCTGTTCTTGTACTGTGCGAATGGTCGACTCTGCTTTATCCAGTTCCTGCTGCAACAACTCAATACGACGCGCAACATTTTGTTTTGCCTCTTGCAAGTCTTGCGGCATGAGGACCGGTCCAATGAGCTTGTAGACGGTGTTGTTCGAGGTTGCTTTGGTGAGTTCTGCAAGGACTGATTTGTTTTCTGCGACTTGAGATTCGAGCGTTTGCCGGCCGGTGATTTTGTCTTGTAGTTGGCCTTGGAGGGTACGGTAGTCATTCGAGAGGCGTTGGAGGGCTTGCTGAGTCTCTGCCATGGCACTAGCGCGGTTTGTGTGTAGACTGTGTAGCGGTGAAGTTTGAAAGAAACTTGACCAGCAACGCACAAACCTGGATGCATGTCCTTTTCCTTTGGCTTCAGCGGAGATGACTATGACGAGATAGAGTCTGAAACGGACAGGCCTGAGCAAGGACGAGATGCAGACCAGACCGTCTCATTGATCCCTGCACAGCGTCATACACTCGCTGACCTGGTTGCAGCATTACCACGGACACTGGCATACAGCACGCTGACGCTCGGCGGTCGATTGATTCCGCGTCGTGAGTTATGGGATATCAAGCATCAGCTCATGTCGGGTGATGCAGCAATAGCGGACAGCGCTGCAGAAGAGGCAATGGCGTATATGGCGAAAGACGATGTTATCCATGGACTTTATGAGGGTGGTTTCAAGACATGGGAGTGTAGCTTGGATCTTGCTGAGCAGGTGCCCGGGCAGCTACCAGCGCATACGATTGAGCTTGGCTGTGGCACTGCTCTGCCAATGCTGTGCTTGTTGGATGCAGCGCTTGAGCAGAAGCATGCGATGCGCTTGACTGTACAGGATTATAACTTATCGGTGCTGCAACTTGCTACGATACCCAATCTCTTTCTCGTCTGGCTACGGCGGCAGAATCCAGCTGCGTTTGAGAAAGATGGTGAAGTACAAGTCTCTGATGAGCAAGTCGCTCAATTCCAGAGAGGGCTGTCGGCACTGGGTATTCTAGTCGATGGCATGACGGGTGCATGGTCGCCTGCGATGCTAGACTTGCTGCAACCGGCGTCGCCTGTGTGTGTCTTGGCAAGCGAGACGATCTATGCACCGAGTGCGTTACTTGCATTCTTGAGACTGCTTCAAGGATTGTTGGAGGGTGGACGGGGTGAAGCACGGATTGCAGCGAAGCATGTGTACTTTGGCGTAGGCGGCGGTATCAGGGCGTTCATGGAGGGATGTGCTGGACATGGGTTGGTGTGCGAGAGTGTCTATGAGGTGGAGCAAGGCGTACGGCGGTGTGTCTTGCTTGTGAGGTGTACGGGTGGTTGATGAAGATGCTATAAGACAGACGATGATATGTGCCAGTAGTGGGTAGTCAGTCCATGAAGAAGGCAGAAGAAGGCAGAAGTCAGAAGAATGCAGAAGGCAGAAGAAGGCAGAAAAAGTCAAGAAGTTCCTGAGTCTGAGTCCACAAAAGCATCAGAAGAAAGAAAACAAAGTCAACAATCTGCCCACAGAATGAAAACAAAGGACGCGCGCACTTGTCAACAAACACAGACGCTGATGGAAACGCGCGCCCACAAAGCATAAAGGGAAGCGACGCCCACCCACAACTCATACATCAAATCAGCTAAACATGTCTGGACGCGTAAGACTACCAAGTCTCATGCACACACACACTGACACACCTAGGGAAAAGGAGGAAAAGGATTGGGCAAGGGAGGAGCAAAGCGTCACCGCAAGATTCTGCGTGACAACATCCAGGGTATCACCAAGCCTGCAATCCGTCGTCTCGCTCGTCGTGGCGGTGTCAAGCGTATCTCTGGTCTCATCTACGAGGAGACACGCGGTGTCCTCAAGACCTTCCTCGAGGGTGTCATTCGTGATGCAGTCACCTACACTGAGCACGCCAAGCGCAAGACTGTCACCTCGCTCGATGTTGTCTATGCCTTGAAGAGGCAGGGCCGCACCATCTACGGATTCGGTGGTTAAACAACCCCTTCAACGAAGTCTATGGCTTTATCTTTTTTGGCCTTGTACATACACACAGTCATACCTTAAACCAATCCATTGTCTGTACCCTTGTCTTCTCTTCTTGATCCTCACTAGATTCATTGTCTTTTAGTACTCTACTCTATCTACTGCTTGTTGTGCCGCCTCTTTCCTTCTATCGCGAAAATTGAGGAACAACAACACACAACACCACCACACCACCACACATCCATGTCAGCTCGCCCAGCCCGTCGCGCAGCACGGCGCGCAGTCGTCGAGTCAGCATCCAGTAGCTCCGAAGCAGACGACATGCCCACGCCACGCCCTACCACAAAATCACGCAAACAAGTCGCATCACGCACATCCTTCGATGGAACCGAAACACCCGCATCAACACGAACATCGCGTGCTCGCTCAGTCACGCGTTCTGCTGCACCTGCTACGAAAACGCCGAAGCGACGTGCACCGCTTTCTGAGTCAACGATGCAGACGCCCTCGATGACACGTCGAGTGCCAAGCAAAACACGACGCGTGAGCCTGGTAAAAGAAGGATTCCAGATGCATGCTGGGAAAGAGAATGACAAGCCGGCGGAGGTGGCTATTGAAGAGGCATTGTCGTTGCCCATGCCACCTCCAGCGAGTGTTATGCCGGCACCCATGCCTCCCCTTGAAACGCAAAAAGCCATTCGAGCGGCACGGTTATCTATGGAGCAGTTGAATGTCCCACCACTCCATGCAGAAACGATGCACCTTGCCACTCCCATCCAAGAAGGTCCAGCCACCCGTATTGTCATTGCAAAACTCGTCCTCGAAAACTTCAAATCCTATGCTGGTATTCAAAAGATTGGTCCCTTTCACAAATCGTTCAGTGCAGTGGTTGGGCCGAATGGTTCTGGCAAGAGTAATGTCATTGATTCACTGCTCTTTGTGTTTGGTTTTCGCGCCGCAAAGATGCGTCAAGGCAAAATTTCCGCACTCATCCATCATTCTGCTGCACACCCCAATTTGGAGTTTTGTTCAGTGGAGGTACATTTTGAGACGAT
This sequence comes from Protomyces pachydermus, assembly GCA_003717275.1. NCBI lineage: Eukaryota > Fungi > Ascomycota > Taphrinomycetes > Taphrinales > Protomycetaceae > Protomyces > Protomyces pachydermus. Next base: position 224,536 of record QXDU01000110.1, on the reverse strand, counting down.
TTATGATGATGTGCAGGATCCAGAAGACTATCGCGTCGTGCCAGACTCGAAAATCGTTGTGGCTCGCAAAGCATACAAGTCTAATGCGAGCAAGTACACTATCAACGGCAAAGACTCCTCCTTCACAGAAGTTACCACACTCCTCAAGAACAGCGGTATTGATCTCGATCACAAGCGGTTTCTGATATTACAAGGTGAAGTGGAATCGATTGCTCAGATGCGACCGAAAGCGGCAACGGAGCATGATGATGGGTTGCTTGAGTACCTTGAGGATATTATTGGCACATCACGCTACAAGTCTCCAATTGAAGGTGCGTTACAACGCACAGAAGCACTCAATGAAGTGGTCACGGAGCAGCATGCTCGAGTGGCGCGCGTGACTCAGGAAAAGGAGCGGTTGGAGGGGAAGAAGGATATTGCTGTATCCCAAATTCAACAGGAGAATGCGTTGGCTGTTAAGCAATCTATGCTCTATCAGCTTCAAGCTGCGCAATGCACAGAGCAAATGGCCATGACGCAGCAGATGCAGGAAGAAGCAAAACAAGCGCTTGAGGCGTTATCGCAAGCCGCTGGCCTCGAAACGGCAGATACCCTCAAGAAGTCATTCGCTAGCAAGTCTAAGCACCACGAGACACTCAAGAAACAACTCGCCGTGTTGGTGAAGGAGCAAAATGCCACACAGGAATCACAAGTCAAAGTTCAAGAACGCATCAAGCACCTCTCTGCAAAACAAAAGAAACTCGCCAAGCAAGCTACCATTGCCGAGCAAGCACTTCGAGAATCTACGCGGACCATTGAACAAGCTGAAGACGAAGCTGCAAAATTGACCGCACAAGTCAATACTCTGGATGCATCCCTTGTTGCTGAATCTGCTGAATTGGCCAAGATCCGTGCAGCCCTGTCTGACAAAACACAAGTCTACGCCGATCAGATTGAGGTCAAGCAGCGTGAAAAACAGCCTTGGGATGTGCAAATGCAAACAAAAAAGAGTGCCTTGGCATTATGCCAGTCTGAACGGCAGATGTTGCTTGACAAGGCTGCTGCTGTTGAGCGAGAAGCAGAAGAAGCACAGACATTGCTGGACGAGGTGACGCAACAGGTTGCTGCGTGCGATAGCGAAGCACTGCAAACGGAAATTGCAAGCATTGAAAAGGAGCTTGCTGCAGGTCAGAAGCAAGTGGCTGCCTTGCAGCAGCAGGAAGCTCAAGCAAAGAGTCAATTGGCTTCTGCACGGCAAAAGTCTGACGAAGCGCGCTCTAACCTCGCTGCGAGCACTTCTCAAAGCAATGTCCTTGCTGGCCTCACCAAACTCAGTGAGTCTGGGAGGATTGAGGGTTTCCACGGTCGTCTTGGCGATTTGGGCAAAATCGCAAGCAAGTATGATGTTGCCATCTCTACCGCTTGTCCACAACTCGAGAATATCGTTGTCCAGTCTGTGGATGCAGGACAAGCCTGTATTGACCATCTCAGACGAAACAATCTGGGTCGTGCCATGTTTATTCTACTGGATCGCTTGCCAAGTCGTGATCTACAGGCCATCCAAACGCCTGAGAATGTGCCACGACTGTTTGACCTTGTTCAACCACGCGATGCGCGCTTTGCACCTGCATTCTACTCAGTCTTGCAAAACACACTCGTTGCTGAATCACTCGAACAAGCAAATCGTCTTGCGTATGGTGGTAAGCAGCGTTGGCGAGTCGTTACGTTGGATGGCCAATTGATTGACAAGTCTGGTACCATGACGGGTGGTGGTCAGCGTGTGGCAAAAGGTGGTATGTCATCACAATTCGTTGCTTCTTCAGAATCTGCAGCGGGTGTTGCGAAACTTGAAAAGGTGCAGCAAACATGCTTGGTGTCGTTTGAGTACGTCGCTGCGGAATTGGCACAAGCAGAATTGCGTGTGGCGGGGTATATGCAGGCATTACCAAAGTTGCAGTTTGAGCGACAGAAACGAGCGATCGAGGAAGCGTCGTTGTTGACGCGACAGGGTGATTTGCAAACGCGCTGCAGGCAGCTTGCTGCTGGTGCAAGTGCCGGCATGTCTCCTGCTGATGCCAAGCGGGAAGAGGCCTTGGTTGCGCAAGCGAAAGCATTGGAGGCTGAGAGGGAGCAATTGGCTCAAGAGACTGCTTCCCTCGAACACGACATTAAGCAGTTGCAAGACAAGATTTTGGAGGTGGGTGGCATCAAGTTGCGCACGCAGAGCAGCAAGGTTGAGTCGTTGAAGATTCAACTGCAAGCCATGTCTGAGCGCTTGCACACGCTGGATTTGAGCAAAGCGAAAGCCCTTGCGCAGTCAAAGACCTTTTCTTCGCAGTCTGAAAAGGCTGGTGCTGAGCTTGCAAGTGTTGAGACGGACCTCAGTGAATTACAGGCACAACTCGACGGGGAAGGTGATGCAGGCCTTGCCAAGCAGATGGAAGACCTGCAATATGTAAGTCTGAATTTTCCAGAATGCAGCTAACAACAGACCATGGAAGCGTCCAATGACGAACTGGCAGCCCTCAAGCAAGAGCTTGATCTCGAGACGGAGCAGCGCAACAAGATTGCTGCGCAGCAGCAGGAACTTGAAGTCAAATTGCAAGAACACACCAAGCGACTGCAAGAGGCGTCTGCAAAGTTGGCTTGGGCGACAGAGAAGCGTGCAAGTCTAGCATTGATTCCCCTAAGCCATCATTTCGCGACGGAAGCCCAAGGCAGTTTGGACGACTTGACGGCAGATGAGCTGCAGGCACTCGACAAGGCTGTGCTGACTGCTGAGATTCAACAACTCAAGGAAGCGACGCAGGATATGCAAATTGAGCAAGGCGTGCTGGAAGAGTACATTAGTCGCTGCGAAGAGCATGCCTCGCGATCTCAAGTCCTGGCAGAATCCATTTCCGAGCGTGACGCTGCACGTTCCATGGTGGAAGATTTGCGCACACGTCGATTGACGGAGTTTATGGAAGGCTTCAGCATCATTTCTGCTCGTCTCAAGGAAATGTACCAAATGATCACCATGGGTGGCAATGCTGAACTCGAGCTGGTGGACTCGCTAGATCCCTTCTCTGAGGGTATTCTCTTCTCTGTCATGCCCCCGAAGAAGAGCTGGAAGAATATCGCCAACTTGTCTGGTGGTGAAAAGACACTCTCGTCCCTTGCGCTCGTCTTTGCGCTGCACCACTACAAGCCCACACCTCTGTATGTGATGGATGAGATTGATGCTGCACTGGACTTTCGCAATGTCAGTATCGTGGCCAACTACATCCGTGACCGCACCAAGAATGCCCAATTCATTGTCATTTCACTGCGCAACAATATGTTTGAGCTGTCTGCTCGGCTCATTGGCATCTACAAGACGAGCAACATGACGCGCAGTATCTCATTGGAGAACAAGGAAATTGAACGGGCATCTTCTGATCGTGCGACCGTGGCGACTTCTGTGTAGGATCTGTATTGTAAGTATTGTATGTGACTGCGTTGTTTCATGCTATCTGGTTAAAGGACTCCAGAACTACGTCGACCATCTGTAGCTACGGTCAACATGGGAGAAGAGCGCACCTTTGCGCTGGCAACAGAGCTCGTCCACTTCAACAATGGACCCTCTAGACAAGATCCTTTTATGCCCAGTGTCGCACCGCTCTATCAAACAGCCACCTTCAAGCAAGTCTCTGCAACACAAATGGGCGACTATGACTATACGCGCTCAGGCAACCCTACACGGTCCCAGCTCGAGGCACATATGTGCAAGGTCTTCAAAGCAAAGCATACTCTTGCCATTAACAGCGGTATGGGCGCTATGGATGTGATTGTACGGCTGCTGAAGCCAGGTGACCAAGTGGTTGCTGGCGATGACTTGTATGGCGGTACCAATCGCTTGCTAGGCTACTTGAAGCAGAATGCAGGTGTCGATGTCAGGCATGTCGATACAACCTCTGTGGAGGCAGTTCAGCAAGCTTGCTCCAGCAAGACGACGATGGTCTTTCTGGAAACACCAACAAACCCCTTACTCAAGATTGCCGACTTGCCAGCCTTAGCAGCTGCAGCAAAGAAAGCCAATCCAGAGGTGATCGTCGTGGTGGATAACACCGTCATGTCGCCGTTACTGCAGCAGCCGCTTACGTGGGGTTGCGATATTCATTATGAGTCTGCAACCAAGTACCTCAACGGCCATCACGATGTCATGGCTGGCATCATTGCTGTCAATGATGAAGCGCTCTACAAACGTCTCTTTTTCGTTGTGAATGCAACAGGCTGTGGTATTGCACCGTTTGATGCGTGGCTCTTGATGCGCGGTGTTAAGACATTGGGGATCCGTCTAGAGCGTGCTATGCAGACTGCAGGCAAGCTCGCCCTCTGGCTCGAGGAGCATCTTCCGCGTCTTCTCAAATTACAGTGTAGAGTGAATTACCCAGGATTGGCCTCTCATCCACAATATGCAATACACAGCAGAATCGCCAGAGGGGGTGGTGCCGTCTTGTCATTCTCCACAGGCAGCGTTGCCCTCTCTGAGCAAATTGTCTCGGGAACACAAATCTTTGGCATCACAGTGTCTTTCGGATCGTGCGACTCGCTCATTTCCATGCCATGCCGTATGTCACATGCGAGTATCCCGGAGCATGTCCGGCGCGAGCGTCAGTTGCCTGAGGATTTGATTAGGCTGTGTGTGGGTATCGAGGACTATGATGATCTGGTATGGGACTTGGAACAGTCTATCCTGGCGAGTGTGAAGCATGTTGAGCAACACGGTGCGCAGGCTGAGGGCGTCAATCATCCGACGCAGGACTGAGAGAAGACGTCATAGACATAGACAAGTGCATCTCATAGACGACATGTCCTCCAATTCAACTGTGCTACTACTCTTGATGCATACAGAATGATGCTAACGGCAGATGGACAGCATCAAGACAAAGGCAAGCGAGTTGGCTTCAGCAGTGCTTCCAGAGACGGGACCCGAGGGACCCTTGTCTGGTGCACCAGGCTTGAAGGACGACAAGGAGCGCAACTTTGCAGAGCAAACGCGACAGGAGTCTCAGCCTGAGGACGAGCGACGGACGCGTGATGGCATGACGGAGGATTCATGGAAGGTCGCAGAGGGACCTAAGGCGGGCAATAGGTATGTCCCGACAGAGAGCAATGGCGCACAACCCAACATCATCAACTAGCTCGGTACAACTATGGTCTATGTGCTGGGCTTGGAGTAAGAAGATAGGACATCCATAGCAGCCTGGATCAGACAAAACAAGTCTTCTCAGTAGACGCAGCCATGCAGAGCACAGCCAGGTCCATCGATGGTAGTGACAAAACTGAGTATTTCGCATCATATCGGCTGTCACGGAACGTCATGCTTCCACACTTGTGTAGGTCATCGAAGTGAGCACGTAGAGTACTGGCCCTCCATCGAGCTGTCCACGATGGCTGCACTGGCACATTGCCGACTTGCCGTCGAGCCCAAGCTGAGCACATCCTGCCTATCGCACAAAGCAGCCATCCTCAGCCGAGACTCGAGCACAAGTTGCAGCCAGACCAGTCTCGTCCAAGTAAAAGCAGCATAAGAGAAGCAAGACAGGAGAAGCCAAGCAGCCTGAGCATCCTGGCTCTTTTTCCCTCTTCACGTGAAATTTTGTTTCCTGGACGCGACCCGAAGCCAAACAAGACAAGACAAGTACAACCAAGCACCGGAGCCAGGTCCTTGACAGCGCCAGACGCAGGCCGCAGCAGCCTCACGGGAGAGATGGGCTTCACAAAATCCCATCGCACTGCATCCTTGCGCATCCTGCAGGAAATCAACAAGGCGAAAGACGAACATGGCAGTGACCGTGCAGCCGTCTTTCATGAACTACCGCCGCGTGCAGAGCTCCCCGACTACTATCAAGTCATCCAGAAACCCATGGCGCTAGACATGGTACGGGATAAGCGCAGCAAGTATCATTCTTGGCAGGATTTCAAGCAAGATGTCTATCAAATCTTCCACAATGCAAAGACCTACAACCGACGCGATTCGCCCATCTATATCGACGCAGAGGCGCTAGAAGATGTGGTTGAGGAGGAAATGAAGAAGCTTGTGGCAGAACAGACATTGTCCTCCGAAGAGGCAGAACGACCCGATTTGGGCCCATTGCCAGGCGGCTCGCAAGGTTCAGACGACGATGCAGAGATGGAAGAAGCAAGTGGCAGTCCTTCATCTGCAAAGCGGAGAAAAGGTCGGCCGACCTACACGGAAACGCCTGAAGAGACCATCATGTCCAACATCATCAAACGCGTACGCAAAGTCTGTCGGGGTGCAGGCAAACCTTTGGCGCCGCCCTTTGAGCGCTTGCCAGACAAGGCAGAGTACCCGGATTACTATCAGACCGTCAAAAATCCCATGTGTCTGACGCAAGCCAAGGCGAATATCAAGAAAAAGGTCTACTCGACAGTTGATTCGTTTGTTGCGGACCTCGAGCTCATCTTTCGCAATGCTCAGCTTTACAATGAAGATGGGTCTCCGATATATCAAGCTGCATCGACACTCTTGATAGCGCTCAAGGAGATAACAGCAGCCGAGACAAAGCAGCCAGAGCCACCGAAGCCACCAAAGCCGGAACCGCCAATCATCGAAACACCGGCTGTTGTACAGGAAGAACCAGTGAAGCCAGCACCCGTCAAGAATGGTAGGCGTATGTTGGAGAGCGTTCAGTCGAATGGTCACACTTATGCGCTTGGCGACTGGATCCTCGTGACGAATCCTAATGACAAGGACGTTCCGTGCGTGGCGCAGGTTCACCAGTGCTTCCAGGTGGAGGTAGATCAGTCTTTCGGTCTGCATGTATGCTGGTTCTTTCGTCCAGAACAGACGATTCATCGTTCTGACCGGCTATTCTACGACAATGAGGTATTCAAAACCAATCACTACCGGGATCAGGCCCTCAACGATGTTGTTGGACCCTGCCTTGTACGATACTACACCAAATATGTTCGCAGCCGTGCCAAATTCCCACCAGGTCGTGAGCTACAAGTTTTTGTTTGCGAGTCGCGCTACAATGTCGAGGAGAAAAAGTTTACCAAAATCAAGTCCTGGAAGTCTTGTCTCCCTGAAGGTGTGCGGGATGAGGAAGTCAAGGAAGAGGCAGAACCTTACCCAGCGCCGATCACGCTGCCTCGCAAACCGTCCTCCTTGCTCTACTTGCTACCCAATGACCAGAACCAGCACGTATACGATCCAATGGTACCTCTGCCAGAAGCTTTTGATCAGCAAAATCGCAGCGCACCGCCCAAGATTGGCAATGTCTATATTGGACCGCCAATTGAAGAACAAGGACCTATCATGGTACCGTACACACAAGCTTCCCCAGAACGTGGATCAGCGCAACAGACGCTAGGACGTCCAACAGCGCCGTTGCGACAAGGCTCAAAGACATCGGGGACTCCTGCGCGTGGTTCACCCATGCCAGGGTCAGCGCAAACGCCATTGACTTATGCATCACCGTATGTGCAGGCCCAGTCCACTTCACAGCTTGGCAGCTATACGAGTCCCTATGCGAGTGCTGGGACATCCTCAGCGACACCTTCAACGCAACAAACGCAACAACCCGTCGTACAAAGTACAACGAGGATTGTCAGTTTAGGAAATCGTGTGCATCCGACTGCTTTGACATTGACGAGTCCGCAGGGACCACAGTTGACCTTAGAAGAGCACGTCAAGCGACGATTCCTGAGGGATGCAGATGGTGAGATTGTGTGGTTCACGGTGCCGCCTGTAGATCCAGTGGCAAAGGCATTGTCTGAGGAAGGCGTCTTGGGGCATTCATTGGCATATGAGCTCTGGCGGCTGAAGCAGCAGGCTCAGCAGTAGTCTTTTGTAGCAAATATACATCCTTCCTTCATGTTCAGTCGCGAATTCCGAAATTTTGACGCGCTCGAATTTACAGACGCGACAGACAAACGACAGAGACAACTACAACGCAATGGGCAGGCCGAGCAAGACATTTGGCATCCCAGGCTCCGCTGCGCGTGGTGGTAGTGCTGCCTCGCGTGGTCGCTTCGTCAGGCAGCGAGCTGCAGCACCGGCAACCGCGGGTCATACCGATACCACAACGGCGAATTCGACCGAAGACAAATTTAACGCCATTGCGCTTGCTTCTGGCATTGATGGTGTGTTATTGCTACCAACTAGAGTAATCGCTAATTTCAGACAAGTTTGGCTTTACGCGCTACGAGGCTGGACCGACGCGCCAAGGATGGCTCATCAATATGCATCCAACGCTTCTTGTCGATGCGGACCATGCAACGGGTCGCGCTGCCGTCGATTTTTACTTTCTACAAGATGGCGGTGACTCTTTTCGTGCGACAATCCCATACGAGCCTTACTTTTTGATTGCCGTCAAAGTCAACCATGAGGCAGAGGTGGAAGAGTTTCTGCGACGCAAGTTTGAAGGCGTTGTACGCCATCTATCGCGTGTACAGCTAGAAGATCTACGCATGCCGAATCACTTGACCGGCTACAGACGCACCTTCATCAAGGTCACCTTTTCAAATACCTCAGATCTTTTTGATACTAAACGATTCTTGGCGCCAGTCGTGGAGAAGAACAAGAGCAAGATGGATGCCATGGACGTGTACAATGAAGTGGCTGCACAAAACTTTTACAACGACGATGAAGAAGCCCTTGCTTCTGCCAAGCAAGATCCAACCGAGGCGATTGTTGACTTGCGAGAGTACGATGTTCCTTACCAAGTCCGCGTTGCGATAGACAAAGATATTCGCATTGGAAAGTGGTATGATGTGACGGCCAAGCACGGACAAGTCTCCTTTTCAGTGGTGGAGTCTCGCATTACGCGTGCTGATCCGGTCATCATGGCCTATGACATTGAAACAACCAAGCTACCGCTGAAGTTCCCAGATGCTGCAGTCGACCAAATCATGATGATATCGTATATGATTGATGGCGAAGGATTCCTCATCACGAATCGCGAGATTGTTGCAAGAGACATTGAAGACTTTGAGTACACGCCCAAACCAGAGTTTAAGGGTCCATTCATGATTTTCAACGAACCCGATGAAAAGGCCGTTATTGAACGTTTCTTTTCGCACATTCAAGACGCCAAGCCGACCGTCATTGTCACCTATAACGGTGACTTTTTCGACTGGCCCTTTGTCGAGACGCGAGCACTCATTCACGGTATTGACATGTTTGAGGAAATTGGTTTCAGGAAGAATAATGATGACATCTATCAGTCACGCTACTGTGCGCATATGGATGCCTTTGCTTGGGTCAAGCGCGACTCGTACCTGCCTCAAGGAAGTCAAGGTCTCAAGGCCGTCACGACTGCAAAGCTCGGGTATGATCCCATCGAGTTGGATCCTGAGCTCATGACATTGTACGCGAGCGAAAAGCCGCAAGTCTTGGCGCAGTACTCCGTATCCGATGCTGTGGCAACCTACTACCTCTACATGAAGTACTGCCACCCTTTCATCTTTTCGCTATGCAACATCCTGCCCCTGAATCCAGATGACTGCCTTCGTAAGGGTACAGGTACACTGTGCGAAATGCTACTAATGGTATGATCTTTTCACAATTGTGGCGCTAACAAAAGGTGAATGCATACTCAGATGGTATCGTGCTGCCCAACAAGTACGTAGAAGAACCCGAACGCTTTTTTGAAGGTCATCTACTTGAATCAGAGACTTATGTCGGCGGTCACGTCGAGTCTCTTGAAGCAGGCGTCTTTCGCAGCGATATACCCGAGAAGTTTGAGATTCAGCCAGATGCGATACAGGGACTTATTGATGACTTGGATCGCGCTCTTCAATTTTCGATCGAGGTCGAAGCGGGAAAGAGTATGGACGACGTCGAAGACTACGAGGACATCAAAGCTCAAATTAAATCACAACTCGAAGAGCTGCAGGATGAACCTTCTCGAAACGATTGCCCCAAAATCTACCATTTGGACGTTGCCAGCATGTACCCAAACATCATGACGACCAATCGGCTGCAGCCCGACTCTATTGTGGACGAGTCAAATTGCGCTACTTGCGACTTCAATCGGCCTGGCAAAACTTGTGATAAACGGATGACTTGGGCATGGCGCGGCGAATACTACCCACCGAAACGTGATGAGTACAACATGATCAAGCAAACACTTGTCTCTGAGCAATTTCCTCCCAGGTTTCCCATGGGCAAGCCTCGTACATTTGATCAATTGCCGGCACAAGAGCAGATGACACACATCACAAAACGGCTTGGCGACTTTTCTCGTAAGGTTTATCACAAAATCAAAGAGACCAAGACAATTGAGCGTACAACAATCGTTTGCCAACGCGAAAATCCGTTCTATGTCAATACTGTCAAGGGCTTCCGAGACAGACGCTACGAGTACAAGAACCACCAAAAGACTTGGAAGCGTAATGCTGAGCAGCTCGCTGCTGCATCTGCTTCGCCGCTGGAGGTCGATGATGCCAAGAAGATGGTCATTCTGTATGACTCCTTGCAATTAGCACACAAGGTCATTCTAAACAGTTTTTATGGATATGTTATGCGCAAAGGCTCTCGCTGGTACTCTATGGAGATGGCAGGTGTGACCTGCTTGACTGGGGCAACGATCATTCAGCTTGCACGACAGCTTGTGGAAAAAATAGGCCGTCCCCTGGAGCTCGATACGGACGGAATTTGGTGTATTCTGCCTGCAACCTTCCCGGAGAACTTCACATTCAAGATGCGCAACGGCAAGCCCTTGTTCATCTCCTACCCCTGTGTCATGCTAAACCATCTCGTTCACGACAAATTCACCAATCACCAGTATGAAGATTTGATTGATCCGAAATCCTTCAAGTATGAGAAGCATTCTGAAAATTCCATCTTCTTCGAAGTTGACGGGCCGTACAAAGCCATGATTCTACCGACGTCAAAAGAAGAAAATAAGAATCTCAAGAAGCGCTACGCCGTGTTCAATGATGATGGCACGCTTGCAGAACTCAAAGGATTCGAGGTGAAGCGACGCGGTGAGCTCAAACTCATCAAAGTCTTTCAGACGCAAGTCTTCAAAGTCTTTCTTGAGGGCAAAGACTTGCAAGAGTGCTATGCTGCTGTTGCCAAGGTTGCCGACAAGTGGCTTGATGTGCTATATAGCAAAGGCGCGACCCTTGCGGACGAAGAGCTTGTTGAGCTAGTTTGCGAGAACAGGAGCATGTCCAAGACAATTGCCGAGTATGGCTCGCTCAAATCCACTTCCATCTCAACGGCGAAAAGACTGGCGGAGTTCTTGGGTGATCAGATGATCAAGGACAAGGGCCTTGCGTGCAAGTACATCATCTCAGCTCAGCCAAAGTCGGCACCAGTGACAGAGCGTGCTGTTCCCATCGCCATCTTTTCTGCTGAAGATAGCATCAAACGCCACTTTCTTCGCAAATGGCTCAAGGATCCTGGCCTCACGCAATTTGACTTGCGCAGCATCTTGGACTGGGACTACTACCTGGACCGGTTCGGCTCCGTGATTCAAAAGCTCATCACGATGCCAGCCGCGATGCAGAAAATCAGCAACCCCGTCCCGCGAGTTGCGCACCCAGATTGGCTAAACAAGCAACTCGCCACAGCCTTGGATCCTTTCAAGCAGAGCAAGGTGACTAAGTTTTTTTCTCACCAAGAACCAGTCTTGCAAGCAAAGGATGCCAATATTCTCAATCACGCTGTGCCAGATCTTGATGACTCTTCTGGCAATGCTGAGAAGCGCGCTAGCATTTTGACTTCAAAACGCAAAGAGCGTAGTAGGACAAGCATGGCTGAACAGCCCGAAGTCATTCAGCCACTGCCACTGGCAGAGTATGAAGGTACGGTGGAAGAAAATGGTCACGATGTCTGCGGTTACACCGTATGGCTTCGCCATCAAAAGAGAAAATGGAAGGCGCAAGCTGCCGCGAGGCAACGTCGCCGACAAATCATGGGCGAGGATGAAATTCGAAGACCAGGCGTGCGTGGTGGTGGTGCTATCGAGCGTTTACGCAACAAGGCTGCTGAACGCATCGCCGCGGATCACTATGAGATACTGCAAGTCTATGAAACGGGTGAGCCCGGTGTGCTCAAGGCCTGGGTCCTTATCGGTCAAGCAACCTCAAGCATACGCTTGCGCGTCCCTCGGTCGTTTTATGTCAACTTTCGAGATGGAGCTGATGTACCCGACATCAATCTTGCCGGCTGCAAGATGACGGAGACTGTGGCGAAACTACCGAGCGGCCAAATGTCGACCAAAATGTTCCTTGTCACAATGTCGGAAGACACCTATCAGGGAAGCAGCAAGGAATTGGCTGCTCTGGTGGCGCACCCCAGCGTCGAAGGAATTTACGAGCGCCAATTGCCACTCGTCGATCGCGCTCTGATCAGCCTCGGTTCACAGTGCTCTTTCGTTGAGACTCGTGCAGGAGCTCTTGGTGAAGCCATGTCAAATGGCTTCGCTCTGAGTTCACTCAAGGAGTTGGATGCTGCAAGCAAGAACAACTACTTGTCGAGCATTGACTTCCACTACATCTTTATCATGCACGTTGTGGCCGGTCCCAAGGAGATGGTAGCTTTCTTTTCTTCTCACAAATCCGACGCTGTTTTTGTGTCTTTTGATACAGCCCGCGAGCAAGGCAAGGCAAATGTTGTGCGCATCTATCGTGAGCAGCGACAAGCAGCGCTTGAAGCACTCGGAGACTTGGCCGATAAGTATCCTAATGAGATGGCCGTCAACAATCAGGTGCACAACACTGAGCCAAGGTATCTTCGAGCAATCGCCGATGCCATTAAGACGATGAAGGCGGAGCAGCCCGGGCCCCACATGGTGGTGCTCTCGACTCCCTCAGAGGCGTTTCTGCAGAAGGTTCCGGCCTTTGCTGATCAGCCCGTCATGCGCATGCCTGGTGATCAGAACTTGGCATCTGCACTCGACTGGGCCAACGCGGCTGCTAAGCTCGCTGTGGTTCGATACCTATCAGCTCGCGCATGGCTAGACTATCGACTCTTGCTCGCTCGATATGGACGCTTGCCTGTATGCAATCTTGGCGATGATGAAGCGCGGACTGTGATTGACGTCACAATGGCCAGACAACTGAAGGCTTTGGACGTTGTGTTGTGGTGGTCAGATGCCCCTCTAGCTGATCAAGGTGGTCGAGAATTGGACGATCTCAGCAAATCTCTGGAGACGGTTGACTCCGTCAAAGTCAATACGCCTGGAGCTTATTCGACCGTGTGCATTGAACTTGAAGTCCGCAACCTCATCATTTCCACTATGCTGAATTCTGCAGTCATCAATGAGCTTGAAGGCTCGTCTGCTGATGACTCTTTCTTGTCTATTGCATCTGGCGATATGCAGGACGGCGCTTTTGCGTCTCCGTCGATCGCAGCATTCAAAGCTTTGTTGAAAGATTGGTGGCGCGAAGCGTCAGTCGGCACGCCGGAAGCCGACATCATGATTGACAGCGCGGTTCGATGGATCAAATCGCAAGACTCTGCCCTTTATGACAAAAATCTGGACCTCTACTCGCAGCGAGTCAGCAACAAAGCCTTCTTGCAGCTCATGGCCGAATTTCGAAAAGTCGGCAGTCGCGTCATCTTTGGCGCGCCTGGTCGTATTCTGATTCAAACCACCAAGACTCATGTCGGCACAGCCTATGCCTATGGACAATACATTGTCAAGGCAATCCGCTCCAAGACCCTTTTCCACTTCATCGACATGCAAATTGCAGAATACTGGGATTATCTCTTGTGGCTTGATGATGTCAACTATGGTGGCTACTGCACGAAGGAAGTGACTTCCGATGATCAAGAGATGACCGTCGCGATGCAGTGGAATGTCAAGCACTACTTGCCCAAGGCATTGAGCGATGTGTTCGAGGACTGGGTGGTGGAGTACATGGGCGACATGTGCGATGTAAAGCGCGAACTTGCAGACACTACGTTGACCCAGCGAGCTAATGCTGCTGACCAGGAAGCGCTCGAAAAAAAAATGAGCGATGTCACGACCAAAATCAGTGGGCCCTTGCGAAAGCAGATCCAACAACTTGCGCTGAGGTACAAGCAATGGCAACTGCTAGATGAAGAGGACCAACAACAAGATGATACTTTTGCAATGCAACACAAGCCGGCTGGCTTCGAGCCATCAGAAGCGCCCCTTTTGTCAATGGTAAAGAGTCTTTGTGCTGTTTTCATGCTTGTTGGCGAGGCTGCCCAGGCCAACCGTGTCCTCAGGAGAGATTTGCTCCAAGTATTGGACGTTCGCGAATTCGCCATTAAGGCCAAGTTTATTGACCCATGCAATTCTGTGACGCTGTCGCGTCATTGCTGCCAGCGCTGCTCAAACGTTCAGGATTTGCAGATAGGACGAGATCCAGTTCAGCAACTCTCTTCAATGGTGACGGAGGGTGCGTCCCGCATGGCTCCTGCTTGTACTCGTTGCGGTGCAACTTTCGACATGCTGGCTGTGCAAGAAGCGCTTATTGTCCACTTCATGAGCCTTGTTGCCCAGTACCAAATGCAAGACTTGCGTTGTGGAAGGTGCAAAAAGATTAAAGCTGGCAATTTGGCTACATATTGTGTCTGCTCGGGTCTGTGGACGGAGACGATCAAGCGGGAGACTGTCACTAGTCGCCGAATCTTGCTCAGCCGTCTGGCCGCTGGGCTCGATATGGAGCTGTTGGAATTTGCCTTGAGAGACTTCGGCTCCCTGTAGAAGGACATACTTGTGAAGATCATCCGCCTCAGTGGACATCCTGAGCTTTATATGCACTGTTTGCTGGACATTTTGAATTGCTATCGGCAGCACTTCAAGCGCGATTCATACAGATAACTTTCTTTTAGAAGGGACCTGCTAAGGCGTTGTATTCGAACTGATCAGCCTCTAGGCGTCGTTACAAGTGCCTTTATAGCTTGCATTGACATGCCAGGAGGAAAGCACGATAGAGCTGGTATTGTCAGATCTGTTCGGATCTCGCCACGCCTTCCCATAGAGAACAAAATCGACTGATCCATAGAGGACAACGCTGCAGCTCTTCAAGTTAGATTCCTGGGCTGCTTCTAGGAGTCAGTGCTCACAGGGGCTATCTCCTGCAGGTCTATCCAACATCGAATCCCGGATCCTCGAAGCTCATTCATATCGAAAAGGATTTACCCCTGAACAATTCAGATGACACACATTGAGAACATTGGTTCGGCATGAACTGCAGAAGTTTCGTCTATTCAGGATCATCTCAACACACTCAGAATATGATCACATATCATGCTCAGATGTGATAAGCTGCGAATCACAAGCCCATGATAAAAGATATGAAAGGCGTAAACTCACTCTTCCTCCGGACCAACATCTGGGCAACCTCCTTGTTGGAAGCATGCATTTGGCATACGCGGCCACACCTTCGCGGGGTACCTGTGCCGTATAACACTACTGGGCACGTAGCCCCACTTCCCATCATTCTTCCTTGTGATGATAATGCGACCCAAGTCATATTCTTCCGGCAGCCTTTCAAACCCATTCATTAAAGCCAAGACCTCGGATGGCATATTCTCAGGGACTTACGTTGTCTGAGCTTTTAGATATCACAGCGAGCACAAGACAGTAGCTTGATATTTTGCTCCGCGATGTACATGTCTAAGCCTCTTATGGTCCTGACATGATAGAACGGCTGATTGGGACCACCGCCTTTAAGCTTATTGACACGCATCTGCTCTTACCACTCTGGTGTTTCCATGCATTCGTCATCGAAGTCAAAGATGATACCCATGAATTTGTGTTTGCGGTGGCAGATCACAGGGCCAAGGCAAACCGGATTGCTCGGTTCGGGTTGTTACGCCTAACGACTCAATCGAATAGTAGTCTTCCGAGACTTTATTCGCATGCAAAGCGTGATTATAAGTAAAGCCACCTGTCTTTGCAAAATGGGGCATTTCTTGACGCCAGGGTGGCTGACGAGAAGATGTCAAATCTGCCCACAACATCGGCAAATTGATGCGGCAGTACTTTATCCTGGTCTATCGGACGGTCACTCCAGTATAAACACTTCATCGCGCCCAGGTACTCGACTGGACTTGCCAACTTCGTACCTGTATCGCCCTGTACACATGGAAGAACGCTGTGAGCGCAATAGGCAGCTAGCATGGGACCTCGCATGACTCTGCTGTGATCCAGTGCTGTATCTGACGAGCAGTCAAGTCTTGCTTGCAGAAATCCGATATGTCCCTCAAAAGTATAGATTTGGTCGCTGCACAGTGCCATATACCTTTGACGTTCGGCTCCATCCTGATTGTAACAAATTTTGACCACGACGAGCGAGGCAGCCGCTATGGGCGCCGCAAGTAGGCCCAGACCTTTGGCGATAGCACCAAATATGAAGGCGAGGACGATGGGAGAAGCAGGCTGTCGACTCAGCAAAGGTTCTGCAAGGTAGTGACACTCTAGCTGAGCCTTGTCCCTCAGGAGGTTTGATGTCGCCAAAAAGTATTCAGATGATAAGAACGCTTTCGTCGCAGACTGATTTGCAAAATATGTGCACATGTGCGGAGCCTCTTTGATTGTTTGAGGAAGCCGCTGGTTGATAGAGTGACCTGCAAAAGACACAAAGTTGGCTTAATTTCGAGCCTCCAAGGATACCTCCAATAGTGTACATTCCTCAAGCATGCTCGTTGCCAAATGCTTTGCAGATGAAACTGCAGCTGAGAAGAAATTTGCAAACCTGATGTACATGCTGGCATAGTCTGAATCAATTTTATGGTTCAGAGATTATAGTCATGCTTCGCCGATACTGTCACATTTCGGAGGATATACACGAACGAGCAAATTATGAACAGCTTTCATCTACTGCAGCATCAGCGCACGTGTAAGTCGTCACAAGCAAAATGGTATTCGAGCTCATAAAAGGTATGCTTGTGTAGAAAGCTCTTTGTTACCTCTCTAGAAAGCGAAGAACGCGCACAAGTGCCATCCGGAGGAGCAGGGCGAGATACCCCTGATATTCAATGACGAGCAGCAACGTTGAGCTCGCCTCATAATGCAACTGTTAAGAGACATTGACATGGACTGATAGGCGATCTGTTTTCAAATGTGGAGCGACAGCTCAGATGACCTATGTGAAATGCAATCAACCCGTTCCATCCTGCTGCTTGTTCGTTGTGCCAGATTATACCTCCACGAAAGACTGAAATTAGTCTATAATAAGGGGTGATTGTGTGAGATTCAACACTGCGGACGCGTATGGGTAGATCAACCAATCGTCTTGACAGCATGAGGAATTCGAGCGCAGAACGAGGAGAAGAGGCTGTCTGTTCGAAATATGTGCTGAATACTCGGGATGGCGATACGAATCTACTAGTGACCCCTCAACAAGCAGAATGACGCAATTTGTCCATGGAATTTCATCGTCAGGCTCTCGATCTCTATCGAGCAGAATGGTAAAGACCCCTGTCAGTCGCAACCTTGCAAGCATAGGGCATATCCGGCCATTCAGGAGCAGAAAACCTGCGTTGCGAGCGGTAACTTGGAATGAAGCCACATTTGCCTGAATTCTTCTTTCGGGAGACGTAGCGTCCGATGGCAACTTCGTCATCCAATTTCTTATACAGAGCAGTCAGCTCCGATGTCAAGGGAGTCGGTCCCTGGGTAGGCAAAGCATTTCGATCGCCACAGCGAGGGCAAGTCAACAACTCGACATTGATTTCGGGCATATACATGCTTTGGCCATCCGGCATCCTGACGTGGTAAAATGGCTGGTTGGCACCACCGCCTTCCAGCTTGTGTATGCGCATGTCCCGTTGCCAATCTTCACTCTCCTTGCAATCTTCGTCATGTGCGTAGATAAAGCCGGCATACTTATGCTTGCGGTGCCTGACAACGGAACCAATAGCATATCTAATCGGCCTGTATGGCTTTTGGCGTGGCGCAACGTCAATGGGCTTATTCATCTCATTTCGCACAGCTTCCAGATGACGAAGTGCACTGTCGGCTGAGGACTCTTCAAATCCGCCTCGTCGTGCCATCTCATGTAATTCCGGTATCCAGGCCCCGAAAGTCGGGAGATCTCCCAGGGACAGCATTTTCGCAAAATTATGCGGCTCTGTGACAAGCGCTTCGCCGCACCGATGTAGAGTCTTCATCATTGACATGCAAATCGTCAATTCTGGTCTGAGTTCGGCGGCTTCCAAGCGATTTGATATGTTGTCAACTGTCCGTCTCGCAGCTCCAATCCCGTCCAGAGGGGTCAGGGAATTTCTCGCCTCGTTGTACGACCATCCCAAGCTGTCCCGCACAGCGTATATCAATTCCTCGCGAGTGTATATCTCGCCAGTTGGATGAACTTCTCCATGGACGTATGGAGACCAATACTTTTCGATCTCCACACCATTCTCCTTGAAGGTAATACTGGCCACAACGTGTATTGCCCAGTCCACTGGTTCAGTGACCAAGCCAAGGTGTCTTGCTACCGCGCAAAAGAGGCAAACGACAACTAGTGGAGTAATTGGTTGCTCATATTCGAGCGAGCATCCGAGATAGTTGCTTTTGGGTTGCATGAAGCCACTAAAGCTCGGGTCGACTACAGTGACGCTGTAATCGGACAAAGCTGCTTCAACTGCGCGGAAGGCTCCTGGTCCGTCGACGCTCGTCAAGCAGACGCATCTCTTGGTGACGTCCTTTGCGTATTTGCAGCCCTTTTCATGCGGCCATTTTTTCATGACGTCGTCGGCCATGAACTTGATATGGTCCTCGATGTTCAAATATGGACGCACTCCACCAAAATAATGGTAGGCACCAACTGCAAACAAGCCATCCATTGCTTCTGCAGCCACGCCGACCTGGTCTCGCCATGGTGCTAATTTGGGCCTGGTGCATATTTGCGTGAGAAGACGGTCACCAAGCGACGAGCTGATGCCATGAAGAACCTCCTCACACATAAGCCTGACTTCTTAATCCCCCATACCAGCTGCGGCCGTACGCACTCTGCCAAGCATGTCTGCCGCGTTCATACCACTCTCCACCAAGGCTTCCGCTTCATGTGCGTATCCAAATGTGCCGCGAACCATCTTTTCGATATGGTAGACTACTTGCAAGTCAAGACGCTGGCGCTTGTAGAAGGCTGTTCGCGGCAACTCTGCCTCAAGGGCTGGTGTACATCCGTGAGACACTTGAGGATCCTTGCGATTGTAGAGGTCTGATGTGCTTCCCCGGAGACCAGCCGATTCGAAGTCCCAATAAATAATATAGGCAGCCCTCCAGAGCTCCTGTGCACCTTGAATTGCGGCACAGGTGCTCTTGCAGACCTGCGACAGGCTTAACAATGCGCGGATGTCCTTACCGTTGGAGGTAAGGCAAGAAGCGACTCTGATGATGATTTCTGGATGCAGGTCACCGTACTTGACCATGACAAAGGTAGCCTTGACGCGTTGTGAGGTTTGGAGTTCTTTTCGCGTAGCATGCTCAAATTCGCGCATGAATTGTTCAGATGAGCAAAATTTCGGCGCCCTCGAGCTGAATTGTCGTCTGAAGACACCAGAAGGTACGCAATCACCCCTGCCAATCCATCAAAGAATTAGACCAGCACCCCTAGAGAAGCTTGGGATGATTGATCCAAATCTCCTAACACCTACGGCAGGCCTGATGCCATAGATGCTTATGTGAGTAGCCATCCAACAGAGGGCTCTCAAGAGGCTGCTATTCGGGCCGGCACTGGACCAAAAACGTAACTATTATACGTATTGAGGACAGGAACGACCTCAAAGTCCGAAGCAATGCCTCTTGCGATGCAGCATTCCGATTCGTCAGCCATTCCTACAGCGGGGTAGTGAGAGTGCTTTCGAGAGCCCTGCAAGTCTACGAATTGCTAGTATTGATGGCAATAGTGGCCAGGAGAATGGCAGCATGATGCGATCCATGTATAGCACGTCTCAGAGTGACTGCTGTATCGCCGCTCATCAACGTCCAGAGACCTGCGTCATCCAAGCAGGCAGAGTAGTCAGCGATTGGCTCCAGCAACCTGCAGCGTCGGCGCTGTCGGGACAGTCAACAGTGTCATTCGTGAGGAGAGTCAATCGCACGGTGACCCGCAGGATGATCCGACCACTGGTATCTCCGATTTGCTTGCTCTGCAAGGTCCTCCCATTTGCAAATGAAGGACAGCTTCATCATGCTTTGCTTCATGCAACCACCACATTTGCCACATTGACAAAACACTCCTCGACAGCGCCCGTCGAGCTCAAGGGCGGGTCATTTGAGCTATTTGGTGTGTCGGAAAAGGGTCATCTGTGCTTGTTTGACTTGACGAGCAAAGCGCCTGCATTGCAAGCCGACCAAAATCTAGGGGTCGGCGACTGGACCAGGGGCTCGCACTGACCTACATAAATGCAACCTTTGAGAGGTCCATCCTCAAAATTTCGATTGCTGCGAGCATGCGTTTGGCATGGGCGTCCACAAGCTGGCTGGATACTGCTGTTGAATGTCGCTACCCGGCACATAGCCGCATATCCCTTCATTCTTCCTTGCCTTGACGATTTGACCGAGATTGCTTTCCGTTGGCAGATGCTCAAGTTTCATGATACAAGGAAATAAGTCTGCGTCCAAGACTTTTGAGCCATTGTTGACGTCTGCTTGACGGTCTCCACAGCGGTCGCAAGAGATAATTTCAAGATTTCGCTCAGCGACATACATGTCCAGACCATCTGTCTTTCTGATATAATAGAACGGTTGATTTGGTCCACCACCTTTGAGCTTGCTAACACGCATCTCCTCTTGCCATTTTTGCGACTGCTTGCACTCATCATCATGGCCATGAATGACACCAAGATACTTGTGCTTGCGATGACGAACCAAGGAGCCGAGAGCGAATCGGATTGCTCGTTCAGGGTTGCTGCGCCTGGCGACTGGCACTGCTTGATTCTTGACGTTTTGGATTCCTTGCAAGATTTCGGAAGCTGGACGAGCGTTCTCCTCAGTATAGCCGCTTAGTTTCGCCAATTTGGACAGCACCTCAAGCCATGTTGTCGTTGAAAAGTGATCCATCTCGCCGAGAATATACGCAATGTTCTGTGGCACTATGTCCGTCGGGTGGTCGCACCAATGGAAACACCTGACGACAGCCAAGTAGTCAATTAAATTTGACGAATCTCCTTGTAGGCATTCAAAGATGCTGTGAGCACAATATTTGACTAGCATGGATCCTTGAACGGCCTTGCTGCCTTCTAGTACCATTTCGCGCGTCGCCCCATATGGCTGCAACAAGTCATATAGTGCCTTGATGGTGAAGAGGTGTCCATCATTGCAAACATCCATAAATCTCTCTCGATTGCTTCCATCTTATTTATAATAGATTTTTGGCCATGAAGAAGTCACCGACGACTATTGGCGCTGCTATCAATCCGATGCGTTTGGAAACAGCACAGAAAATGACCGTGAAGACAATGGGTGAAGCAGGCTTCTTCCCGAGCAGACTGTCCGAGATGAAGTTAGATTCAAGGTCCGGAAACTCGCAAGGAAGCACATGGTTGACACATAGGTGATTGTCATGCATGGTATCCAAAATCAGTTCGAATACCGATGACATGTCATGATCGTAAGAACAGACGCAATTGAGTTCTCCACTTAAAGGACAGTTGCAGCACCCTTGATGATCCCACTCGTAGAGAACATCCTTTGCGATGTCGCTGATCATTTCTTCGACATTGAAAGCAGGCAATACCCCTAGACTGTAGTGATAAGTCGCAATTGCATACAGAGCGTCTAAAGCCTCAGGTATGTATTGTGTGTCATCTTGCCAAGATGACGCTTTTGTCATGGGGTGGGCGCAAATCTGCCGCAAGAGACGATCGCCGATCGAAGAGCTGATGCATTGAAGTAGTTTGTCGCACCAGTAAATCTTCTCAAGGTTTCCATCCTTCTTAGCGCTTTCACGGGCGAACAATAGAGAGTCCACTGCGTCGGCGCCCATTTTGACAATGGACTCTCCCTTGCCCACACGACCGGCTCTTGTACGCACCATTGACTCAAGAGCTTCGGTGACAAACAGATGCTTCTGCTGACGCTTTCTGAATGCCAGGCATGGAGTATCATCTTCGAGAGCTGGCTTGCAACCGGAAACACCTGTGGATCGTTGCGATTGTAGAGGTCTGCCGTCCTGCCACGCAGACCCGCAGTTTCAAAAAGCCAGAAGTGGCTGTATGCATCTCGCCAGAGTTGCTGAGAGCTGTCGAGTGCCGCACGCGTGTTCGCGCTTACCAAGGACAGGCGCAGGAAGGAGGACACATCAGTTTTCATGCCACTACACAGGCAAGCGGCGATGCGTACGATTACTTCGGCTGGCAGATCATCGTAGCGAGCTATTCTGAATCGCGGGTCCCCTTGCACGTCGACTGGCGAGGGCCTTGCTAGTGTCTGTCAAGTTGTTCGGCCGTCGCGAAGACAGGCGCTAAGAGCGCTGTTCAGATGGGGAGAATTTGTCTGTTAGCCACAATTCAACAATTGCAACAGCCGAGCTTGGCTCCTTATACTGCTTTTCACATGAGCGCACAATGTTAGCTTCTCATCTTGAATAATGCCGAATCACAGACTTGTCCTCTGAACGGACCTCGTCCTGCATAGGCCTAAAAGCTTTCACGAAAGATCTGCTCAGTTGCTCTGTCGACGGCTCAAGATACCCCATCTTGAATCAGGCTAAAAAGAGCGTCAATTGCATGAACCATGAATGAGGTATCAGCGATAGAAGAACTGCGAAGTATGTCTCTAAAGCCTATGGAGCCTGCTCAAATTACCCCTGAAAAATTTCAGATGCCAAACCCCGACCCGCGGGCATCATGGAAAAGCTCATTATCCTACTTATTCATTCACCACAGCAGGTGTATGAGAATTGAGTTCTGCGATAAAAGACAGAATTGAATGTGAGACACATGAGCAATCGTATATAACATTTGTATGCTCGCTTATTAGTCTAAAGCGCAGATCATTTTAGCGCCCGACTCAATGGCTTTGCATGCATAGGGTATGACCGGTCAGGTATAAGCACGACACAGGTGTCGCACATGCATATGGTGCTTGAAATTAAGCCGCACCTTAGCCAATATGAGGTCGCAGCTCACCTTGCGGCCTTACGTGTCCCCCAGCCGAGATAAAGTCACGTTCCTGAGACTGTTTGGCAATCGTGATGGCCACTTGTTAGCCCTCCTCGTCACTTTGAGTATAGGGAGGGTCGATATGCACGTCAGCGACTTCCGTCTGGCATGGTCTTTCTTTGCGTCAGTGATAGGCGCGACAAAATCGGCGCCAAGGCTGACCTTGATTGTTCCTGTTGGGAAGTCCGTTGGCAGTAAATGTTGGCTTGGGAGTGGCCTCGTCTGCCTCTCTAAGCATTGACACGGAAAAGACTTAGATCTTCCAGAGTGGTTTCGAGCTCTGAAGAAGCATCGACTTCAGACACGTAGAGCATGCACTCTCCTCAAAACCTTCGCGAAAAGGGCAACGAGGCCCATCTTGCGTGTCGATACCGTTGAATGGTTCAGCGCGCGTTGAGCGCCCTTCCTCTATTTTCTTGACCCAGGACGATCAAAGAATCGGCTCTATCCATAGATCCAACAGATGAGACAATCAGCGTCTCAAGTACTCGAGCTATTGGCCTGTCTAGGCGCTGCCGCTTCTTAAATGCTAATCGCGGCAAGTCGACCTCAAGGGCTGGCGTACAGCCGTGAGACACCTGAGAAATCTTGCGATTGTAGAGGTCTGACGTCCTTCCGCGGACGCTAGCCGATTCGAAGATCCAATAGGTGTTGTAGGCAGCCCTCCAAAGCTCCTGTGCCCCCTGAATCGCAGCATAGGTACTTTTACAGACCTGCGAGAGTCTTGCTAATGCGCGGACATGTTCACCTTTGGCAGTCAAGCAAGTAGCAACTCTGAAGACGATTTCTGGAGGCAGATCTTCGTACTTGGCCATGATAATGGTAATCGCGACTCGATCTTGACATGGCCGCTGCGCTGTCGTAAGGTTACTGTTCTTTTCGCGTAGCATGCGTATGGACTGTTCAGATGGGCAAAGTCTCGTCACTCTCTAGCTGAATTGTCTTCTGAAGACGTCAGAGGGTACCCAATCACCCCTGCGAATCAATCAAAGAATCAAATTAGCATCCCTAGAGAAGCTTGGAATGATTGATTCGACTCTCCTAACACCTACAGCAGGTCTGGCGCCACAGATGTATATGGGTCTATTCATCCAACCCTTATGGCAGGAAGGATTCCAGAGTGAATAAGCTGCCTATTCGGATTCTTTTGAGCAACCACCGGACTCAACACGTATCGAAGACATGAATGCCCTCAACGTCTGAAGCGACACCTTGGACCATGCAGCATCCCCATTGCGTGCCTTCTAGCCTCTATCGAGCCGAATGGTAAAGACCCCCGAGCTTGCAAGCATAGGGCATAGCTGGGCACGTAGGAGGAAAAAACTGCGTTGAAAATGTTGCCTCGGAGCGAAGGTGCTTTTACAACCCTGTCGGGGGTATGTTGACGTGCGGGTATCCTGCAGCTGTGAGTCAAGTAAAGGGCAACTTTGACTATGATCGCTTGGGAAAAGTTTGCGTATGTGGCCATAGTCAATGGTCGTATCAGCTCGAGCATGACCTAATTCAAATGCGCCTCACACGTTCGCGGCCCGAGCGAGTTTGGTGTACAATTTCACGAGCAGGACAGTTCTCCGGAGTCAGCCCTCCGCATGAGCTTCTCCTAGGCCTGCGCTCATTTGAGACAGATGCTTCGCTGCTTTGACTTCGAACGACTCAGTCATTTCATGACGTCTTCAATCTATCGTCTTTAAGATTGCGTAAACCTCTGGCAAAGCTGTTCTGTCCAGCTTATCGCTGCGTACCGTTAAGAAGCTGCGAGACGAATCATTTTCAACTGCTTATCAAAGACTTGCAAGCCTGAAGATCGCCCTTGACGGCAGTACACTGAATAAAAGCGCTGCCTGTAGCCTCAGGCTGTAGGTGTGTGGTCAGGATGAATAAGATAGCAAAAAACAAACAAAAACAAAAAGCCGCGAGCGAGACCGCTCAAGCGACAGCAGCATAGAGAAACCGCCCACCCGCACAAGGGGCCTCGTTCAGGAGGATACGCTGTAGTGGTGAGGTCAGGTGGTCAGTAATAAAGGTGTCCCTTCCTGGCTATGTGGTAGTAAGAGCATACTGTTTTTTGCGACCTCATCTGTTCGCCCTAGTGCAGCATCCACAAACACTCAGGTCTTCTCGGTTCCACGCGCTCTTCAGTGTCAGCTCAGCGGTTATAACTAGGGATCTGCTTGCTCCCGTGGCCACAATATGGTATGCTTCATGTTATCCTTTCTCGTCTCACCATTCAAGGTACTGCAAAGTACGCCAACAGAGTCGCAACGACTACCACGGCCTAGCACAGGTGAGAATCCATCATCGACCATCACAACACGGAAGCGCGGCTTCTTTAGTCGTGTTTTTGGCCATGCACCTCCGCGTGAGTCATCAGAGGAAAGCTCCATGTCCAGTCGAAGCTTGAACAGGCCTGCATCTGTTGCGAATCTCTTCAAATCCGCATCTAGTCCGTCCCTGCAGCGGCCCAACTCTTCGCGTGGCTTGTCAGCAGGTCGTGAGCTGCCATTGATCAATCCGTCGCCTCCACGCGAAGCTGATGCCGAATTGCTTGTGTCATCCATACAAGGTGACGCCAACCAGAACGACATGTATCGACTAGAGACACCACTCATCTCGCAAGACAGATTCAGCTGGGGTGATCCTTTTGGTGGCTCCAAGTCCTATTCTCCCCTTTTGGCTAGCCAGCCAACATCCGCATCAGAAGCCCGTGCAAATTTGGAGCCAGACACTGTCACGCAGAGAGACGGCAAGACACATCCTTCGCCAACGGCAGCTCGTGGAGCTGAGGGCCCCATTGTCAATCCGGAGCGGTTTGGGCCACGGACGACTTCTCTTGGCAACTTGGACTCAGAGTATCTAGCAAAAGCGCAAGCGCTGTACCACTGCAGTGACGCAAGTCCGCCTATGGAGTACGCAGTCTTTCTCGGCACTGACTTGCGCTTTAACATTGGCGTACGCAAAGCCTTTTTGAGCCTGTTTGACTTTTCTGGTTTGAGCATCATCAAAGCATTACGGCTGCTCTGCTCCAAGCTCTTTATACGTGGCGAGACTCAAGTTCTGGATCGCATTATTGAAGCCTTTGCTGACCGTTGGCATCAATGCAATTTGGAGCAAGAAGGTCGTTGGCTCTCTAAAGATGTTGCCTACATTTTGGCTTTTGCCCTCATTGCCCTCAACACAGACTTACACGTCGCCAACCACGATGGCGGCGATCGTAAGATGAAACGCAGTGAGTTTGTTCAAAATACACTCACTGCGATACGTGCGGGTGCTTATCGCAATACGACGCGACGTGAATCGCCCAGGCGCCAAGATTCAGTTCGCAGCAGCACAGACCAAAGCGAAGTACCCCTCGTCCAGTCCACCATTCGAGTTGTTCGATCAGTCAGTCAAGCAACACTCGACCAAGAAAATGCACAAGAGCGGCAAGAGACAGCAAGACGCGCTGCTGAGTTAGATGCGTGGCGGGATCCGCCCAAGTCTGACTTGTCTCGCGAAGTGTACATTAAGGAGATTCTACTGGACGCTTACACGAGTGTTGCTCGAGAACAAATTCGTCAGCCATTTCTACAGCGGGGCAGTGAGAGTGCTTTCGAGAGCCCTGCAAGTCTCCGGATGGCTAGTATTGATGGCAATGGTGGTCAGGAGAGTGGCAACATGATGCGATCCATGTCGAGCACGTCTCAGATCTCACAACTGTATCGTCGCTCATCAACGTCCAGAGACCTGCGTCATTCAAGCAGGCAGAGTAGTCAGCAATTGGCCCCGGCCAACTGCAGCGTCGGCTTCGTCGGAACAGTCAACAGTGTCATTCGTGAGGAAAGTCAATCGCACGGTGACCCGCAGGATGATCCAACCACTGGTATCTCCGATTTGCTTGCTTTGCAAGGTCCTCCATTTGCAAAAGAAGGACGGCTTTATCATTCTTTGCTCCAGGCAACCACCACTTTTGCTACGTTGACAAAACGCTCTTCGACAGCGCCCGTCAAGCTCAAGGGCTGGTCGTCTGAGCTGTTTGGTGTACTGGAAAAGGGTCATTTGTGCTTGTTCGACTTGACGAGCAAAGCGCCTGCACTGCAAGCCGACCAATATCTAGGCGGTGGCGACTGGACTAGGAATGCTCGACTTGTGCTGGAAGAACCACTAAACCAGGCTGTTGCTTTTAAGCTCTCGACAAAAGCATACAAGGACCATGCGCATGTCTGGTCGCTCATCACAGCCAATGGCCAAAGACACGCATTCGCTACAGGTACGCAAGATTTAGTCGAAGAATGGGTCACGACTGCCAATTACTGGGCTGGTCGAGTCAGTAAAGAGCCGTTGCTCGGCGCAGTTGGCAGCGCTGAGTATGGTTGGGGCGAACAGATGGCTGCGTTGCTTGCTGAGCAAGAATCATCGCCTGCAGTACCACGCACGGCAAGCTCAAGTCGATCCAAGAAAGGAGCACCGGGAGATCATATTGTGATTCAGGAGTGGCAGCCAGAGCCGCCGAGCTCCACTATCTCCTCCTTGCCTGTGACCGAGCAAATTGTCGCATTGACCCGATTCTTGGCTGCGATCGAGGAAGAGCTCAAGCAGCATCAAGCCATGCAAGCCAGCCTGCCTCAGCTCCTGTCGCCAAGAACCGAAAACTTTAGACGGGCGATAGTCAATTTTGAATTGCGCGATCAAGCGTTGCGAAAGGATATCGTCAAGTACACAGCGTACATCAAGGCGCTGCGTCAAGGACTGCGCGTCGAGGAAAGACTAAGAACTGGCAAGAGCAATTCTAGCGAGCGTGCTAGTGCGAGATCGGCCTCTGTTGCTCCGAGCCGTTGATACATTTTGTAGCATGCGAATGAATTGTCAAGAACGAACCGTCTAGCTCTTCTTGCCAAGATTGCCACTACGCTCGAGTGAGGCCTTGAGCTCCTCGGCAACGCTCGCTTCTTCCTCCTTTCGCTTTCTAGCTGCTTCCTCACGCCTCTTCTTGACTTCTGCAAGACGAGCAAGGTCGGCTTTGGCCTGATCGGTCTTTCCAGCTTGATGCAATTTCCAGTAGCGTTCCTTTGCCGCTTTCGCCTCGAGTGCTTCTCGATCGCGTCTGCTCATCTCACCGCCTGCGCGCGCACTACCTCCTTCTGTACTCGCTGCTGCCAGCTCTTTGGCAGACATGGGCTTGTTGAGCGCTCGGTTGGCATTCGCAGCTGCTGGCGCATCGCCCTTTGTTGAGGATGAGGCGCCAGCAACTTCCTTATCAGACTTTGTCTTGGGCGCACCAGCTCCCATGAGCCCATCCTCTGAGCTATCATCATCACTGCCACTTCCTGATCCGTCCTCAGACGCGCTACCTGAACCACTCTCAGAGTCCTCAGCGTCTTGTTGGCGCCTGTTGCGCGGTTCCCATCTGTCGGGCGTATTCACTTCCTTGCCATTTTCATCCAATGGTTGCAGGTTCTTGGAGAAGGACTTGCCTCCGCCGCGTTTCGGCTTATAATCACGCTTGCCGCCTCTTCCCATAGCCCTTGTCAGGTGTAGATACGATAATGCTGTTACTGAAGCTCGAAAGCTGTCGAAGTCAGGTTCAGGTTCAGCTGGTGAGAACAAAAGATTGGCAGTCACACTTCTTTTGCTTGAACCAATATAACCCAATTACACAACCCTTAGCCTAATGTACAAGAGAAAGTGTCTACTTCGTTGCATGCCCAACTTGTAAAACAGGTGGCACAACAACCTCATACGAGGCAAACTTGCGTCCCTTGTCCGTCTTGAAACTCGACTCGACCCAGAGCCTGATGCGCAAGTCACCCTCAAGTCCACGACCAAAGTCTTCATGGCGTTCAATGCCACCATGCTTGCCGTGTCTGCAGAAACGACCGCCTGAGTGTTTATGGATTCTTGGCTCACCGCCACCAAGACCACTTTCATCAGAGGTAGGTCCCAGACTGCTTGGGTAAGGATGATGCTTTGTGAAAGGCCAGTGATGACGCCAAAAGTCAGGCCCATTCGCACTTGAACGGACTTGATGCGATGCATCAACACCAGCAACATTAGCTGGCAGCTCGCCGTTTGCTACGCCATTAATAAGGGTGCGTGGCACAACAGGTTCTGCTTGATTGAGTCGCAAGCCAGCCATACCACCAGGCGATGGCTCTGGCGGTGTCGGACCCACAAGTGAAAAGTGACACCAGTTGCGGTTCGGGAGTAACTTTTGGTGTCTCAATTTACGACCACCCTCGGGTCGTCGCTCAAAGTAGTTGAGTAGCTCCTCCTCAGTGCCGTCAAAGTGCCACTTCATTTTGAAGTAGTGGTAAGCTCGCAGGGCATTGCGTGGCGGGGGCATATTGACGATGGCAGAGGAGATGATCTGGTACATAAGCCTTGGATCAGCTACCGGGGTGAGTGACTCGTCGTTACTGTGTGATGGCTTTGTTCGGAATCGTCTAAAGTGTTAGTTCGGGTCGCAAATGAAGGAACGCATACGAGAGGCCGCAGCAGTGGACATCCCCAGATAAGAAAGTGACTCGGCACTGACGCTTCTCAGCAAACTTCTGGAAGTTGGAAATCGCAGAGTTGCGTTCCTTGATGTGGTTCTCGTGAGTCCATTCGTCCAACAAATCGTCGTACAGCTCTGGCAAGCCAAAGATGGAATTGGTTGATTTCACCAAAGGTAGTTGTCGTACTATGTGGGGTGCATTCTTAAGACGCTCAAACACGCTTTCTGCGAAACGGATGCGAACAAAGGATATGGGGACGGCAAAGACAGCAAGCAGATGCTGCGTCGTTTGCGGAATCTGAGCATCGAGCCTATCGAATGTCTCTTTCCAGGTCCTATCATCTTGAATGGTTTCGGGGGTTCGCTCTGTGCGGCCATCAGTCAGAAGTACGCTGAGCTTGGGTCCGCATTGGATGATTTGGTTGTGACCCTTGTAACCAAACAACTGGTGTGAGCGTGCGAGCTCTGGCGTCGTATGGTGCTGGAACAGCAGCCTATATCGCTGTGCACAAATGAAGAGTCCCATCATGACAGGCGAGTCATGGAGCAAAGGTGGGTATGATCCTGCGCCGTCGAAAATGTCATGGTCATCCCAGCTCATCAGACTAGGGATATTGGCAAGGGCCAGCTTGACTTCTGGTCGTTCCCAATTTTCAAGTGCCATGTACATGTGGTAGCGACAGACTTCTTCTTCAGTCTTCTGACTGAATTCATGTTGCCACTTTGTATTCCAGTCCATATCGACCCAGCGCTTCAGGAAGGGAATATCGTCAAAAATGTTGTCAATATAGTTTTGGTCTCCGCCCCAAATGAGCAGATGCATGGGTTTCTCGAGATGAACAGAACCAAGATGGTTCCAGACCTGTGTGTAAGTGAGCGATTGTGCCAAGTCAATTGGAACAGTTGCATCGAAGCCATTACAGCTGAAGAAGCCACCGCGCCAGACACCATCTTGGTGAGGCACCACAAACCGGCCCTTCTCGGTGAAATCCTCCTTCTCCTCATGCGGCCATTTGCAAAGCCAAGAAACAGTCGTCTCGCCAATACCGGACAACGTCTCAACCTCAAGATGCAATCTCCAGCAAGTCATACCAAACATGTCTTCATACAATGTCTCCCATCTTGGCTCTTGTACCTTTGCGCCATCCTCGGTCTTCATGGTGAAAACAGGCAATGCCAAATGCTTATGCCGCAACAACAAAGCAGATCCAAACCAACTCCCATCGCGTGTGCCAACAAACTGCAAGTACGGACCGCAGTAATCTTCAGGCGACTTGGGAGGTCGATGAACAGCAGGCGACTCTACAATAGCCTTCTTGGGCTCACCTGGCGCGGCATCTACAGGTGAATCTGGTCGTTTGATGCCGGGAAGACCATGCCAGGTATTGGCGCGTGGCAAGGATTCAGGGCCACCTGGGTTGATGGGATTAGGATCACTTTGAGCCGATAGATCTTTAGTCTTGGCCATCGTACCTGAGTAGATGGTGCTGGTGGGGCGGGTCGGCAAGAGCTACCTTTCGCTGAGTTTCTGTATTTCGGCAATCTGACGATAATTTGTGTCATGACGTCGAATGAAGCACTACACGACAGCAAGTCACACGCTCATATGCTAAGGAAGAATCTACAAAGTGCTCTAGCCAACCAAGTCGAAGCCAAGGTCATTATGTTGTCGCATGGTCGCTGCACAACTTGCCAGCAACTTAGCTTGTGCTGAGACCTCGGCGAGTCTGCCAAGCACAATGCCATTCCCCTGAGCAAATCCATACACTTTGTGAGGCACGCCAGTCTCCTTGGCGAATTGTTTCACAAAGGGCTGAACCTCACGTAGCCGGTGTCGTGGTATCCGCGGGAAGAGATGATGGATTGCTTGGAACTGCAAGCCACCGTGAACGAAGTCCATCCACGGGGGACAATCAATGTCCATGGTGGTTCGCAACTGCTGCTGAGCAAAACATTCTTGCGGGCCCAAGTCTGCTGTAGACATGGCGAAGTGAGAGAGTGTGATTTGAACGTGCAATGGCGCCGTTACCCAATGTGAAATGAGGACAAACAAGACCTTGCTCGATGTTGTTGGAAGTGATCCGACCAGCAGATAGCAGTACCAGTAGCCAAAGACGCCCATCCCAAGCAGTTCGTAGATTCTGGCATAGGTATTGAAACGCGTCTTGGGGCCACGATTGAAGAGAATGTGATCCAGTGACAGACGATAGAGATTGAAGCGGCCAAAGAGCATGATGGGGTAGAAAATGAAACGCTGCACCTTGATGAGCAGCTGCGCAGCTGTATCGTAGTCCAGCACTTTCTCATAGTACGTGCTCGTCACATTTGTCAGGAGCTTCGGCGACACTGCAAAGATGGGCATGTGCTGGATATCAGGGTCATGCTCTGGTTGATTCGTGACGAGATGGTGGACATTGTGGTTGCGCTTCCACCAGCCAATACTCAGCCCGCCAACAAAACTGGCCAGGGTCATGCCTATGATTGTATCCAGTGGACCATGCGTGACACCATTGTGTGCTAGATCATGACAGGCAAGCGTGACTTGATGCCAGAAGAGGCCGAGAAAGACTGCCGACAGTTTGTACCACCCACGATTGTATAGTGTCAAGGACGCTGTCGCCAGTAAGACGTATCGTGCAAGCTCCCATACCAGGTAGTCACTGTATCTGCACTGATAGTAACCTTCCTTCTCGAGCTTGTCTGCTAACGCACGGTACTTGGCCTGGATGCCGCCTTGCGTTGTCGCATCGAGAGACGGATACCTAGCCAAGTCGCGCTCAATTTCTGCTTGAGTATGCGCATCTATTGGCCCTTGAATCGGTTCGGTGGATTGACCCGACTCACTCATAGCGATACCTTCGTCGTCGCTATAATCCGGGGCGTCTGGCTTGACCAGTGCTGAACGCTGGATCGGCGGCACCATATTCCGCCACGGACGCGCTTCCATAGCAACCTGACCTATTGCATACGACTTCATCCGCCGAGTCGTCTCCTTGGCGTGGTATCTGTCCATCTCATCTGTTCCGTCGCGTCCAACAAGGTGCAAAATAGCCTTGTCGCCACCAGGATGTCGTGCGAGCCAATGATCGAGTTTGAGGACTTGAGTCTGATAGATGACGATAACCTCGCCTTGATCTATGCGTGCCTCGATGTCCGTGCGTGATAGTGGCTTCATGGAAGAGCCAGACGGAGGAGTATAGCCCGTGGAAAGTGTTCGAAGTCGCCAAGGAGACAAAAGATAGTGAGGAAATTTGCAGTCACATATATAGAAATGCAAATTTGTGTTTATACTTCACATGCCACGACCGCGCCCTCTGGCCCTCAATGCACGCTGAGCAGCGCCAGGCGGAAGTCCACCTCTCGGTGCCTGTGTGTGCTGCGACTGTTCATTCTTGATGGTCTCATCCACACTCAAAATGACCATCGCAGCTTCGGCAGCAGAGGCAATGGCATTCACCTTGACACTGGTTGGCTCCCATACAAACTTGGCAAAGTTGTCCGCAACACCCTCTGTTTCCATATCCACACCTGCCCAAATCTCACCACGCGCATGGTGCATACGCAACTTGTTGAGGATATCGGTTGCGTCAAAGCCGGCATTATCACACAATTGCCTCGGAATGACTTCAAGTGCTTTTGCAAAAGCACCAATGATTAGTTGCTGCTTGCCAGCCAAGGTGAGGGAGTAGTCTCGCAGGTATCGACTCAATTCCATTTCAATGGCACCACCGCCTGCAACGACTTCTGTATTCTTAATGGCACGCTTGACAATCATAATGGCGTCATGCAGGGATCGCTCAACTTCTGCAATGAATTGCTCGGCACCACCGCGCAGAATGAGGGTGCACGTTTTAGCAGTGCTGCAACCGGTAAAGAGATTGTATCGCTCGCCACCGACTTGTTGCTCTTCAAAAGAAGCACACGAACCGAGGTGTTCTGGGCGAATATCGGAACAAGTGGACTGCACAGAAGCGCCGGTCGCTTGTGTCACTCTGTTGAGGTCGTCAGAAGACACACGACCAGCGCAAAAGATGTCACGGTCAGCAAAATATTGCGTTGCCAAATCACCAATCGGCA
This sequence comes from Protomyces pachydermus, assembly GCA_003717275.1. NCBI lineage: Eukaryota > Fungi > Ascomycota > Taphrinomycetes > Taphrinales > Protomycetaceae > Protomyces > Protomyces pachydermus. Next base: position 190,916 of record QXDU01000110.1, on the reverse strand, counting down.
ACTTTGAGAGGATGATCTTTGCACCCGACTGAACGAGCAATTCGAGCTTGTTGATGATGATTTGCCATTCTGCATCGACAATTGCGTCGTATTCAGATACTTGCTCAACGCGAACCTCTGCATTGTCCTTTTCTGCCTTGAGCTCCAGCTCAACATTAAGACAGGCGATCTTGGGTTGCTTGAAGGATTTCGGCTGTTGGCCAAAGCCAGCATAGGAGAAGGTCTTCTGGAAGGCTACACCATCGACGAAGATGGAGTCTTGCATGGCACCGCCCGGTACTTTTTTGATGCCAATCAGATTTTCATTCAAGTCATCCTGGTCAAGACACAAAACAGCATCCACGACCATCTTTGTGAAGAACCCCTCATTCGCATGAACCAACTTACTTGACATGGCAGTTGCTGCACACTTCATGAGTAGCTCCCTGAATTTGACCTGATCACGCTTGTCCACTTTGACTGCGAGTTCCTTGACCTTGTTGACTGCCAGTTGACTCGCTTTACGGTATCCCTTGATAATGACTTGTGGCGACACACCATCTTCAATGAATGTCTTGACCTCCCTGAGCATTTCGCCAGCCAGCACAACCACAGACGTCGTGCCGTCGCCTACTTCAGCGTCTTGTGCACGAGCAATATCCACAAGCGACTTGGCAGCGGGATGCACGATATCCAGTAACTTCATGATCGTAGCACCGTCATTGGAGATGGTGACGTGGCCCTGAGCATCGACCATGAGCTTATCAGCCCCCAGTGGACCGAGGGTCGTCCGGATTGTATCTTGCACGGCGATGCAAGCATTGATATTGCTAATGAGCTGCCCGCGACCTTGAGAATTATCTGTGCCTTCCTTGAGGACTGCAGCTGTTAGTGATGCATGTCACATGCGCACGGGGAGGGCCCTACCGATGACGGGGATTTGGCTGTTCATGGTCTATGTGGTGTCTCTCGTCGCGTCTTGTTCTGAAGAATTTCTTTCGTCGCCCAGGAAACAATTCACAGGCACGGTCAGGTAGAATAGTAGAGAGAGGGTCTATGCGATGAAGGTGACCATCAAGGGTACGCTGCTTCCATGCCAGGCTTATATCAGGCTTTACCAGAATCACGCGCTGACGAATAGACTGGCATGCAGTCGCTGTCTGGCAGTGGAAAGTCGCGCAAGACGACGTGTGTGGCATTTGTCGCGTCGCCTTTGACGGGACATGCGCAGATTGCAAGTCGCCAGGCGATGAGTGTCCCCTCAGTATGCTCTCTTTTGAAATGCAGATGACAAATTGACATTGTGTAGTCTGGGGCAAGTGCACGCATGTCTTTCACATGCACTGTCTGTTGAAATGGCTCAGTCAGGACAGTTCAAAGGGACAGTGTCCGATGGATAGACGGAAGTTTGAGGCAGAGATCTTGATGAGCGACGGGACGGGCGCGACTCTGCCTGTACGCGATGACTCGCCAGACGATGAGGAGCCCGAAGAAGAGGATCATTGAACCCGACTCTGTGTCTATGTCTATTCTATGTCGACGAATGCAGTGCTGCATCTACTTCTCATTGGCGGCCAGCTGTTGCTGTGCAATCTCCTCGAGCGTCGTCTCTCCAGCATGCAGCTTTTGTACAACAGCATGGATGTCTGCAAACGAGTCAAACTCAGTATATGGCATCTTCTCGCGGATGCAGTAGGTGACGAGATCACGACCACGTTTTGCAAAAAGCAAGTCCGTTTCTCTGGCGGCGGATAAATCACTGACACCGTCACCACAGTATACCATCTTGGGACGCGGGTTGAGAGCTGCATAGGGCCGAATGGCGAGTGACTTGTCGTGGCCAAAGTGTGAGGGGTCATCTGTTGGTCAGCAAGTCTTGTACCAAGCTTGGAGCACTTACGGAAAAGGATATCCCATGATCCATCTTTCTTAATGGCGACGTCGTTCGAGATGATGTCAATCTTGTCTGCCTTGGGCCCAATGAGCTTGGTCAACAAGGCTCGAATGATCGGCTGCATGCCAGAAGACAAGACAACGACGGGGATGTCGTTGGCAAGACACCAATTGTAGAAAGTGGCAAAGCCAGGGTCGAGCTTGATGTTGTCGAGCAGCAACTGGACACACTCTGGGAAGGGCGTCTTGACACTGTCGAGCATCTCTGCAAATGAGTCGCGGAAGGACATTTTATCCTTGAGGACTTCCTGGTTCAGAAACACCCGTCTCTCTTGGCCAAAACCAACTGCCTGTTAGCTCTGTTGCCTTGAAGAGATGCCCGTACTGTTGTCTGTGAGGTAGTCATTTGAGTCCTGCAATGTGATGGTGCCGTCAAAGTCTGAGAACACAATGAATGGCTGCTTGTACTTGACTGTTCCGTCTCCGAGGGGCTTCTCTGCTGTGTTGGACGCCATCCTGAGTCTCTCTCTGTATCCCGACTGCAGCAAGTGGACTAAGCTGCTGTAGTAATAAGTCTTCTTCTGCTAATGAGATTCACCAAGAGGAGCTCCTCACACTACAAAACACGTCGCGCTCATCTACCGCAGCAAGCAGCAACCTACACACAAAAGGAGCATGCATGGACGACTACCTGTACGCCTATAGCGACCTCAGACCACCTTCGCCCATCAAGGCCAGGTCGCCCTCACCCCCACTTGCACCGCGTGTCCCAAAAGTAGCAAAGTCGCCGCCAAGAGCCGATGTACGCAGACGATCACGGTCGCTACAGGGCATTGAACTGCCTAGACCTATATTGCCGCGTGATGCAACACATTGGGATCTGGAGGAGATAGACGAGGCTCCTCTCGACGATGAACAAATCTTTGGAGACTTGCAGGATTTGCAATTGAAGCAAATCAAGGAGACGAGCTTGCTGCGATTGGTCTCCTGTCGAGCAGTGCTTGCTCAAGCAGATAGGGTCTTATCTGTCCTTTCTGGTCTTAAAGATGGCTTTGATGCAGTAGCTGAACAAACGCACACTCTACAAACACGTTGTAGTGAGCTACAAGCAGAGGAAGCGCGAATGACTTCTCTTGCGGACGACATCAAGGAAACGCTGCAGCCCTTTTCCTACCTCCCTACAGCTGTACGACTTTTGAATGTCCCCGGAAGTGATCTGGTGCTGCAACCATCATACAGGGAGCTCTTGAATCGTATCGAGGCGTCACTAGAGTCTCTCAGACAACATCCAGACTATAAGGATGCCGAGGTCTTTACAAGAAGTTACAGACAGTGCATGACTAAAGCACTGACTCTGATTCGTGTACATTTCAATACGGCACTTCGTCAAGTAACTGCAGATGTGACGAGTAAGATGTCCAATGGTCTCAATAAGAATACTCAGGCTGCATTACTTTACACGAAGTTCCGAAGTTTTTCACCGTCCATGGCTCCACTGCTCATGAGATTGAGCCAGGCGTCAAAACATCACACCGAGTACGAGTCGTTGCTCAATGACTGTCTCTCTGCCTACTTTGCAACACGCAAGGCATTACTTGCAAGCACCTTGGCAACCACGTTCAAAGACTTTGCACTCATTAAGGAACTCGATAGTTTCGCAACATCTTCCGTGTCCTTTATGCGCAGTCTTGTCGCTGATGAGCAGGAACTCTTCAGAGCCTTCTTTCCCGAGGTCGACGGAGCTGCATTTGCCAATTTCCAAGCAACGTTGGGTCCAAGCTTTACAGATGCCATGGGTCCACGCATCACAGCCGAAACGAGCTTGACGCGTCTTTGTGAGGTGTGCGCAAGCCTGCAAGCACAGTGCGTGCAAGAAGACAACGCGCACGGGCTTGATCTGAGTCCACTCTTCACCACAACCTTGCAGCAACTCGAGGCAAGAGTCGCAACCCTTGCGAGAGCAGCCGTTGCATCGAACATTACAAGCTACTCTCCGACAGAGCAAGATCTAGACTACCATGGAAAGCTTGTTCGTCGTCAACGAACTCGACCGGCCTTGTCAAGAACTGGCAGTGTGGGTCATTCTCTGGAACCATCCAGCAGCAGTGTCTTTGACGATTCTGAAACAGTTCAATCTGGTTTACAAGGAAGCAGTGCAGACTGGTACATCACTCTACGAACAAGTATCGCTTTGCTATCCAAGATTTACAGACTTGTGCAGAGCAGTCTTTTCGATGCACTGGCACATGAGGTGGTGCGTGGTTGTTTGTCGAGCTTGTTGTCTGCAGCAAGTTCGATTCGTCGAAAAAACCTCGTCAATGGTCAACTCTTCCTCATCAAACACTTGCTCCTGCTGAGAGAACAAATGGCTGGGTTCGAACTGGAGCACTTGCCAGAAGCGTCAGGCCTGGAGCAAGGACAAGGAATCACGGCAACGCTTTGGGATGCAGCAGCTAAGGGCGATCTCTTTTCTCCCTCGGCACTCTACAGCCTCGCTTCATCTGGTTTCTCGAGGCTCACAGCCGGTGCCCTCTCGCGCCCTGTTGAGAATATGCAAGACGCTCGACTTGAACTGGAAGATCAGCTTCAACTCGCAGTCAATCAGCTTGTGGCATCGTGTGCGGATGGTATTACACAACCTCTACGCTCATGCATGGGTAATAAGCAAACGAAACCCGAAGCACTCGTTGAAGCGAATCGTAAGTTCAGGGCAGGTTTGCCAGATGCGTTTGCTTTGTTTAGGGAGGCACTACAATTGTACTTGGACGATGAGCAAGAACCTGTTGCAGGTGTGTTGCTGGAGATGGCGCAAGACAAGACACTTGAGACGTATGAGCGATTTGATTCGTACTTGCGTATGGGTAAGCTGCATGAGACGCTGCCTGCGGACCAACAGGTTGCTAGTGTGCTTGATACGGCTGCTTGGGTTCGCGAGATCTCTAGCTGGGAGGAACCGACGTACTAGCTGATGTACCTGGATGACGAAATTGTTGAGGCAGGTGTGCATTGTAACTCCTCGACCTCTCGGAATGAGTCGACGCAGAGACAATATACAGCAATCTGTCTGTACTCTTTCATCTAGTCACTCGTCTGGTGTTTCATTCTTTTGCTTGTCCGTTCACTCAGGTAAACAACAGATGACAGCCCCGTTGTTTCTCCAATGTCTTCTCATCGTCTGGTCATCCCAGACGGACTGGTAAAACTAGCGAAAGAACGGCCGGCAACCCCAGCCAACCAACAAGCTGCACGAACGCAGCAATTTTCGCCTGGTATGCAGGCTGCAGCACGAGCTGCTGTTCAACAGTACTTTTTGGAGCAGCAGACTCCCCGTCTCGCAGCACCTTCGTCCGGAGACTCAATGATGATTTTATCAGTAAATTTGACATTGCCTCAAGGCATCCATGAGATGTATATATTGTGCAAGTCCAAGCCCAAGCTCAAGCTAAAGTAGACTCACAACTTGGCTACAAGACCTCCTGTAGGTTGGTAGATCTAGATTTCGTCTGCGCGTGGCATCAGCCAATCACAAGCGCGGAGCCGACGCACTCTACAACACGCACGAGCGCTACCTACCGCCTACCTGCACCTACCTGTGCTCTGTACTTCGCTTGAACGAGTACAGCCAGATAAACCACAAGTCAAGATGTCCTTTCCCGGTCAGAACTATCAGCAGCAACACCAGCAAGGCAGCAACTATGGCAGTGGTTATGGTTCCTCCCAACCTTATCAGCAAGGCGGTTACGAAGCACCTGGCCAAGGCGGCTATAACCCAAACAACAATGGATATGGTGTGCCGCAGGGTGCTCCACCCAATTGGAACAATGCGCCGCAGTATGGTCGTCAGCAAGGTGGATACCCATCGCCCCAGCAGCAACAAGGACCACCTCAAGGCTATGCTGCCCCTCATGCGCCTCCCATCGGTGCACAGAGTGTAAGCAATCACACTATGTATTCTCAGGCAAAATCTAATGAAAGTTTGGCGTTGGAGGGATGCAGTACCAATTCTCAGACTTGCACGGTAAGAAGAAGGCCCTGTTGATTGGTATCAATTATTTTGGGACCAAGAGTGAATTGCGAGGTTGCATCAATGATGTTCACAACATGGTACAGTTCTTGACGGAGCGCTATGGGTTCAGGAAGGATGATATGGTGATTTTGACGGATGATCAGCAGAATCCGCGTGCTATTCCAACACGCGCCAATATTCTGAGTGCGATGCAGTGGCTTGTTGCTGGTGCCAGACCAGGCGACAATCTAATGTTGCACTATTCCGGCCACGGCGGTAGTACGCGTGATTTAGATGGTGATGAGGAAGATGGCATGGATGAATGCATCTACCCAGTCGATATGGAAACAACCCCACCCGGCCACATCATTGATGACATTATGCATGATATCTGCGTCAAGAGTCTGCCACCAGGTTGTCGTCTTACTGCAATCTTTGATTGTTGCCACTCTGGCAGTATCTTGGATTTGCCATACATGTACAACACGCGAGGTGTGCTCAAGGAACCCAACCTTCTCAAGGATGCTGGACAAGGTCTCCTTGGTATCGGCAAGTCTTACCTTTCAAATGATATCGGTGGCGTGCTCAAGGGCGCGTCGGGACTTTTTAGTAAAGTGACAAAGAGCGGCAGTGGCAATCGAGAACAAGTGAAAGCTATGAAAACGGCACCGGCAGATGTCATTTGCTTTACCGGTTGCAAGGACGATCAAACGTCAGCAGATGCGTCTATTGCTGGACAAGGTCAAGGTGCCATGTCCTTTGCATTCCGTAATGCATTGCTCAAGAACCCTCAGCAGAGCTACTTGCAATTGCTCAACAGTATTCGCGATGAGATGAACCAGGGTAACTACTCGCAACGGCCACAATTGTCGTGTTCGCATCCTTTGCAGATTGCCGAGATTCTATTCACTCTTTAAGCGTGGGTCAAAAAGCGGTATGTATGAAGCAGAGATGTCAATTACGACGCAGGCTTGGCGATTGTCCATGACACGCTCTTCACCCTTAGAACGCTAAGGGTTTCATGCTGGGAGGATCTTGCGAGTTACAACGTACAGAGGCATCAACTACTAAGCCAAGGCAACTGTATAGTCATTCAAATCGTTGTCTATATCTCCATCGCATCGTGAAATGTTCATGCGACACCAGCCAGGCGCCTGTTGTACGTCTCTATCAGTGCCCAGTTGATGGGCCTGGTGAATGGCAAGCCTAATGCCTTGAAAGGTAGCACTCTAGATCTCTACAAAACAACATACATAACATGGACATACAGAGGCCCGCTTAAAATCATAAAAAAAGACATCACACCTCTCAAAACCCATTTACACGAAATCCAATCTCGCAGGACGTGCCATGGTCGTCGTCGAACCGCGATGACCTACACCGGTACCAGATGTGGTGGCACCTGTTCTCCGTGAAGGTGATCCTAATGCCGCTTCAAGATAGCCCGACGATGCAACATCCTCCCGACTTGACCCATATAGCCGTGCAGCCGTTGTATTTCTCGAAGGTGACGCACGTGTGGCTGCGTCGTAGGTCAATTTGATGGGTGAGACCTTGACACCACCACCGTGTCCATACCGATTCGCTGACGTTGATCCAGCGCTGGCTGCAGCAGCTGCCGCAAGACGACCTGAGAGAGTTTGTCCACTTGCCGTTTGTAGATGCAATCCCGGATGATGCGCTGCTGCAGCTTGTGCAGGGGATGGTGTAAAGTTGAGAAACTCTGATAAATTGAATCCACCGCCAACAGGGGTATTGACTTGTGATGAACCACGCATGACGGGTGGTGGTGAAGAGAATCGACCACCGGAATACATCGTCTGTCCATGATGTGCATGACTGCCGCTGCTTCTTGGAGAAGGTTGTGGTAGGAAGTCTCGTGACCGACGCGCTTTTGCTGGTGAGGGGGAGGTGGCGAGGTAGAGGAGTAAATCAGCGCCTTCCTCTGAATCTTTAAAGGATGCTGCATTATTGGGTTGACCCTGCCGCTGCGATTTCCCTGCCGTCCGTGAAGAACTCGCAAGGGCAGTGCGATACAACGGTGGTGGCGTGGAGGGAGGCGGAGTGCGTGGTGGATGAGGTCCCTCGCTCCCACTATGACCATGACTGCTACGTCGTTGCATTAAAGGCGTTGCAGCACGATATTTGAGCGGCGACATGTGGCTTGCAACCGACTCGCCCTCTTCATCACTGGGCGCTCTTGGTCGTTTGCGAGGAGAGACTTGAAAGCCGGCGGTCGTGTTTTGCTGAGAGGGAGCGTAGCTGTGCGCATACAGGGCTGGCCCGTTTGCATCCCCGTTGCGTACACTCGACTCTTGGAACCTCGAGCGAATAGGCAAGTCGGGAATCAAGAATGAATCGTCTGCTGAACGTGGCGGAGAAGCGGCCGGGGGTCCTGAACGGCCTGACGCGCCAGAGAAGGACTCATGCGCCGTTGCAGCGCCCAACGAGGAAGGTGGAGGCGTCACACTGGACTCGCTCATCGATAAGCCATTCCCGTTTGTTAAAGCCTGATTTTGCTGTTGCTGCTGTCTACTCTGCGACGCGAGCAAGACCTCCTGCTCAAGCTGCGGCGCGACGGATTTCAAGCTGAAATGCTGCCACTTGCGTTCGACTTTATATTGTGCGATCTCAAGGCGGTGTTTAAGGAGACGCGTTATGCGAGAGACTTCGGCGCGTTTAAGGATGCGTTGCGCTGTGGTTGAACTCGGGGACTGCTGGGAGGTGGTCGAGGTCGCGTCTGTACTGGAAGACGCGTCCGCGTCGCGCGCGTTGGGAGTCATGTTGCGGAAGGGGGGTCTGGGTGTTTCCTCTGATGGAGCGCGTGTGTCTAGATGGATGCCTGGTTGGATGGAGAGTACGGCGTTGTGATGTCTGGCTATTGTGTCTCTGCTCTGGTAGCTGGCTGCTCGTTGGGTTCTTCTTTCGCTTCTGGACCGTTGGAAAAGATGGCGGAAGAGCAGCAGGCAAGACACGGAACACTCAAAGGCTGCGTCTCCTTCGCAGACTACGGGCTATCAGCCTATCGAGCCTGTCTATGTGGTCATCATGAGCTACGGCCTGGCAGCAGCCTCGCAACGCACGTACTGTAAAATATAAAATGATAGAGTACGCGATATGCATCAATCCGAGTCGGCCCGGAACAGGCATCAGGCAGAAGAAGCTGACCGTGTCTGTCATGCACAGGTGCTACAGAGAGATCCATACATCCCTGTCAATGGCTGCCATGTCCTTGACAAGCAGTGACAACTTGACAACCTCCAGAGGCGTCCAGGCCTGTTCGTGGGATGCATCTCGCACTTTTCATCTTCCTTCAATTTCGCGTATTTCGCGTTCCTGGGCCGCATCCTCAATAGTCTGTCTCTACTAGTCTGAGTGATTCCCTCCTAGCTCATGACGCTTTGCTCATCGGAATGAGCATTCTGTCTTTGCCGGGTACAACCCGGATATTGAGCAGCCGATGGGCTAGACTGACAGACGTTGGAGTGATTTACGACAGGCTCTATGTATTTGGAACATCTGTTCTCCCGATATCATGCCTGCACAGATAACGGGCGCATCAAGGTGATGTAGCAGAGTTTCTAGAAGTGCGAGATCTGATGCTGAGTCAAGGGAGGTGTCTCCTGACTCTTGAGGCTAATTTGGAGTCCGGTTTCTAAGAGCTGCAACGGCCCGAGGGCGTAGTCGCTTTGGCATTACTAGACAGAACGTGAGAGCCTTGCATATGATAGGCGTTTATGTCTTCTTCGACTCTGCATATCTGGCTGCCTAGCATGAGATCCCAGTCAATGGATGTGTGGTGCCTGGTCTTTGTCCCGCACTTCGCGTTCGCAATCATGACGACGACTCGAGACAACAAGCAACACACAACCGAAGCACGCATCCGCTCTCTCCAGCCATGCGCATCCTAGCCTGCGCAACGGCGCTTCTCTTCTTATCAGCGCAAGTTCAAGCGCTCCAACTACCCTGGCAATATCTCAACGACAAGGCGCACGATGCGATACCGCGCACAGTGCGTGACAAAGAACCGCCTGATCTGGATCGCTTCTCACTGCAGGCGATACACGTCCGTGGGCTCGGCGACAAGCATCGTCTTCATCGCAAACTTTCTAAGGGTCTGTTCACGCAAGCGCTTGGCGATGATAGGTTTGCCAAAGCTTACACCATACCACTTGGCAAATCACAGGTGGCAACGGTCTACCAATTGCAGGATCATTCACAAGCTGCGCTCGATGACTACCATGCGCAACGACACTTAGGTATCTCAAAGCACCCCTTCAAGCGGCACAAGATACGGTTACCTGCAATTCATGACAGAGAGACAATTCTAAATCTTGCCAAAATGACAAATGATTGCTACACAGCTGTTCCTGAGACAGATGACTGGATTGATCTGGACGACAGTTTCAATTCTACCTATCATTTCGGCTGGGATGATGATGGTCTGCGTGGTCATGTCTTTACAAACGAGGACAACTCTACCATTATATTGGCGTACAAAGGGACAAGTCTGGTGGGCGGTACGCAATTCAAGGATAAGCGCAACGACAACCTCCTGTTCTCATGCTGCTGCGGTCGAGTTTCTTACCTTTGGCGACCCGTCTGCGACTGCTACGAAGATACGTATACGTGCAACGCTGCATGCCTCGAGAATGAGTTGCGTTCACGTAAACACTACTACCGCGCGGCTCTTGACGTCTATCACAACGTCAAGCGAGACTTTCCAAAGGGTGATATCTGGATTGTTGGGCATTCGCTGGGTGGTGCAGTTGCATCGCTTGTTGCGCAGACATATGGCTTACCGGCCGTGACATTCCAGGCACCGGGGGAGAAACTCAGCGCTCGACGCCTAGGGTTGCCTATTATGCCAGGTGCTGGATTTCCTTGGCAGGGTGAGGATAAACATCCTACTAGCAATCACTCGGATGCTGGTTTTGCGAAGCATATTTGGGCTTTTGGACACACGGCAGATCCATTATTCATGGGGACATGCGGCGGTATCACCTCTGCTTGTTGGACTGCTGGTTTTGCAATGGAAACGCACTGTCACTCGGGGTATGAGTGTGTGTATGATACGGTAGAGGATCTTGGGTGGCGACAGGGTGTCAGTACGCATCGCATCCGGAATGTGATTGAGGATGTGATTATGCGGTATAATTCCACGCCGACCCCTGTGCGCACGGATGAGTGTGTGGATTGCTTCAACTGGAATGTGTCTGGATAGCGGCCAAGTAGCATTTCAGGTATTCCGTGTTTCAAGTATTCCAAGTATAATCAATCCCCTGATGCAACGCGAATTAGTGAATCCTTCCGCCCAGCCCAAATTCGAAATTCGCGACGCGTCGAAGCACTCTCAAAAGCTACATTGACAGCTCTCAGTCTCAGACGGCATCATGCAGGTCGATGAGGACGTCATCGGCATCTTCTATCAACGCCTCTTCCCATTCAAGCCGCTCTTTACCTGGCTCAATCATAGCCATGTTCCCTCAAAGCACATGGCGCATCGCGAAATCGCATTTTCCCTCTTCAACGACGTCTACATCCGTTACAACAGCTTCCCGACATGGGATGCCTTCCGCAAAGAAGTGCTCAGACTCAAACCCGCCAGATTTGAGATTGGGCCCATCTACTCGCACAACCCGCGTGATCGTAAAACTCTACGGAAAGCAATCTTCAAACCCATCGAGAAGGAACTCGTCTTTGATATTGATCTGACAGACTACGACGACATCCGAACATGTTGCAAGGAGACCTCTATTTGTCATAAATGCTGGACGTACATCACATTTGCTATTCGCACTATGGATGTGTGCTTGCGAGAAGATTTCGGGTTTGAGCATATCCTTTGGGTCTATTCTGGCCGTCGTGGTGCGCATGCGTGGATTAGCGATAAAAAGGCACGGATGCTCGATGACAGCCAGCGTCGGTCCATTGCTACTTACCTCGAACTTGTCAAGGGCAAGAAAGGTGTCGAATTGCGGAGACCACTGCATCCTTCTGTCGTTCGCAGTTTGGATTTACTCAAGCGGACATTCAAGGAAGATGTACTCGATACACAGGAACCTTGGATCGATCAAGCGGGCGCTGACAAACTTCTCTTGCGCATTCCAGATGCCGATTTGCGTGAAGCCTTGTCTAGAAAGTGGAGTGCAGCCAAGAATCGCCCCTCTGCCCTCAAATGGGCCGATTTAGATGCATTGGCAGCCAGTGGTGCCGTGAGCAAAGGTTTCAATCCTGCACAGCTAGTGGCAGCCAAGCAAGATTTGGTATTGGAGTACATGTACCCACGTCTTGATGTGGAGGTATCGAAACACTTGAACCATTTGCTCAAATCGCCCTTTTGCGTGCATCCCAAGACGGGCAATGTCTGTGTGCCCATTGATGCGACAGATCCAGAGTCATTTGATCCATTCAAGGTGCCAACCGTGGCGAAACTTCTGGACGAGCTCAATGCTTGGGAAGCAACTCATCAGAGCGAAGAGGAGGATGTCAAGGAAATTCCAGGTATGCTTGATATGAAAGATGCAATGGTGGCTAACAGACAGACTTTGCAAAGACCAGCCTCAAGCCGTATGTCGAACGCTTTAAGAAGCACGCAGAGACAGTCGTGGAGGCGGAAAACAAGCAACCGAAGAGGCCGACGCTCGATTTTTAGTCTTCCTCTTCTTCCTCATCATCATCCTCCTCCTCTTCCTCTTCCTCTGAAACAGCCTGTTTGCGTGTTGGGATGATCTTCTTGAACGCGTCGGCCCAGTCCCCTGACACAGCATACTCGAGTAGAATCTCAAATACATGGTTGACCGTGAGCACTTTGCGGTCACTCATCTTGATGTACTGTCCAATTGGCAAGCGACGCGTCACAATACCTTGCTTGACAGCCTTCTTCTGACAAAGCAGTTTATGCCGGTTTTTGTCAACAATACCACCAATGATATAAGTTTTCCCATGCTCGAGTGTTTCGAGGTCTTCTTCGGCATCGGCAGACAAATAGATGAGGTCTTCCTTGTTCAAGCCAGCCACGATCTCTAACTGACGCACAGTCAGGCCATGTTGATCCTGCTTGCTGACAGCCGATAGGTAGTCTTGCGGAAAACACTCGAAATGCTTCCAATTGTGATGCTGATTCTTGAATACCTTTTCATATCGCTCTGCAATTCTACTCAAGACGAGTGGCGGATCACGCACTTCGTGTTGCCGTTGCTGCATCAGCGTTTGTGTGCACATACCAGTCATGATTAAGTCAATCGTCTTGACAGCCGCCTTGTTGTCTGCATAACACCGAGTCAGCTGCGACGTCATGCTCTTAATCTCCTTGTCCGCCATGAGTGCATCAAAGGTGCAGTCCACAATGACTCGCAGGCCAGACGCACTCTGCCCAGCCGGTGGTTTGGTACGCTGCGCTTTCGTCTTGGTGTTCTTGGGTTTCAACAATTCTTCTGCAGCGATACCACGTGCAAGTCCTTCTCTATAGGCATCTGCACGCGCCTTCTTCTTGAGCTTGTCGCGTTCCTTGCGATACGGCTTCAAGGCTTCATATTCGGCTGTTTTGCGAGCACGCTTGATGGCACTTTTTGAGAGTGGTCTGCCATCCTTGTCAACAGTGGGTACTGTCACTTGCACACGAGGCTTTTGCAAGCGAACTGGCTCTGCAACAGGTATCGGCGGCTTTGCCTGAGCATCGAGAGAAGGAGCCGTAGACACTTCTAGCGAGTCATTCATGACTGTGTCGGTCTGATCTAGAGAAGCAGCTGTATCTTGTGGAGCAGTGGCAAGTGTAGTAGCATCAGCTGCCTTGATGGCATCTATAGCAGTCTGTTCATCAGACATGGCCCTTGAGAGCAAGCACTAAGCAGGAGCTGAGCAGAAGCTGGAGAGTAGACACTTGGTCAGGATCTCTGTCGCTTTTTCAATCTCGACAAAAACAACCACAAAACTCGACACACACCTGACACCAGCAACAAGGACAGCCGGCCCAGGCCATGCCTTACCGCGATCATGACATGCTCGTCATTGAGCTCGGCTCACATACCTGCAGAGCTACCTTGTCGCTAGCAGAATCCCTCGCACCCCCGCAACATCGCTTCCCTACACGTGTCGGTGTCCTTCCCTCTGGCGACTACATCTGTAGCAACGACCTCGAGGATGCGACTAGTTCCACCGAAGTTGAATCACTGAATATTGTTCGGCCGCTTGTTGCTGGAAAAGTGGCGGATTGGAAAGCTTTGGTTGCCTTGTTGAGCCATATCCTGTACACCTTGACGGGCAAAGAACCCATACTACAACCTGTCGGCAATCCAGTCCTCGTCATGTGTCCACCATGCTGGAGTCCGACCGATAGGGAAAGACTGACGCAGCTCTTCTTTCAAACGTTCAGGGTACAGGCGTTCATGGCTGCTGACCCTGCTGTTGCCTCGCTATTTGCGTGTTCCTCACTCTCAGGGCTTGTCATTGACATTGGCCATGAAAAGACGGATGTAACGGGTGTCTTTGAGTCAATCATTTCTCATCCTTCAAGGCAGACAGTTTCACAGCTCGGTGGACGGCAGATCACAGAACATTTGCTTTCTCTGCTACGAGCATCGCCGCCGCTAGACCAAGCAACACAGCAAGCTCTCTCTGTGAACGAAATCACATTTGAGCTAGCAGAAGAGATTAAGTGCTCTGATATCTGTGAGGTACCCCTCGGTAATATACAGCAACCTGCTGCAACAAAGGGAGCAACAGAAGACGAAGGTGTCCTGGATATCGCAGCTGTTATTGCATCTGGCAAGACGCGCGAATACCTGGCACGCGCTGAAGCAGAGAAACGCAATGAGGGCGGCAAGAAACAACAAGTCATCCCTAATGCGCAACTGTCACACAATACGCTTCTCCTGAAAAGTGGCCGTACGATTGTTGTGGATGGTGCACGTTTCAAAGCAGCAGAGAGGGTATTGAGTTCCAATGAGCTGGCAGAGGCAATCTGGTCCACCGTCAATCACCCAACCATTGAAGCAAGTCGACGACATGAACTCTGGGAAAACATTGTCATTGTTGGTCTCGGTGCGCGCATCACTGGGCTCAGAGAAGCATTACTCATGCGCCTGCAAGATCGCTTTGCAAGTACCGGTCAATTGGGCGCTGCCCCTGTGGCCATCTATGACCCCTACGGACAAGCACAAGCGCCAACAATTGGAGCCTACCCGACGATCCTACGTGCCATCAAAATTCCTGTCCACTTTCCCGAATGGAATATACGTGAAGCAGATATCGCGACAGGCAATGCATCGAGCAAAGGCGTCCCGGAGGAAGCGACCTTTTTGGGTGCTCAAATCATTGCACACATTGCCTTTACGGATACATCGCATTCTTCCATTGCAAGCAGAAACTACCTCGATCGGTCAATGTATACCGAATTAGGGCCCTGTGCCATTCACTCAATATAGAATCAAGGGGGTTCTTCCCATGAGCATGACTTGGATGAGTATGAACGGTCCTAAAGCTTGTTGAGCGTATCCTTCGCAGCCTGTTTCAAGTCATTCACCTTCTTTGTAGCAGAACCCTGAGCGTACTTGGCAGCACCTTCAGCCTGCTGAGCCGTACCCTTCACCTGAGCAGTAGCTGAATTCGACGTCAAATTCTCAGCAGCACCTTCAGCCTTTTTGGCGGTACCTTTGACTTGGGCTGCAGCAGAACCAGCAACATTCCTAGCAGCTTGTGTAACAGAGTCAACGGCTTCGGTGGCCTTCAATGCGGCTTCCGAAGCGACTCCACCTTTAGCGATGGGTTGCTTGACTGTTTCTGTGATGGTCTTAAAGGCTGGGCGAGCCTGATATTAGCAAGAACACGTAGCACGCAAGTAGCTTACAGTAGAGAAGAGGCGAGTAGTCTGACGGAACATGATGGCTTGGATAGTCTGGGTAAAGGGCCGCTGTCAGTCAAGTTCCTGAATGGAGTTGGCCAGAGATGACATCATATATGGGGAACTACAAACCTCTTGGTTGACTCTATAGCTCGGTAGACTGGGACTTGGACTCCCGCAGAGCAGTCATCCGCTCAATAACAGCAGACAGCTCTACCGTCTCCGTGCGTGCCTGCTGTGCCGCCTCGCCGCGGCAATTGCGGACATTGACACTGCCTGTCGACTTTTCATCTTCACCAACAATAAAGGCAAAGTTGTATTGCTGCTGTTGCGCCGCTAGCACTTTTCGCTTGATGGTGTTGCCAGTGAGGTCCATATCAACGTGGAAACCTGCTTCATAGAGCTTTGCATGGACTTCCTTCGCATAGTCATTGTAGGCTTCCGCGATGGGAATGACGGTTACTTGACGTGGCGAGAGCCAGAATGGCCATTTACCAGCAAAGTGCTCCGTCAGGATGGCAGTCATTCGTTCCACTGAGCCAAGGATAGCACGATGAATCATGACGGGTCGTGCGAAACCCGACTCTGCCTGTGCATCGGAAGACTCGCCTGCCGGTGCTGCACCAGTGACATACTCGAGCTCGAACTGTTTTGGCAGCTGGAAGTCAAGCTGGATCGTGGCGCATTGGAATTGACGCTTGAGTGCATCCGAAATCGTGATATCAATCTTGGGACCGTAGAATGCACCATCTGCTGGGTTGAGCTCCCACTTGCCCTCTCCGGCAAACTCATTGAGTGCTTCTTCAAGCTGCTTTTCAGCAGTATCCCAGGTAGCAATGTCACCCAGGTACTTCTCTGGACGCGTCGAAAGCTCCATCTTGAATTCAAAGCCAAAGACTGTGTAGACGTGCTGCAAGAAGGCAAAGACTCCCTTGATTTCCTGCTTAACTTGATCAGTCGTGCAGAAGATGTGCGCATCATCCTGCTGGAAACGTCGCACTCGCGTCAAACCACTCAAGGCACCTGAAAATTCATTCCTGTGCAGAACTCCGAAGTCTGCAAGTCGCAGTGGCAGTTCTTTGTAAGTGCGATTGCGTAGCTTGAATAACAGACAATGACCTGGACAATTCATTGGCTTCAAAGCGAACTTCTCCTTCTCCACATCAAAAGAAAACATGTTTTCGCTGTAGTTTTGCCAATGGCCCGACGTCTGCCACAACTTGGCGTTGTACATGTTGGGCGTGATCACTTCTTCGTAGCCACGCTCGCGGTATTCTGTCTTCATGAATTGCAGCAACGTATTGTAGATGCGTGTGCCATGGGGAAGCCAGAATGCAGAGCCAGGCGATAATTCGTGAAAGAAGAAGAGTTCTTGTTCTCTGCCAAGCTTACGGTGATCCCGCTTGGCCGCTTCAGCCAGGAAGAGCTTGTGTTCCGTCATCTGCTTCTTGTCTGGGAAGGAGACACCATAAAGACGCTGCAAAGAATCATTCTTGGCATCACCCAGGAAGTATGATGACGAATTCTTCATGACTGCAAAGGCCTTGACCTTGCCAGTGTGTGGCACGTGAGGTCCAACACACAAATCAATCAGCGGACCACATCGGTAAACGGTCGTGCTCGTGCCGTCTGGAATCTTGCTGCTGATGATGTGCTGTTTGTACTTGTTGTGCTTGAACATCTCAAGCAAGTCAAGCTTGCTGATCACTAGCCTCTCGAAAGGTTGCTTCTCCTTGACAATGCTGCCAACAATCTGCTCAAGGGGAGCATAGTCTGTGGCTTCGATTGTTCGCTCATCCGGCATAGCCATCTCGTAGAAGAAACCATCATCTGTGGGAGGTCCAATGCAAAGAAGGCAGCCATAGTGCCGCTCAGTTGCTTCTCCGAGAATGTGAGCACTCGAATGCCAAAAGACACGCTTTCCCTCTGGCGTGTTGAAATCAAAGAGCTCGAGTGAAGCACTCTCCTCGAATGGTCGAGTCATGTCCCAAAGCTGACCGTTGACCTTGGCAATCACAGTACGGTCTGCCAGACCTTGCGAGATGGCAGATGCGATTTCTAGCGGTGTTGTCTGCCATGATGTACCTTCGCGGGTGGCACCATCTGGAAGGGTCACTGTGATGGGCGACCGCGGCTTTGCAGCAGCGACTTCATCTTGCTCAGCCTTGAGCTTATCGAAGAGCGCTAGCCTGTGGGCGACATACTCTGGCTTCGGGTCAATTTCGAGTGGTCCACTAGATGCTGCATCGCCGGCCTTTTTGTCCTTTTTGTCCTTCTTACTTTGCTTCTGAGGCTTTGCTTGAGCTTGCTCTTGTACGGCAGAGGCGGCATCAAGTGCCTTTTCTTGTGTACCAGTGGCAATGTTCTTGACACCTTCGACGGCCTGGTCGATTTTGTCGAGTAGACCGCTCATGTTCCTTTGCTGTAAATGAAATCTAGGTTGGATCTGACTGATTCGACGGATGCAGGAGACTGTAAGGAGCCGTCTAGCAATGAGCATGCACTGGTCGTTGCTGGCCGGTTGTCGCTTGATCTTTTGCTCGTCGTCAAAATCTCGCGAGCGCGTGAAACATCCAGGGATACAAGGCTACGGGCCTGCTTACACAAACAAGCTTAGAGGATGCTTTTGAGCTGACCTATGACTTACAACTGACATCTATGGCATCGCTACTGGGTATTTCACTCAGAGGCACGAGCTACCTCATTGGTCTACAGCTGGTATCCCGTGTCCTGACATTCAGCCTGAATACACTCATCCTACGCTACACTAGCCCGTCCGTCTTTGGGTTTGCGACGATCCAGCTTGAGTTGCTTTTGAATACAATCTTGTTTCTCTGTAGAGAGGGATTTAGACTGTCTGTACAGAGATTGCCGTCAGTCACTGATGAAAAGGCTCAACAACAAACTAAGCAGGAGATTATCAACCTGTCATGCATTCCAGTCGTCCTTGGCCTTTTCCTTTCGACAGCTACGACTAGCGCATTTCTGACTTATGCACCAGAGGAGTCTTTGAGTATTCCCTACTTCCGTCGTACAGTCATTCTGTATGGCGTTGCAACAATGCTAGAACTACTCAGTGAGCCAGCATACAATCTGGCGCTCCACAGTCTGGCCTTCAAGCGTCGTGCAGCATGTGAGGGCATTGCTGTCTTTGCACGCTGCATTGTGACATTTGCATCCGCCTTGAATGCGCGTTCATACAATACGGGAGCGCTCCCATTTGCATATGGGCAAGTAGCGTACGCCATCGCGCTGGTCATGGCGTACCTCTCTGCAACACAGAATTCGCTTTTGCCTAAGACCAGCCAACTTGGGCGCTGGTTTGATACAAGTTCTCTTCGCTTTGCAATCACATCGACCATGCAAGGCATTCTGAAGCACTTTCTGACGGAAGGTGACAAGATTCTCCTTTCTTGGTTCAGTGATAACGCCGAGCAAGGAACCTACGGCCTCGCCGCGAATTACGGTGGCCTTGTTGCTAGAATCATCTTACAGCCAATTGAAGAAGCATCGCGATCATTCTTCGGTCAGCTCAATGGACGGAGCAAGGACAACAAAGAAATTGATAAGAAACAGACTCAGACAAGTAAGAATGCTTTCGTGGCACTTCTATCGCTCTATGCGGTCATTTCAGCTTTGACAGTATCCATTGTGCCTCGAATTGTGGCTGTCGCTCTTTCATGGCTTCTGGGCAAGAGCTCTCGATGGTCAAACATCACACCAGTCCTGGTCGCGTACGTCTATTACTTACCATTCTTAGCCGCCAATGGTGTGCTTGAGGCCTTCTTTGCCGCTACTGCCACTGCAGCCGATCTCAAGCTACAATCTTTTGCTTGGCTAGGTTTCTCTGTTTTTTACGGCATAGCTGGCTATACATTCAGTTCATGGGGTGCGTCAGGGCTTGTTGCTGCCAATGCCTTCAATCTCGCTCTGCGAATTGTCTTTGCATGGCAGTACGCACGGGGATACTTTCTAGACAGGAAGGACTCTCTGGCAATGACAGAGGTTCTGCCACATCCTATGACCTGCAGTGTCTGTGCCATGGGGCTAGCTATGGTTCGCGTCATTTCACTGTCATCTGAAGCAAGTGCTCGTGAATTCCTGTTCTACCAATTCAAAGTCGGCGCTCTGGGCCTGACAATGCTGAGCACGACAATCTTCATCGAGCGGAAACGTTTCGCTGCATACTACAGTGCTACAAAGACATAGCTCGCGACCATGATGGAATGATGGTGAACGACTACCAAAGACAAATGCCTCGCGCAACCAATTTATGACAAATGAGGATTCGCCAATTTTACCCACTCGTCATCTGACCCACCGCGTGACGATTGTCGACTTGATGCTGCAGTCTTTCGCTTTGCAGAGATGTCTTGTTGTCC
This sequence comes from Protomyces pachydermus, assembly GCA_003717275.1. Lineage (NCBI taxonomy): Eukaryota > Fungi > Ascomycota > Taphrinomycetes > Taphrinales > Protomycetaceae > Protomyces > Protomyces pachydermus. The sequence continues at coordinate 170,815 of QXDU01000110.1, read as the reverse complement.
TGTACTCACATGACTGCTGGATCCGGCATTTGAATCATCCGCCACAACAGCATCGAGCTTCTTCAGCCCAGCCTTGACTAGGTTCCGCCTCCCTTGTGTCCAAACAACTTCTGACGCTGCGTAGGCTTGAAGATCCGTCAGATCGCCACTCTCTGGTGGCGGCGTTGTCACCTTACTCACCAGGAATGCCGCACACGTACTCGCTAAACCGTACGTCATGATACCAACATATGGGATTCTCAAGGCAAGAACAAACGGTAGTGCAAACCCAAAAACAACACCTTCACGCTCCCTGAACCATTTCGCCTTTTGATACGCTGTGAAGCCCCTGCCAACACGCGCGAAATAGGGCTGCAGGAGTTGTCGGGTCAATGAACGTGTCGAAAAGTAAGTTTGCAAGAGGACAACAAAGTAGTGGCGTGGCAGAATGAATGTTGCAAGAGCGAAAGAGACGCCAGCGGGGACGAGGCCTACTGCTTGGTGCAATGTATAGAAAGAGACTGCAGGAAGCACGAGCGAGCCAACTTTAGGTGTGAAGGAGAGGAGATAGATGATGAGTCCAAGACCTGTTCTCTTCAGGGTTCGGTTGACAAAGGTTGAGCGGTATTCTGGCTTGTATCGCTTCAAATTTGTTGTATATGCTGGCCGCAGGGAAGCTTTGTCCTCCCCTTGATGCCGGCGCTCATACTCACTATCAACCCATGACATGCTCGACATGAACAAGTCGTCAAAGGGCTTGGGCTCGACACTGCGCATGTAATTGACAACAAGCGTCGGCACTGAAATGACCCAATGTTGAATGAAATGTAGGACTGCAAGAACATCCTGCTCCCAATGCGCACGTCGCACATCCACCACAGCGCTCAGAATTGTCACTGAGCCACGAAACAGAGAGATAGGCAGCCATGTGATGATTCGTAAGGCGACACCAATTGCCACTGCTAAGAGAAGCTGCTTGTAATGCTCACTTGTGTAGAGCTCTTTGTTCTCCAGGGCACGCAGGAGGCCAAGCCAAGCAAGTTGTGCGCCTCGGAGGATATGAATGGGCGATAGCGCCTTGAGCTGAGCGGGCGATGCGAGCATGAGATGAAAGAGATAGCAGGACTGGAATAGGACTCGTCAGCAGTAGTCGAGCTCTAGCCTCTAGGAAGTGGAGGGGTCGCCCGTTGTCCTCTGTCGCACGCCACGAAACAGAAAAATAATCGGCAGCAGCAAGAGAAGGTGAAGGATACTAACAGCATCTATAGAACAGACACAGGACATGGCAGACGCAGAGCTTGCAGCCAGGCTCACAGCTCATGAACATGCCTTTGAGGGCCTGCTCGACCTGATCCCGGCAAAGTTTTATAACCCGGAGGATGCCGCGAATCAGTGGAACAAGCGCAAACAGACAAAAGAGGAGCAAGTCAAGGCGAAGCGGGCCAAGCTCGATCCAGCGCAGAACTCGCGGCAGGTGAAGCGGGTGGAAGAGGGTGCTGTGGGTAGTACAACAGATGCGCCGGTCGCGCAGAGTAGAAAGGCGAAAGTAAAGCAACCGAAGGCGAAACAGACAGAAAAGTCCAAGGCGACGAAGGCTGGCGGAAATGGAAGCGCTGATGCAAAGTCTGCCTCCAAGGTAAAAGCCAAAAGTGGAAAGGCGATACCAAAAGATCTTGCCGTACCGCCTATGACGATTGCTCCGGGCGACGACGACAAGCCTTCTTCCATTGATGCAAGTCCGCTCCCCGAATCTACCAGCACCGAGGCCGATTTACCAAATCAGCCGGATCCAAATCGCAATATCGCTGATTTGCGTGCTAAACTTGCTGCCAAGATTGAAGCGTTACGGACACGTCGGAAAGCGCCAGGCACCGAAGTCGAAGGTGCGCCGAGATCGCGCGAGGCAATCTTGGAGGTCAGGAGGAAAAAGGAGGAGGCACGCGCCGCAAAGAAGAAGCTTGAGAAGCAAGCACGCAAGGATGCTGCTTTGGAGATGCCGCAAGATGAGGAAGTCAAGAGCGAAAGTGATAGCGCGAGCGACGAAGAGGATGACGACGAGGCACATCCTACTGGAGGTGATGCTGCGCTTTCGTATGGAAAGCTGACTCTGCCAAGCGGAGAATCAGTTACCTCGACATTCGAGACACAAGGTGCGCGGAAACGGAAACATCAAGATCCCAAGTCGGCACTCGAAGCCGCGCTCAACAAGCGGAAACGCATCTCAGGCCTCGATGACGAAAAAAAGCAGGCCATCAAGGACTCTGATGCTTGGCACAAAGCACTTCTACAAGCAGATGGCGAAAAGCTCAAGGACGATGTTGGTCTCTTGAAAAAGGCCGTCAAGCGGCAAGAGGCAACGAAGAAAAAGTCGGAGAAGGAATGGAAGGCTCGGCTGAGTAGTATCGCCATGGCCAAGAAGAACAAGCAGAAAACTCGCGAGAAGAATTTGAAAGAGCGTCGCGAGGCGAAAGGTCAAAAGGGCGGATACAAAAAGACCAAGCCTGTCGGGCACAAGGGCAAAGGCAAGGGCGCGCCTGGAAAGAAGAAGGGCTTTTGATGCCAGAATGCCTGAAGTATTTAAAGTCTGTTGCCATTAATGAGATTCATTACTGTTCATCAACAAGTGTTTCATCACCGCGTTCCTGTTGTTCACCCTGCTCTGCCAGACCACGCACCAATGCCTGTAAAGAAGCCTCATAAGCAACAGGCGAGTGATCCGATAACATGGTCTTGGCAAATACCATCTCGCCAAATCGAGCCTGCACATCAACCACCTCACTCACCACCACACGCGTGCCTTGCATTGCATGACCTGCAGTAGGAGCATGACAACGTTGTCGCGAGGCTTGAATGTTCAATAAGCGTCCAGGCGGCACCAGCTTGTCATGGTCCATCTGACAACGCAACGTCTTGAGCACAGCAAAGAGATAATCATCATCAGCCGCACTCGCTTGTATCCCTGCTGCAGCTCCGGAAACGAGGCGCTTCCCTATACGTGCCAAGACACCCGATTCATCTTGACTCAGTACTTGACTGATGGATTTGAAATCATGCACAAGGCCGAAGCTGAGGCTTGGGACAACATCGAAGCCATTGACACACGTCACAATGAGACCTGCCGTTGCGCAGCACAAGGACGGTGACAGACATGCCGGCGTGCCATATCCAAATGAGGAGATGGGTACAGTTGGAAGTCCCTGTAGTTGCAGGTAATGCGCATAGCCTGGTAGTTGAACGTCTCCCGTAACTTGCTGAGCAGGCAAACTCCACTCTAGCGCTAGTAGTGCAGCCACTGACCCACCCAGTGAATGACCAGTCAGTACGAGACCGAAATGAGGTCGTTGGCGCAAGGCAGTATTGATGCATGCGAGCAAGGCAGTATTGCCAGCAAGGCGTTGAGCGGCTTCGAGAACTCCCTTGTGTACAAAGTGTTGTTCCGGCTGGCCACGAGCACCACGTCGCGTGTAGGGATGATACTCCGCGGTGAGATCTGTCAGCAAATCGCTGAAGCCCAGGGTGCCTCTCAAAGACACCACAACGGACTGGGATTGATGATCGACAGAGACAAAATAGACGATCGAGGGAGACGCGCGGGTCGTGTTGCCAGGAGCGTAGCTTGACAACAATATATCTGCTGTGCTACATCCGACATGAGCGCCAAATGCAGCATGATTCTCGTGATCATTCAGATCTCGCACAAAGTGGTGGGAGGCCCAGTGGCTTGGATCAGAAAAGCCAAGCAGCTGCAGAAAGACTTGCCCGTAAGCCGCGGTTGAGAAGCGGTGGAAGCGATATAGAAGACGCTCCAGCAAAACCGAAGGCCACGTCTGCGATTGAGGGCGCTCTTCTGGGGGACTTTCCCAAGGATGTAGAGAAATGGTGACAATGCTGCTCGTCGAGTGATTTGTGGACAACGGGTATGGACATCGAGATGGCAATGCATTCTTCGATGGGCTCGGCGGTTGCGATCTGTTGTCCCGTCTTGGTATAATCGGCTTCTCTCTTCGCTGCGAGATACACTCAGGTTCGCCAAAGCGATACTGAAGCGCAATGAATGTATCTGGACGTTCGCGTGTTGTTGTAGGACTTAGGACAGGGGCGCCACCGTACATTGCTTGACGTTGTTTGATGAACTTGGAAGTCTTGAGCTTCTTGCGCACCTTTTCAAAAGAGAAGCGTGATTTTCCAGCAGGTATCGCATGTCCAGCAATATCGTCAATGTTGACGATTGTCTTGGTTGTTACTGTTGTTTCTGTTGCGATACTATAAGTCGCATTCACTGGAATTTGCCTCAAAATGTCGCTCGGAATTGTATTGTCAGCAGTTTTCGGCTTCACTTGGCAATGCGTAGCACTGGCTGGCAATTCTCCGCGTCCAATGCTGATCACGTCCCAACAAATGCGATCTTGTCTCTCCTGAGCTGTGCGGCCGTAGGTGAGATTCTGCAGCATTGCAAAGGTCGAAAGTGCTTTTGTAAGGCCATAGAGGAGACCATGATAATTTCCATCCGATTCAAGCTCTTTACGCATAAAGCAAATGATGCTGGCTAGCATGCGAGAAGTCTCATTTGAACCAAACAAGGCATCAATGGTGCGCACGCTCTCCATGGCAGAATAGAAGCCGCCTGCAGAGGAGACTTGAAGAATACTGAAAGATGCCTGTGCGAACAACTCAACTAGAGAAATGCTGCAGTATAATAGATGTGTGCCCGTTGCAGACCAAGACTCAAGATACTTGGCATACTCTTCGTCCGCGACGCCATTCGCACGGTGTGCATAAAGCAAGGCTGAACCCACCTTGCGCGTCGCATCAAGTGACATTTGTGTGCCTTGTCTGCCTGCTTCGATCAGATTGTAGACCAGGATAGATGAGACGTGCAGCGAGAATGATGACAACCCGGCAAGCTGAGATATCGCACCGGCAACCTGCGCCGGTAGCAAAGTCGCGAGTGCGTCGCGCGTCACCTTGTCATCATAGCGTTGTAGAGCATTTGACCCTGGCATATCTGGCAGCGGCGCGGATACATGGCGCTTGCTTCGGCCAGTGAAAGGAAATGGCATGACGCGACGTCGTAGATAAAAGAAACGATGGGGTCTGCCGCTCCTACTGTATGCAGAGACTAAATGGCGCCCACTTAGGCCAATATACTGTCGCCAGCTCGATTACCTTCAGTAGTAAGCGCTCCGTGCGTAACTTTGAGTGCCGGCGATGCGGTTAATCAAGTGTTTTGTTCTGTGCGCGTCTGGATCATGATTTTGTGGGGGCGATTGAAATTTGGCACATGCACCTTCAGATCGAGCTCTAATTAAGGAACAGGAACAGGCACTGCAACGACTAGCGCTGGTCCACCACCGAGAAGGTCATGGAGGACATTTCTTTCATATGGCCCACGCTTGACCCAATCTCATACAACGCATCCGTGTAGATATCTAATGGTCAGCAACCAGAAACGCTCTTGCAAAAGACGCATACTCGTCTCATCATGCGGATGAAATGACCCAGTTTGCCGACAGTTCTTGACTGCCTGCATCCCAGGAGGATCAGTCAGTCGGAAGACGCCCCAGTTCGGCTGCTTTGAAGGGCTCAGCACGATAGCAATGGCTTCAGGCAGCATCACCTGATACGACATGTGCGTATGGATGTCGACACTGCTCATGAAGCAGGTCTGCGTTGGATGCGTATGTATCCAGCCTAGAGTGAATAGATCATGCTCGTCCTGATAGGTGAAAAGAGAGACTTCATCTGTCGTATGGCATGTATCGCTTGTGCTCTCTTGGGCGGGAATGATGAGATGGGTCACAAAGTAAGCATTCGCCTTGAGTATGCCAGAGAGAATGCCGCAAGTTTCTAGATTGCGACTCGTATTGGAAGCTGCAATCGACAGGAACTTGTCACGTAGTGTTCCAGGCACAAAAACTGTCCGCAGCTCTGTCCCGTTTTCGAGTTGACTAGAAGCAGTGAAGTTGTATGTGTTCGCAATCTGTGTAGGTAGCTGGGCTGGATGTCCAGGAGGGATACTTGACGTAACATCTGGTTCATTGAGTGCGGCCGTCGAACTGACGATAGGTGTGAAAGGCACTGCCTGGACGTGCTCCTCGCCAAGATGGTGCGCTTCACGCAAAGCCGCCAACCTTTGCATAAGTTCCGTACGATTGCCATTACTTCCACTAGATCGCCTCGATTGCTCCTGCTCTCTTCTATCAAGCTCGCGTTGCCTCTTGGCGAGTGCAAGCTTCTGCATAGCCTGAGCTTTATCGGCTGCATCCTTCTTTGCTTGCGCTTCTTGCATAGCGTACGCATCGTCCACCTTGCGTTTAAGCTCTGCCAGCGTTTGCAACATACGTCCAACCGTGACATTGAGCTGTACGAGATGTCGTCGATGCTCTGGCTCTCGAGCCTGCGGATGTGTTGGCATGTACGTCACAACGAGCTCAACACAGCGTAAGAGAAGCATATACGCTTGCTGTACATCGCCCTCTGCGTGTACAGTTTCAGCTTCTCGACGGATTCGTTCAAAAGCGCGAAACCAGAGCTGTAGACGCGCTTGTGGGTTCCATGAAGCCTGGAGCCCTGCAATGGCTCGTTCTTGTAAGATCTTGCGTGAGAGGACATTCGCTGGAGCTATTTTAGTAGGCGCGCTCATGGTGTAGGCATGATGCGAGCTTTGGTACAGGTGGATGAAGAGCTAGCTAATGACGTGCTGTCGTTAAGCACTATTTGTCGACGCAAAACTGTCAACATTCTAAGCCTCCTCAATTCATGAAGGCAAGGAGCAAGTAGCAAAAATCAATATCACAAGGAAGAAGTCTTGACAGAGAAGCATTGAACTATCAACTGAAACTACAGAAACGCCGAAACCAACGCTCAGTATATCTCTAACCAAGATGACTGTTGACAAGTGTTCCCAGCACAGAGGTGTGGCAACGTTGCCAACAGCCATCACAGGCAGCGCATCGCTTCGGCCCGACTTGACAGCATTTCAACATAGCATCATCCTGGACGACACTCACTTCCATCAATGGCAAACATGACCCTGATCCATCCATCTCGCGAGAAATAGACCAAAGCCATGCTAGCCGGGTTTGCCACTTTTTGTTATCGGTCAAGCAACAATGACCGCCAGCCGTGAAGCTGAACCGACGATTGTACTCTGAATCCTCGGGTAGAGGGCGGGGAGTTGCACCATGTATGTCTAGTGACTAACGGAGACCAATTGTCACTGGGAAGCGGCAATTGGTTGAAGATGCCAACTGTACGGTGATGTACGCTGGTGAGTATTTGCACGACTTGTGACTAACGGAGACCTCTTGTCGCTGGAAAGCGGCGATTGGTGGAAGTTGCCAACTGTACAGTGATGTACGCTGGTGAGTATTTGCATCTGCACCATGTATGTCTGGTGACTAACGGAGACCTCTTGACACTAAAAAGCAACAATTGGTGGAAGATGCCAACCGTACGGTGATGTACGCTGGTGAGAGTTTGCACGACTTGTGACTAACGGAGATCTACTGATGGTAGAGAGAGCCAACGATGCGGAGAAAGTTGGTGATGATGCACGCAGGAAAGCGCGACTTCGAGATTGCACGCATGGGAGCGCGGCTTAGAGACTGCACGCATGAGAGCGCGGCTTAGAGACTGCACGCATGTGAGCGCGGCTTAGGAATGCACCAGGAGTGGTGGCTGACAGATCACACCGGAAGCGGTGGCTGACGATTTAGCACGGGGACACCGTGGCTAATGGGAACTCTCGATAGAGTGATTGCAGTGAACACTCGTGCTCGTGTGTATTGACGTCTGTATTTCTTCCGAATTACATGCAAAAAGGCTGGCTCTCCTTAATAGGGAGCCAAACGACCGACTCTGTCGTCCTCCTACTTTGCTTAACGCGCGACAGGGCCTCTAGAGGGCCAAGGGCAAGGCGATACTCCGCGCGGACCCGACCAGTGATCAACATTTCCCACCAGGATCGCTGCGTTTACTCGGGCATGGGTCTGACACTGACCTCACTAGCCATCTTGACGACTTTCACTGATCAACTGGGTGGTCGGGCGGGGAGCAGAGAAAGTGGGCGACGCTGGTTTATATGGAAAAATAAAATGGAAGCTCGCTGTTGGGGAGCAGAGCGGTCACGGATAAGAAAGGCATGATATGTCATGCTATGGCCTTGGAGCCTTAAAGCATAGAAAAATTAGCTCTCAGATAGAATGAGCACGATTGGTATCATGAATGCTACAGCTACAATGTACGACCTTGTGGCCTTCTAGGTACTTTGTGGCGATTTCAAAGCATATGTAGATATGACGACGCCGAGCGCACATTCTCTACAAGACATCAGAACCACACGTCAGTGCTGCTTCATCTGTCAATATAGGCTCCCTTCTCTCTTCACCGTCAACCTCGTAAGCTGCTGCATCATCTGCGCAAGTCACACACTGACAAAAGACCTGAACAAATGGCTGCAGTCAAGCAAATCGTCGACAAGGGTAATGCTGGCAATCAATGAAGGACAACCATACTGACAATACTCTAGCTATCTCTGAGAACGCTATCGCCGTGTTCTCCAAGTCTTACTGCCCTTACTGTAAGGCTGCCAAGGAGACCCTCGCTGCCTTCACCAAGGACTTTTACGTCATTGAGCTTGACCAGGAAAGTATGTGTTTCTGAGAGTCTGCTCTCTCGGCAGTATCCTCGCTGAATGTAATGCGCATACTAACATATTCTAGCAAACGGCGCCGACATCCAGAACTACCTCGGGGAGAAGACTCAGCAGCGCACTGTGCCCAACATCTTCATCAAGGGCAAGCACATTGGCGGCAACTCTGACTTGTCTTCCCTCAAGTCGAGCGGCAAGCTCAAGTCGCTGATTGAGGCGTAGATAGAAGTGTTGCAGTGAGACTATTTCTTTCTATTTGTGACTTGTTGTTTGTGCACTGTACTTCACGTGCTATGGTGCCATCCTCCCACCCTTCCGCAGACTCAAAGTGAAGCCACACAGAGCACAAGAGAGAGAGAGGCAGGCAGGGAAAGGGAAGATGCAGATGCAAGGCAGCCCTCCTCTCGCGCCATCGCCCACCAAGGTCCCCTCCCCCTCTGCACGCTGCAACAGGCGGCAGCAATGCTCGAAACACTGCCGCTTGAACTGCAACTCCTAACACTCGGCTTTGTCGACAGTCTCGTTGACCTCATCGGCCTCTATGTCGCCATCGACTTCCCTGTTTGCGATCTGCCCGTCGCACATCTTCCTCTTCTGCATCGCGCAATGGTCGAACGTGCCTTTGTACTGCTCCAGCATGACCGCATCACGCAATATGCTGATTTGACGGAATGTACTGTTGGCACAGAAGAACTGCGCAACGAGCTCTCCTACTCAGTCATTGATGGCTGTTTTGACCAAATCCTCATCAATCTCGAGACGCGACGCAGCACGTTACGGTCTCGATCATACGAGCTGCGGTTCTTTGGATTCGTCGCAACTGCTTCCGAGGCAGCCATGGCTGAATGTCGCGCGATAGACAAACTGAACAACTCGAAACGGACTTGGCAAGTGAAGCATTGGCAACACGCTTGCAAACTATGGACGCGCGACGTCCCATCTGTGCCTGCGCCTGCTCGACAAGATATCAGCTGTGTGTCTATTCCAGCTGGTGTGTCATCTGAAAAGAGCGACCAGGGGCCATTCTGGCAAGCAGAGGTCAAGTCTTTGGAGAAGACGCGCTTCAAGAAACGATCGTTCATGAAACAACTGACAAGACTACACGCACAAGTCATCTGATAACTTGCCCTTCCGATTTGTTGATTTTAGCGATGGCAATACCTTTTATTTTGGATATAATGCATATAGTAACGAGCTGTGATATGGTCCCTGCCTTTCTATTGAACGATTCTGCATTGCACCGTCACTTTCGACTCGACATCGACCTGAATCATGACCTGAACAGATTTACCTTGCTCAGTGATAGCAACGTCGGCCAACTTGGCAGCTGCCTCCATGATACGCGACTTTTCAATCCGTGGCGCACGCTCCTCGTCGTCTTCCTCCTCATCCGAGTCTTCATCCGAGGATTCCTCAACCTCAAGCTCCTTGATCTCCGCTTTGCCTTCACAAATCTCGAGCGATTTTGCAAAAGGCACCGTGACCGTACGACGTGATGGCAAGGGCGTGTACTGCTCCAACACCGTCACAAAGCCATCTGCAGTCTTGACACCCACGGCAGCAGCAAGATGAGGGACTGTTGTAATGACCGGGTGTGTATTCTCTTGCACGTCTTCTTGCTCGTAATCAGCAATCAATGAAGCTTGCACAGCAGCACCCAAACAAGCGAGTTCTGCGGGGTTGAGGGAGGTGTTGCTCGTGGCCGGTGACCGGATATCACTCGATTCGGGGAATAACTCGGCAATGTTGTGGGCGAGTTTAGGGGTATTCGTGGTACCACCAGCAAGAATCACCTCTGCCACATCGAACGTCTCAAGATTTGCCTTTTTAATAGCAGCGAGCACTAAGTCTGCAACTTGTGAAAAGACGGGACGACCAAGGGTTTCGTAACGGATACGGTTGATGTTTGAGTGGAAGTCAAGACCATCTGCAAGGGATTCCACAGAGACGGTGGCAGTGCTCGAGGCGGAGAGTGTCTTCTTGGTTGTTTCACACTGTTGACGCATCTTTGCCAAGGCGCGTGTATTACCGGCAATATCCACTTTGTGCTTCTTGAGGAACTCCTTGCGGAAGTGTTCCACAAGCACATCATCCAGTAGCCTGCCACCCAGACTTTCGTCATGAGCAGTGGCAAGCAGTGTGTAGAGACCACCACGGCATGAAATGACGGAAACGTCAGAGCGTGTCGCACCCACATCCGCCACAACAATCGTCCTGTCCTGTGACTCTTTACCGGATGCCAAGTCTAGCGCTGCATACGCCTGCACCACACTGACTGGTTCATGAATCAATTGCAAGATGGGTAGTTTGGCGTCTTTACCAATTTGCTCGAGGACAGCGCGTTGCTCTGGTGAGAAATCAGTAGGGACAGTCACCACCGCACCAGCGATTTGCTTTCCCAAGAAATCAGCCGCTGAATCACGTACTTTACTCAGATGCCGCGCGGCTACCTGCGAGACTGTCAAAACTTCCTCTTTCGCCGGTTGTCCATCCACCACATGAGAAACACTGAATGCGGCAAAGCCATCCTTTTCGATTGGGTGTGCGCTCAAGTGACAGGGTGTTGGGTCGACTTTTGCAAAAGGCTTGCCAATGAAATCGCGAAAGGCAAGGATCGTGTTGGTTGGGTTTCGGACGAGCTGTGCATAGGCTTGATCACCGTGGTACTCGTCTCCACCGACGTAGGCCAAAGCAGATGGAATGGCACGGTTGCCTTCCTCATTGGCAATACACTCTGCTTTTCCCTCGCGGTTGGTGTAAGCAATGGCACTGGTTGTGTTGCCGAAGCTGATGCCAATGACGGCTGTGTCTTCCTGGCTCATGATCTCCGATGATATCCAGCTAGGCCTTCCCTGGAGCTTCTTCACTAAGGACTACTACTACAGACTGCACTTGATTTGTTTTCTCACGAGAAATTTCGGAATTGAGACCGTGAGATGCTTAGATCAGCAATGTGTCCCATACACTCGGGTTAGGGTTTTGTCTATGTGTCCCTTGAGACTGCTCTCTCCTCCAGCCAGGCCACGACGACCGAAGAAAGAGCACGACACGCAAAATCATCAACCTCTCTCATCACACAAGCATGGGTAAAGTTCACGGATCGCTCGCGCGAGCAGGAAAGGTCAGAGGTCAGACACCGAAGGTTGCAAAGCAGGAGAAGCCCAAGACACCCAAGGGACGCGCGCTTAAGCGTATCAAGTACAACCGTCGATTCGTCACGGCTGCGACACTCGTCGGTGGCAAACGTCGCATGAACCCCAACCCGTAAGTGCCTCTTTTGTTTTTCTGTTGAATTTATTGCTGACCGGTCCGCTAGTACCTCATAAGCATCTTGCCCAAGAATCTCAGTTCAATTGCACTGCACGACATTCAATGACTGCCATCTTATCATCTGTACTTGACATGATCTCAGGAAGCCATCTTGCGACAAGCAACGTACAAGAGGCGATATGCTAGGACACTGCTGTACAGGCGTTCATTCACATCACACCACGTATTGAAACCCACTCAAAAACACTACTCATGACTGCATGATGACCTTTTCTTTTGTCCATTGATACGATGCCAATCCATCCTGCTATCTATATATACGCGCATGCCCTGCTGCTGCTATGAAAAGAAATGCTTCTAATATGTTGCCCCGAATAATCAACCTCCGTTGAACCCCGAATCAACGTGTAAAGTGGCGTGCAAGATCATGCAAACCCTCCGTCACAGCCGTATACGATTGCTGTCCATCCTCATTGGGTGGCTGCATGGCTGTTCCTCCTTCCTCTTCGTCATGAAAACGACCTTGACCCCTCTCACCGTGTCCAGCAGCAGCAGCAGCTGCTGCTTCTGCACGCTGCTTCGCCAATGCCTCATAAGCCAACGCAACCGCATTCGGTTGATAGTTCCTCTCCAACACTGTACGCTGCCAAGCCTTCTCCTGATATGCGTCCTCCTTCGCTGCCACCTCACATTCCGTCAATCTCGATAGATGCCTTGAATAATGCACCTGTAACGCACTCGCTCGTTTATCAGGAAAATAGCCACGTTGAATTTGCTTCCAGGTATAATTTCGACGTCTCTTGAGTTCAATAATGAGGAGATCATCTTCCTGTGACCAGCCTTTTGTGAGTCTTTCACGTTCTGCTCGTAATGTCGCATTGCTGACAGGTGTTGTGTAGGGACTCGTTGTTGATGGGAGGATTGGGTGACTGTCGGAGCGCGAACGTACCGGCTGAACAATGGTACTACCGCGCGGTGAGCTTTCTGGAGGTGAGACACTCGATGCAGCGACTGCTTGAATTGAACGACTGCTGAAGGAGGATGCTGTGGAAGACATGTGTAGAGTGAAAGGGGTCGTTGATGAGATGGGTGTTGGGACAGAGGAGCGACGTGAGCTCAAGCTTGGCAATGATGGCCGAGATAGAGGTGCAGGGAGTTGGCCAATGGCTGTTGGGTATGCAAAAGAAGAAGGTATGGACAAAGCATGCGTTGGCTGTTGTGATGCTGGAAAGTCATCGAGGGGCGGCCGAAAAAGAAGTTGTGATGGAGTCAATGAGGGCAGACGCTGCTGTCCAGTAGGTTCAGACTCAGTGTGTGGTCCAAGACGATAGCTGTCATCGTAGCTTTTGCTCCTACTGCGAAATGTGGATGGGGCAGACGCGTATGAGTAAAAAGCATTGCTGTTGCTGCCAAACGTCGAGTACGCACCAGCGCTACTGCTACCCTCCTGATTTTCCATTGCAGAGTGTGCAGACATAACAGACGGACTCCACTCATGTTCATCGAATCCATGGAAAAAGACGGGTGGAAAATGGTCGCCAGTAAAGGATGGCGAAACAGGGTAGGTGCCTGCACTTGTTAAAGCGGGTGGAAACCACGATGGCCAAAGACGTGATGTGTGTTCGCTCGAAGGTCGGAAGAGAATGGGTGGCGTGCCTGACAAGTGGCTGGACTGCTGCTCATCCTGCTGTGGTAGATGTGAGGATGGCCTCTCTTTTGCTTGATCCGCCCTTCCGTCGACCTGCTCGTTCATCTCAAGAAGAGCTGCCATGTCAAGCTAGAACCACCCTGTACCGACAAAGTGAATGTGAGAAGAAGGAAGAGAAGAGAATAGAGAAGCACAGAGAGGATGTGCGCTATATTCGCGCCTTTAAGCCCGACCGTTGAATTCAGATCAAGGAGAAGGCCCGCATCTCCCCGGTCGTAACGCTAAGCATACAACATTGACCATCGCTCCATTACAAGAAGACGATATTGCATCATTTAAAAACCCTGGCGAAGTGTTTCGGTTGGTACAAGACTCTCAGGAGGTTGGAGCTGTACAGGGCTGAGTGTTGCGTTGTGTAGTAAAGCTGTTTCAGGGTGACTTCACATGTGAGAAGCCGCCGGTATCATTTTCGAAGTTTCGCTTTTGCTTGCTGCTTTTTACGCTTGCTCTTGCTCTTGCTCTTATTGCTGGATGCTGGCATAGGCCTAGGTACAGGAGACGGTGCTCGTGGCTGACTGTCGCTGTCCTCGTCCAAGCTACCAGCCGAGAGCGACAGTGCATCGAGATCCAGCTGATCCACAGTTGAGGTTGCCTCAGTTTCTCGAACAGGTATCTTGGCGCCGTTCTCAGGAGACTCGATCGGCTTGGTGGTATTTCCCGAGAATTCGGCTCGTTCGGCCTTTGCTTCCTCGTCACAGGTCTGGTAATCGTCGTCGTTGTTGCTCTCCTCGGCAGACTCTAGATCAGAATCCAAGCCAAGGCGCTTGGCTTCCTGCTTCATCTCCCATTTGAGTCGCTTGACTGTTTGAATGTGCTTCTTGCTTCGTTCATGCGTAGCATACTGCTTCTCTGACTTGAACGTCTTTCCACACGCGACACACTCAATCTCCAAAGCAAACTCTTCATACTGCTGCATCTCCTCCTCCATCTGCTGTTTCAAATCCACACGCTGCCAGTCTTGTTCTTTGAAATCCGCTTGCATGGCCAAATTCTCAGCACGCGCTTGTTCTTGCTGTTCTCGCCTCAATGCACGCATCGTTTCTTCTCGCTGCGCAGCAGTTGTCGTCTTGGCAACGATCCTGAAGTCACGCCTTCGAGCAGCTTGTAGTAACTTTGCAACAGCTTCATTATAGCTGCGTCGTTCAGCAAGTCGTAGCTTTGCATTTTCCTTCTCAACAATCCGGCGTTGTCGACGATCATAACTCCGTTCATAGCGATACCGTTCCGCCCAATCGAAGCGTTTTGCAGAAGCAAATGCTTGCCAGGCGTTGTAGAATGCATGGACTGAAGCGTCTTCTGTGTGACTGCCGCCGAACGAGGGAACTGCTTGGCAATCTGTGCCTTGTACAGCACATGCAGCGACTTCTTGCGCATGGAGCAGTTCAAATGTTCGATTTGCAGTATCAAAGAAACCACCGCGACTGTCATCGAGTTTGCATGATGCAAGAAACCCTGCAGCTGCCAAGATATCAGCAGGTGTCAAGCCGATTTCTTCTTGTGTGTATGCGGTGGGTTCATCGGAGAAGCTGGCGCCGCGTAGAATAGACTCGCGATTCTTATCATACCAAGCACGTTCATTCCGGTCACTTATAATTTCATATGCTGATTGTGCTTCAGCAAAAAGATCTGTTGCTTCTTCGACATTGCCAAAGTTGCGGTCTGGGTGGTATTGGAGAGCTAGCTTGCGGTATGCTTTTCTGATCTCTTCATCTGAAGCTGTCTCAGAAACTTGCAGTACCTCATAGTAATCTCGCATGCAGGAAGCTTCAGCTTAAAGTTTTGAAGAGAGAGTGCGTAGAGTCTGTAGATGAAGTGATGTCGTGGCATCTACAAAATGTCATCTTGGGCCACGCAAACAGAGTCAAACATCAGGCAATTATACTGGGCTATGCGGCTATACGATTCCTTCAATCTCATCGTCCAGAGCCTCATCTGGATCCCGCATGTTCCTAATGTCAGTGGATGTACATCACAAGAGGTGCTCATACAAAGGCCGTTCGATTTGAGGGCTAAACTCCATAGCGATGTAGACGATGCCAAGCAAGATCAAGAGCGATGCAGCAATGATGGACAGCGCGCTTTGATTGAGTGTCAAGCCTCCCACAAAGATATAAAACAAACCTCTACCTAGGAAGGAGAAGAGGAAACTGCAGTACTTGACGACAATCGGGTGAGTTGTGAATTCAAGGGCAGCTGTGATGATGGCAAAGGCCATAATGTAGCCGCTAATGATGAAGAGCTTGAAGCCGCCTGTGAAGAATTGAGAAAGGCCTCCAAGCAGCATGATCATGCTGGCACCCAGGTTGGCGCCTTTAAAGACGAGCTCTAGATCCATTGCGAAGATTTGAGCGCAATTTGTTTGTAGATGAGTGTGGTAGATGATCTGGGTGTTCGGTGAAGCCCAAGAGAGCTAGCAGTCTATACTTGGCAGGTGTTGCAACTTGAGCTTGTGTATTGCGTGGTCAGGCTGAGTTGGTGCCTGCCATGATTAGATACTGACACCACAGTCACAAACAGGGACCATGCACACAAGAAGCAGCAGTCATGGCGACGAAGCTGAAGGGGAAGTCTACAACTGAGTTGACAAGCATCTGACATGCCACTCGCCCCAATCAGTGACAGACACCTTCGTATAAAATTGATTCATATACTGGAGACTGGAATTCCAGCAAGCGCATGCGAGGGGGTTTTCGATTTCGGCTGTCTGGGGGTCTGGCTGACATGAGCACTGCGTCTGTCGAGAGCTAGGAAGAGGGGGCCAGGTAGCAGACAGATAGAAGGAGTAGCATAGACGCAGAATGCCTGATGACTGAGTAGTCTGCTGCTGCTATGCTGCCTGATGATGCTGGCTGTGTCTCGTTCTTCTTCCCATTTTTCCGCCAACTCGCCCGCTCTCCTCCTCTCCTCTCTTCTTTCCTTCCTCCAGGCATCCAACACCACCAACACCAACAAGACACACACCCTCTCTCGCCCAGCTGCCATAGCACGACCACCCACGCCCATCTGTCCTCCATCTGCACTCGTTACACCCTCGCCACCACACCGCAACAACCTCTCTTTTTCTCTACCCTCCCAGCAAACAACAGCCCAACACACACGCACATCAACAGATCAACAGATCAAACCGGCGTCTCTTCTCTCTTTCTTTAGACGCGCGACACCCCTACACGACAAGCGTCCTCTCGATAGACACTCTCCTTGAAGGGCCCCTCTCAAACATCAACTTCAAGAGCATCAGCAATGCGCGCAACATCCTTCCCCCTCCTGACCTTACTCGCCTCGCTGGCACCAGCAACAATCAAGGCCCAATCAGGCTCCAGCTGTTACAAACTCGATTCATCCCTCACAGACCAAGGTGCCTACCAGTATCAATCCGCAGGCTACTGTTTCGGCCTTTGCAGAGATGCCGGTTTTGCCGTGTATGCCATGGCGGATGGCAACCACTGTTATTGCGGCAACAGCCTACCCTCCACCCCAGCAGACAGTGCCAATTGTAACATTGCTTGCGTCGGTTATCCAAGTGACAATTGTGGTGGTACAGGCTACTTCGTCGTTGCGCTGACTGGGACGGGCACCCTCACCGGTGGCGGGACTCTGAGCGGTGGTGTTTCTTCCGTAGGCGGAGGAGCAGCATCTCGTCAACCCACCACGCCAGTCACACAAGCGCGTACATCGACCACAGTGGGTTCGCCTGTGACCATCACAACAGCTGTGGTACAAGGCGTGACCGTTGTTCAAACAGTCACAGCGCGACCTACTGCACAACCCTCGAGCTCTTCCTCCTCCTCCACCTCTTCACAAACTGGCAACAGCAGCAAAAAGAGCAGCAGCCTGTCAGGTGGTGCGATCGCTGGTATCATCGTTGGTGTGCTTGCCCTGCTCGCTGCCATTGGCGCTGGTATCTTTTTATGGAAGCGAAAGCAGCAACGCGATGAAAGCTCCCTCTTCTCAGGACAAGAGTACAAACGCCACATTGAACCTGCCGCGGGCGGCACCTTGGCACGTCAAGGGAATGGCGGTGGTAGTTTTGCTGATACGCGCTTGGATACAAGTCTTGCCATGCGACGTGATTCCTCAGAGAGTTTTGCGGATAACCACGATTACTCGCGAAAGATCCTTCGCGTTGTCAATTAAGATTGGCCTCGGGGCTTTCTGATTTCGCCGCTCTTTTTCTAAACACGTTGTACATCCTCTGCTCGGCGCCTGTCTCTTTCAGACCTTCTCACAGTCATATCATATTCAAAAAAAAAAGACATTCTCTTCCACACTGTCTATACAAGCAACATTGAACAGTATGAGAGAAGCCCGCGCCTGGACACTTAAAGTTTTGGGATCTTGAGTGTCTTGCTAGCCATGGCAGCACCCAGCAACGTAAACAACAACGTCGCAGTGTGTACTTCCAGACCAAGCACGTTCCATACGCCCAGCGGCAATGCATCTCTCACCCATCCCCTGAATGTCCAAAATGCCATGACTTGAACGAGCAGCAACGACGTTGGAATAGGCGTTCCCTCAAAACTCGAAATCTTGCCCGTTTCATCCTTCTTCATACTCCCCACCGTGACATTGAATCGTGCAAGCCGCGTCAAGCCACACAAGACAAACACACCGAGCAGGATTTGATCCAAGACAGTTTGCATGCCCATAGCAAATGCAACGGTTGCTGGTGCAACACCAAAGGAAACCAAATCAGCAAGGGAATCTAATTCTTGCCCAACGAGCGATGACTTGTGACGCATCCTTGCAATCTTGCCATCCATGACATCAGCGAATGTACCGAGTGCGATCCAAAGCATGGCAGCGTACAGGTAGCCTGTACTGTAATGCCCAGTCGTGGACAGACTAGCAAATTGAACGGTTGGGATACTGGTGATGGGGGAAGCACAGTAACGAAGGGAAGAGAAGATGGACATGACGCCTGAAAAGCCATTCACAAGGGTCACGTAGTCTGCCATGTGTAAATTGCGTACTAATTGTTAGCTTGGCCTTGTATTTTTTGGTTTACGGATATACGCATGGAGAAGTGTTTCGTGTCGTTGACATAGTCGAGCAATTTCGACTCTGCCTGTTCTATGATGTGTCAGTGATGGAGATAAGGGAACGGCTGCTAGTCTTACTGGCTGTCTTTGAGGGGGCCATCTTACTTGGCCGTGGGGAGATGTGGAGGAAGGGGATCCCTGGTGTCTGTTTTCATGTTTTTCCAACTCTTGTCGCCAGTGACGTAGCAGCAACCAGGGCCAGGAACAATGAGAGCTTTGTAGTTTCATAAGTCTAATTGTCTAAACGGGCTCATCAAAATAGAAATGGCTACTGCGGGCATGAATGAGAGCGAACATGAGTATCGTCTCAAAACTGGAAGGAAAAGTGCTGGCCACCAAATGGATGGCCACCACCACCACCGCCGCCCTGCTGGAAGAAGAAGGGCTGTCCAAATGGACTACCACCGCCGTGATGAGCGAATGGGTTGTGTCCTTGGTCAGGTGGTGCATTAGGGTCGTCGCCATTATCGAAGCGTTGCCTCAAGCCATCGTCCGTCAACACCTCATACGCCTCATTGATTGCTTCAATCTTTTTAGTTTGCTCAGCTTTGCTCAAATCACCATGGTACTTGTCAGGATGCCAGATCTTGGACAGCCGGCGATACGCCTTTTTGATTTCCTTCTTAGTAGCATCACGGGGGACTTCCAAGACTTTGTAGTAGTCCTTTTGTTTGCTCTGTTTCAGTAGCTTTTGCGCCTTCTGCATCGCTTGCTGAACCTGATCGTCTTCCCGTCCACCATGCTCGTTTGCTTTATTCAATAAGTCAATGGCCCCATCATAGTTCTCAGCACGCAGCAAAAGTTCAGCCTTGCAGCGCAGCGCCGTGAGGGATGTGTCATGCTGGGCGAGCACTGCGTCGCAGTGTTCCATGGCTGTAGCTTCTTTGGTCTCTGTAAAGGCCTCACACGCCCTTTCCTTGATGGCAAGGGGGAGATCCATCTTGAGAGCAGCACTCAACAACCCCTCCGTCGTGAGTTGCGCAACTTGGTCCTCAATAGCAGCCAGCACACCTTGTTTTTCAGCGGTACCCTTGATGAGCTTCTTTGCCGTGATCCAACTACCTGCCGCAATAGCCTTGTCGAGTGCATTCACTTGCTTCTGCAATGCCTTGAATTGTCTGAATGACTTTTTGCACGCCTTGGCATCTGGGTCATAGTGTAGACATGCCTTGAGTTGCTGTATGGCACGACCAGGATCGTTCAATGCAAACATGAACAATGCCGATGAAAGGAGCTGTACCTGCGCGTCACTCGGATTGACCTTGCCTGCAAAGACAAGATCAGCGATAGCTTCCTCCAAGTGCCCAGCCATCACACTGCACTGCGCTTTGAGGTAGCGCAACTGCGACGAAGCAGACGCCACGTCAATCGCCTTTTCAACAGCCACCAAACATCCCGCTGCATCGCCCTTCTTTCGCAGCACCTCTGCTTCCTCTGCGGCGCGCTTTGCATCCTTCAACGACGCGAGCATCGTCTTGGCTACATCCCCTTCTACTTTCGCAAATGCATCTGCCGCTGCATCCCATTGTCCCAAGGATGCCTTGACTTTTGCAACTTGCGTCAAGGCAGACTTGAAACCTGGCTTCACTTGTAGGACTTTTGCGAAATCGCCCAGCGCAGCAGAATGCCGATTGAGAGCAAGGTATGCGGTTGCGCGTTTGAAATACGTTAGGTAGTTTTGTGGGTCCTTATCAATGGCTGCGGTATAGACGGTGAGGGCATCTGCGGTTTTACCGCGTGCAAGGAGACTATCTGCCTTGTCGAGTGTCGCCTGCACGGGTTCATCGCCTTGTGCTGCAATGAGGGCTGAAGGGTTTGCTAGGAGCGCTAGGAAGAGAGCATTGAGCCAGGAGAGGTGCATCTGGATGTGGCCCAGGTGCCAGTGATGCTTGCCAGAGGCCTTGTCTCTTTGTGTAGCTGATGTAGGCTGGGGTGCAGCTGGTGTAGCTGGTGTAGAGAGCGAGTCAAGTGGCCACGCTGGTCAATTTCCGAAATCGCACGGGAGCAGCAACAAACAGCAACAAGACCAGCAGCGACCGTCTCAAGCAAAGACTGCTACAGACACTGCCCATGATAAAGCGTAGGAGAGGCGAACAGCCATCTGTAGTCATCAGTACAGAGGTACAAGCACAGCTAAATCAGCTTCAACAGCTACTCGACCTACTGCCTCAGGGAACGCGCATCCTCGACCATACACAGGGAGTCTCTTTTTCGCTGCGGCAACAGCTGCACGATGAGAGCCTCTCGAGCTTATCGATGTTTGGCACAAGCTTTGATGCGAGTGTGGCGAGTGTCTATGGATACATCACAAGCGCGACGGAGCGAAGAGCCGTTGCAGAGACGTGTGCGCGCGTCAAGCACATTATCCATGCAGAGCAAGCACGCTCTATCATAAAGATCAAACACGACCCAGCTGCAGAGGAAGAGGAAGAGGCAGCAGAGGTCGACCTAGCGGCACGTCCTGATGGTGAAAAGCAAGCACTCATGTTGACGACTCTTGCTGGTCCGCTCTTTTCCTCTGTTGCTCGTCGACTACCAGGTGAACCAGCACTGGATGTGGAATTGCCGCAAGGTGTCCATATGACGCGTATCGTACCGACACCAGCATCAGAGACGGGCTTGTTGATGGACCTACATACAAGCCAACAAGCGCCGCAGAAACAATCCATCTTGTCGGTTGGCACAAAGGCAATGCCAGTGGTCAAGGCAGTCAAGCAGACTGATCCCTTTGCTGGAAAACAATTGGCGATTGATAGCAGCGGGGCCGTGCTTGCTGAGCAAGACTTGCTGCCCTTACGCGTCAGCAGACGGCGCGCGAGACACACTGCTTCTCAAGAGGCGCAAGCAGTATCCGACGACGTTATGGCTGGTGTGCAACAGACACAGACCAGCACGACCCAATTTGATGAAGCCCTCATTACTGCATATGAACCAGAAGCGGATGTATCACTGATCCTTGCACAACTTGCATCCCTACAAACTGCGCGCTTCGCGGAGAATCCCTTTACGCCGATACCAGCACAAGAACAAACGCTGGCTCAGCAGCTGCAGCAGTATTTTGCAGGTGCTATTCTGAAACAAGGTCTCTCTGCGGGTATATTGGCCGAGCACAAACGAAGACGTACAGGATATCTGATACCGCGTTATGCAGCAAGTTATTCAGGGTCCCTCCCACCGACTGCAGATCAGGCTGTCTTGTCAACGCGCGATCACGTCTTGCCGCATCCAGAAGTCTCGCCACTTGCAAAGGATTTGTTTGTGCGGCAGCCTGGATCAGTTTCTGTACGTGCGCCTGTGCTGACTAATCCTTCTACTCCTGCTGCTGCTGCTGCCACTACCACTGCTCAGACTGGCCCGTCGCCTATAAGTACCTAACTAGAGTATTGTAGAGTATTTCCCCCTGGTGCTGCCGTGAGAATTATGAATTTCGGAAAGAGAAAAGACACCACACCAGCAGCAGCCTCTCTTACATTATAAACTATAAAGCAAGCATGTCCTTCAGAGGTGGACGTGGAGGCTTCTCAAGGGGCGGCGGCCGTGGTGGCAGTCGTGGTGGATTTGGCGGAGGCGGTGGTTTTGCCGGTATGCTTCTCTCAAAACCATTGTATCAACGTGCTAATCCTACAAACAGACCGTAATGTGATCCCTGACCAGGTCCTCGAGCTCGGTACATTCATGCATCCCTCAGAAGGTGATCTTGTTTTTTCTTCCACGCACACCAAAATCCCTTACTTCAATGCTCCCATCTTCCTTGCCAATAAGTCACCAATCGGCAAAGTCGATGAGATCCTAGGACCGATGAATCAAGTGTATTTTACAGTCAAGCCACAAGAAGGTATTCAAGCGACGTCGTTCAAGGAAGGCGACAAGTGCTTTATCGGCGGTGACAAGCTCCTACCAATCGAGCGTTTCCTTCCACAACCCAAGATCGCAGGCGTCAAGAAGCCTGGACGTGGAGGTGCGCGAGGTGGCTTCGCTGGCCGCGGTGCACCTCGTGGTGGTGCGCGCGGCGGGCGTGGTGCACCCCGTGGTGGATCGTCGTTTGGCGGCGGCAGAGGTGGTGGCCGTGGTGGATTTGGCGGGGCTCCTGGTGGTCGTGGTGGTTTCACACCGAGAGGTCGTGGAGCGCCGCGAGGACGGGGTGGATTCACTCCTAGAGGTCGTGGTGGGTACTAGAAGGACCAGACCATTGAGACTTGTATATTCCTTGATTTCTCAATCTCTACGACAAGTTGATCACGTTGGGCTACACATATACGCGTGACTTCTTGTTGCTCTCTGCACCTCCAGCAGGCGCATCACGCTTCTTGCCATTTTGACCATAATAAGCGCCCATGTTTTGTTCTGCTTGAGTGGCTGTCATGCGAGGCTCACGCTCAAGGTCCGCATGACGGTCCTCTGCCTCCCTGTCATGGCTTATAAGAATCTCCCCAGGTGCTGTCAAGACGCTCTTGGAGAGTATTGGCGCTTGAACATTGTTCTCCGCACTAGCTGCACCATACGCACTGAGATCCGGTTCATTCATCGATGACAAGACTGCATGAAGGTAGGAAAGCACCTGATCCCTGAAATCCGGGTACAACTTTTCCTTTGCGATTTCCAGCATGTGTTCCAGCAAGACTGGATCGGTTGGGGAGGCGCCCTTCAAGGAAAGATTTGCAACAAGTAATGCCAATCTGGCTGCTTGGCCTTGTTCCAGTAAAGCGAAATGAGGCACTTGGATCGAACGCGGTTTCAAGAGGCCATTCAATGCATCAGAGCCAGTCTCTCCGTTCCGACCCCATGCGAAACAAGCATTGAGCATACCCATACCAGTCGCGCCATACACGAGGTACGCCTCGAGACACGCAAAAAGCATAAAGTCGCTCGCCATATCCGTCCACATGGCAGCAGGTGTTGTTCTCTGGCTGCGAAATTGCTCAGCAGAGACCATCATGAACCCTTCAAGGGCTTCAAAGAGCATGGGCGGTTTCCCTGCCAAATCCTTGTGCGTCAGGTCGAGCTCGGGATTCAAGCCAAAGAGAGTAGCAGCTTCTTGTCTGATAGCACGCGGGCAGTGACTGGGTTCAGAAGAGAAACGAGCAGCTTGAGCAGGTGACGCCAAGCCAGAAAGACAGTGCTCGACACGTCGCGCATTGAGATATTGACGCGTACGATGACGCGTGATTTCCCGGCGTCGTTCATGTGTCTCGCGCGTTCCACGGGACAGACGATATGCATCTCGATACACGTACAAGATGACGAGTGCAGAGAGATGCAGTCTTTCCGTTAGCTTCTGTGAGGGGAGCCTGGGTCGGGCGCTGTGTTCAAAGGAGAGAATCAAGCCATCCACCAGGCCTACCAGGCGCCTGCCTTTAGAAACAGGCCGCGGTTGTCGCAGATGATGACCGCGTGCTTCATGGAGGACAGTCTTAGCAGACAGCCATAGGAGATAGTCCAGAATGAGGGTATTGGTGGTCTTTGTCAGGTGCTGGGCGGCCTCCTTTTGTTGAGCAGCGTCCAGCGCCTGTACTGGTTTCTTGGGTGGCATATTGTAGTGAATGGAGAAGAGGAGATGACTAGCACTGAGGGGCGACACCAGGATGCATGCTTGTATCTCTCTGGCGCTGGCTGCTCTGTGCTTGTTGATTTGTGATTTGAGATTTGAGATTCGTCCTTTTCGCTCCACATCCCGAGACACAAGAGATAACAGATAGCAGATAGCGGTCACGGCATCCGGCCTTCACTGTCAGGCTTAGCGTCCGATAAAACCAGCTCTCTATGCAGTGATATGGCGCTCCTGTGCTGCTAGTGACAATCTTATACAGTCTTCAAAACTCAATTCTAACAGCTTAAGCTTCTCAGCTGCAGTCTCGGGACAGCCCATCTCAGACTTGCTAAGCCTTGCGGCTCATTGAAATTGATTGCTAAGGGAGGTATGCTAGAAGGGCATCAAAAGTCTGCCACACATGGGCATCTACTTCATTTGCAGACCTCAGCGTAAACGCGTCCATCACTTGTAGGGTTCGCGCTCGACGACACGAAAGCAGCAGGAATGCTTTTTGCAGAGGCGTGTCTTCGAACCTTTTGAGGCACAAAGCCAGAAAACCTTCGCAAGTGGATCATCGCGAAATATGACCCAGCATTCGCGTGGCTCTGAGTTGAATTTCAACATGAGTGCCAGGTTGGCACTTTTCGGTAGCCAGCTTAAAACCGTGCCTGTCAACTGCAAGCTCCCCGAAGGACGAAGGACAAAACATACTGTGCTGTGCGATGTCAACAAGATCATTCGTGCCGTTGCACGGCAAAGCGCTAGGGAAGCAGGTCTCCGTGGTCCTGGGGATTGTCGAAGGCGCTGCCAACATGACAATAGAGCTAATCACACAAATGGCGCGCATAGTGCACCTGGAGATACCATGTGAGTGCGCTGAGTATGCAAGGCTGGGACATGCTTACCCTGGTATATGCGTTGAGGCCGCAGTATTCAACGCAAAGACGCAAAGAACCGTCTTGTTTCTTGACAAACAAGCATGGAGCACAAGACTCGCTGGCAGAGGGTTGCACGAAAGCCCCTTGCTCCCGTAGATAGCTTCTGAGCAAATCCAGCTCATTTCTAGTGGCTCGAGAGGCGGCAGTAGGGTGTGGCATAGTATCAGCGTACTAGTGAGCGCTGAGACGTCTGAACTCCGTATCAATGTGCTAGCAGGTGCTGAATCGGTTGTATCTCCACGAGCTGCGGTCAATTAGGTATCACTAATTTACAGCAAGAAAGCAGTGGTGTTAATGGGCCTGCATCTGCGCATGCAATCGATGAATGATGGCCTTTTGTTCGGACTCCCCAGACTGCCAGCCAAAATTACAAATTGCCCCAATTGCCAGCCGTCCGGGCTAGTGGCCAGCAGTTCAAGAGGTGCGCATAAAGGAGCGGTCTACCGACTTTACACGATCAACGCCAAAGGAAACAATGACCTCACGACGCTGAGATAGAGATTAGAAACTATGGTGATGCGATCGTGGAGTGATTTTCGCTTCTTGCCGTCCCCCACATTCGCTAGTTTGCGGAGTGAGAAGCCTTGAGGTCGTGGAGCATGTTCTCTTCAGTACGGAGAATTGACAATACTGGAATGTGATCTGAGCTGGCGTACCGGTGTACTCAATGATTCCCTTGTTGGATTCTTCAATGACCGCCGGCTAACCATGCTCACATCATTGGGCAGCGCAACAATGACATTCTTGTCACTACCAAATTTGAAGTTGTCGGCCTTGACTTCTTCGGCGTACTTGCGAATGCGGTATTTGTGCGCTTGACTCTTGTTGACGACCTGGTTGAGCGTCCATGAAATGACAAAGGGACCTGTGGAAGTGACGATGGATGTTTCCTTTGTATCAACACCAGCGTTGAATTTGGCAGGCGTAAATGAAAGCTTGCCTTGCATCATGGCAACGTGCTCGGGCTCAAGTTGCAAGATGCGCGGCCGAGGCTTGCTATCCTTACCAAAGGACTTTGTGAAGCCCGAACTGCCGGCATTCTTTCCTTCTTGAATGGTTGTGTCGATCAGCAGGATGTACGTCTTGGTCGTTGCCAAGACCCATTTACCATCAGCAGAAACATCCATGCCAATGATTGGCGCTGACATGGGTGGCAAAGCAGTCTTCGCATTGATGCCGAGTCTGTCATATAAGCGAATATCACCTTTGGCTGATGCGACGGCAATGTGGCCAGCTTCAGTGGTTGCAGCTGCAGAAAAGTCGTTCGCCGACTTGTACTGCTTGTATTCAGAATCAACGAGCTTCGTGCCGGCGAGACGCGGATCAATGCGGTACAAGCCAGTCTTTGAAAGACCAACAAGAGTCTGTTCACTCGTCATGCCGGCGTACTTGGATGCAGCAGTGAAAGTGTGTAGAGGAACGTCGTCATGTACTTTCCACTCCTCGACAACCTTGCCGTACTCGAGATCCATCTTGTACAGGTGCTGAGAGTCATTTGGGTCTTGCAAGATCATATTGGTGTCTTCATTGTGCAGCATCACCTTGCTAGGATTGAACTTGGCACCCTTGAGCTTTTGCACCTTGTTGATGCTGGTCGCAAACTCAAGCTTATTGTCATCAGTATGCCGAAAGACGCCAATCTTGTCACCGCGAACAACAAACGAGCGATCATGCTTATATCCGACAGCCAGTTGAGAGTTTTCCCCTTGTCCTGTCATTTCGGGAACTTCATCTTCTTCCTCATCTTCGTCGTAATCTGCTGGTACAGGCGCGTCTTGCTCGTCTTCGGAATCCTCAGCTTCCTCTTCTTCCTCGAATTGCTCCATCTCCTTATCTTCCTCTTGCAGAGACATCAAGTAAGCCCGTTCGTCATCGTTTTGCTTTCCCCATCGGAGTTCATTAAGATGCTCCCATAATGCACGCATCACTCCCTCCTGGAACTTCTCGAGCTCCTTGGCATCTTTGAATTTGAGCAGCCATGAAAAGGCATTAGAGTCATCGTCGTAGTAATTCCAAATGAAGCAAAGCTGCTCGTAATTGAAGACGGGATTCATCTCGGCCTCCATGGGCTGACCGAGCCAGAGCTTGCCTTCCGCCTCGAGTGCATCCCGAATGCTGAGCCAATATTCCCACTTGCCAGTTTCAGAGACTGTTGCCGTGACGAGTTCATGTTGAAGAACAAAGACTGCAGCTGACGCATCAAAGAGATGCAGCTCTGCTTGCACAGTTACGAGTTCCTTAGTTGCGTTTGAAGGTGCACTCACCGCAGCTGGTGTCGAGACGAGCTGCTTGTTCTTGGACGGCGACGTCTCGAGCGTCCGAAATGTCTGTTTAGTCTCTCCTGGTGACGTAGGCAGTGATGTGACTGGGCTGGCTACGGAGTCAAGGCGAGATTCTTCCAGCTCTTCCTCAGTCGCTTCCTCGTATGATTTGCGGTACTTGCGCTCGTATAGACATTGCACAGCAACCAGTTCAAAGGTAGCCGCTTCTTCTGGTTTGGTTGAAGGATCACAGACAAACGTATATGAGTCGCCCATATCCCCATCGACGTCGCGCCATTGGAATATTGTGCAGCCGTCCTTATCGCTGGTACAAAATCGAATACTCTCATCGAGCAGGTACGATTTGAGGTCGCGGTCGTCGTCGCCTAATCCATCCTCTTCAAGATCTTCCTCGCCCTCCTCAAACGCACGCTCAATCACGAGCTGGTAGTGATAGGGCGTGTTGCTGGGGTTAGCTTAATGGACCAGACCAGCGACAGGACTTACGTGCGCCTGATTGTTGCTTGCGCATCTTTAAAGATGCATTCTGTAAAGCCCTTGATACCGCCGGGTCTGACGAGATAGAGCTGACCCGCTGCAATGGTACATATCTCTAGCTTTGTATCTGTGCCAAAGAGCTTCTTGCTCAAGCTCCTGAGTGCGAACATGGGTTGTTGTGTAGGTGCTACGCTGTTTATGTCTTTGCGCAGGGAACAGCAATTCAGGCAAGGCCTCCTCTACATTTACCACTTCCACTGTATGAAGCTCCATTGGCCCGGCAATGATTCATAGTCTCAGGGCTCTATCAAGGTGCAGCACTGTACATGTGGACATTCGATGGAAGAGCGAGCGAAGTTTTCGGATAAGTTACACAGCAGTATGGCGAGCCTTTGAAGAGATAGATTCGCTCGTAGCATCCTACAAGCAGTCTAAAGATGGGGTCCAGCAAGTCACTCGATCTTTGCCCTGAGCTCCTCCGCGTAAGCCTTGAGCTCGCCCATGTCACCTGATTATTAGAAGCCTGCGAAGGAACACAGAGAAAACTCACCCTTTGTAGCAGGCCATCCAATGACGAGTCCTTCACTTTCATCCTTGATGCTCTTCTTTGGAATGATGTGGAAGTGGACATGGCCGACTTCTTGATGGGCTTCGGCACCTGTAATGGTAAGCAAGGCCTCTCAATGTATTTGACCAGGGCATCAATAGTGTCTGTGAGAGAAAGACAGTCAGTAGATAGGCATACCGTTGTTTTGGAGGATATTGTAGTTCTCTGAGCCGACTGCAAGTGCGACCTTCTTGGCGACTGGTAGTAAATCTGCAAGACTTGCGTCACTCAGCTCGTGCATCTTTTCTGCATGTTCCTTTGGAATGACGAGTGCATGTCCCTTGTTCAGCGGGCCAACGTCAAGGAAGGCCAGGGTCTTGGCAGTCTCAATCAATCTATTCTGTCAGCAGGCGTCTGCAATTCCAGCTTGGTGAGACGTGCTTGAAGGATGGGATCTCTCCCTTGACAATTCGGCAAAACAGACAACTCATGCTTGATGTTGAGAACACTGCTTGGCTGTTGGGCAATGTACGTATGGTCTTAGAGCTCGTTACGGAGGTGGATCACTTGAAATGTGGGGGACGGCAATTTCAGATGGAGCCCAACATACTCATTATCCTCGCTACGTCTGCAGCCTCTCCAGCTCCTTGATGAGATCCATCTCCTTTTCAGCAGTCGCCATATCATGCATCCTCTCCTCATCGCCACGTGTCGGCGTCGTTGACATACTCGACGCTATACTGCCTGCTGGTGTGCGACGACGCTCAGGAACCTGAGGCTTATGCTTATCCGCCTGAAATGGTTTCACATCCGGTACGGGAGGTGGCGGCGGTCTTTTACCGTTGGTTGTTGTCGTCAATAACGGTAGTGCTGTTTTGCCCTCGACTAACGGTGCCAGGCTCTTGCGAAGCGGTGGCGGTGGTTTGACCTTTGCGACTGACGTGACGGAATCGAATGAGCGAATCGAGGCAGATGAAGAAGAGAGTTCAAGCTCACGCTCAGGTTCTGTGGATGAGCCCAAGTCGAATCCTAGTATTGTATTGACGAGAGACCGTTTCCGCTCAGGAAATGACGGTGGCTTTGGCAATCGAAGCCGCCGTTTTCTGGGTGGCAGCAACCAAGGGACAGTCAGACATCTTGCTAGCAATCGTACAGTTGTTGCTCCAACAGGTCCGAAATGACTGCATTCGACGTTGAGTGAAGTCAATAGCTTGACGAGCTCTGTGGCCTTATAGTGCGGTGGCTCACAAAGTTGTGAATTAGTTAAGAGTGGGTGCAGCACTCGGAGGTAAGTATGTCGCAGGGCTTCTGACTCAAGTGGTAAGTCATACAGTTCTCTGATAAAGACATCGACCAATACATGCAGGTCGTTGGTAAAAAAATAGTCATATGTGGCTTCGTTGGTGAACAAAAGAAAGAGCACCTTGAGGATCAACAATTGAACAGATGGATCGCGCTCTCTGTTCAAAAGACGGATAAGATTCTCGCCAAAGCACTTGAAACGCGGGCCATGCATAGAAAGAACCTTGATGATGCAATTCTCTTGTGGATCTTGTGATGCATTATCGGCCAGGGCCAGCGACGTATTAGACGGTGATCGGGCAAATGGCTGTTGTGTCTGTGGAAGAGAAGAGACCATGTACTGTTCATTGAGAGAGACGAGCAACTTGATGCATTTGTATGAGAAGGGATCCTCCTCATCGCGACCGAATTCGACATAGCGCATCAGGAACCAGATCGCCTCCTGGTCAAAGCTAGCAAGATCTGTCCGGGAGAGCTTTTGCACCCGACAAAGTTCATACAACACAGCAATTGCGAGTCTCGGGAATCGAACGCTTTCGAGAACGAAATGACGAGCAGCACCAATGATGCTGGGAATATTGCCAGCACGCTTCATGAGTTTGAATGTTCTCGGATGCCCTTGACCGTAGAGCAACAATAAATAGAGCGTGATGTATGACTCGCCGGGCCGGTCAATGTCAATCGGCGTCGAGACCAGGATTGCGCACAAGTCCTCTTGATGCGTATTGAAGGTCTTGCTGTCCAAGATGCGATCACAACACGCTTCCACATCCTTGTCGCTTTCCAAATATTCCGCGCCATGATGAGCCAGAGTGTGTACGATTTGCTTGAGCCAGGCCTTTGGGTCGTCTGGACACGGGGAGCTGATCAGCAGCGCATCCAGGCGCGCATAGAAGTCTTTCTCAGTGTCGACCGGCGGGTCGCTTTCGCTGTCCATACACCAGGCACGCCGTCTTATATGTCAGGTGTCGGAGACTCCTTTTGATATCTTATAGCTCTACAGGCATGAATAGATTTTCGCTGTAGTGCGTCGCTTTGTGTTGTGTGTTTGTGCTGCTCGGACGTCGACGAAAGAACCACGACGACATCTAGATCCTGACCATCCTTCTCTTCGTTCCCGGACAAGAGCTCATCAGCCCAGAAGCTATGGAGACACGGAAACGCAACAAACGTCAGATCGACTTTTCATCCTCTGAGAATGAAGAGGACCCCAAGCCGCCAGTACAGTATAAGGTGAAGCGTGTCATTCTGAGACAGCCTAGCGCACCAAGCGCACCGGCCGCTCCGCCGCCAGCAGCCAAAGCAGCAGCGCGGCCTGCAGCGGATATTCTTGACCTTGATGGCGACGATACCTCCGAGTTGTCCGAGGCAGACTCGCTTGACGAAGAAGAACCAGAGCTTGATGAAGAAATGCTAGAAGATGAGCCAGACCTACAAGGCGCGTCAGACTATGATGATCCAGACGAGGATGAAGAGGATATCCTCAGGACAATGATGAAGCCCATGATAGATAAGTCCAAAAAGACGAAGCGTCAAAAAGCGCGTGATGCTGCATTGGAGAGTGGAGAACAATCTGCGGGACTTTGGTCGCTGCCTACGGGAAGAGAGACGGTCAAGCCTGTCCTGACTGCAGAGGAAGCGGCGCTGCGCAAGTCGGAGAATGCACGCAAGCGCAAGAATCAGAATGAAAAGAAGCTTGAGGAGGAGAAGCAAGAGACAATCAACCGTCTGCTCAACAAACAGGCTACAAAGGCGCGTGGTGCTGTCTACAAGGCGTCTGTGAACGAAGCACTGGACGATGACGATGAGATGGCGCCAACAGTGAGGGCGACAAGACCGTTGCCGCGTGGTATGATTCGCTATGTAAGCAACAAGGAGGGTTCGACAGTCTCTCTTCCATCAGAGGCACTGGGGCATCCTATGACGGTATCGCTCTTTGGGCCCGCTCCTGTGGCTGTAGGAGAGAAGGCTTCATAGTCCGTAGCTCCAGCCTCAGCCTCTAGGACAAGCCTCAGCTGCTCTCGTCTACTCAAACTTGCGGAGTTCAATTCAAATTCGCCGCGTCGACTCTCAAGCAGCTCTCTTCATCCTCGAGCGCTGACGGTCGCGCATCATCCTGGCTCAGGCGCAGGAGCTCGAGGCTGAGCTGCATGGACAGCCTCCATCGCGCCATCAATCGCGGCATTCAACGCTACCTCTATGATCCTGAGCCCGCCAACGATGCCCCACATGAACCGATCGCTTGTCTTGGTCAAATCTACCACAGTTCTGCCCCGGCGCCTGCTTCGTCGAACGAGACTGGACTTACAGAGCGCTCTCAGACAATCCCCTGGCCGCGCGGGTTTCTCAATGATGTAGAAGCGCGGTTGTGGTTCACCTATCGATCAGGCTTCCCGAAGATCCCAAAGAACATTGGACAGGCACAAGCATCTCCTAGCGAGTTTGGCAGTAGTACGTTCCGCTCAATGACTGGTAGAATCAGTCAAGATGGTTTCACGGCGGACACAGGGTTTGGCTGCATGGTGCGCTCAGCGCAGACACTTCTTGCCAATGCTCTTCTGACGCTGCACTTATCGCGCAGCTGGCGGCGAGGTGACGACGTACAAGGCGAGTCCCGGATCCTACGACTCTTTTCTGACGACGAGCGTGCGCCATTCTCCATTCATCGGTTCATGGAACATGGCGCTGCCGCCTGTGATAAGCCTGCAGGACAGTGGTTTGGGCCACAAGCAGCAAGTCAGTGCATCAAAGCGCTTAATCAGAATCAACATTCATCGCAGTTGGCAGTCTATCTTGCAGACGAGCAAGGCGGTTCTATCTACGCTGAAGAGGTACTCAAACTAGCCCATGCTTCTGCAGCAGACCAAGATGGAGCGTTCGATGTGGTTCCTGACCCAGATCCGCCTTTCAAGCCGGTACTCATCTTGGTTCCGTCGCGTCTTGGCCATGACAAGATTAATCCGCGATACCATTCGACCCTGCTCAGCTTGTTCTCACTCGAACAATTTGCTGGGATTGCCGGCGGTCGTCCGGCCTCGGCACACTACTTCTTCGCCAAGCAAGGCCAGGCAGTCTTCTTCCTTGATCCTCATTTTCCAAGACCTGCATTACCCTTCATTGGCGAGAATGCAGTCTACTCTCAGGAGGAGCGCGATAGTGCACATACACGACGTGTTCGTCGGATGGATCTGTCTGATATTGATCCAAGTATGCTCATTGGATTTCTCATTCGTGATCTTGCTGCATGGCAGCAATTTCGTCAACACCTTCAAGTAGCGGAAGTCCTTGGCAAAGACTCGCGTGCGCTTCAAGTCTGCTGCGTGATGGAGTCACGCCCATCACTCTCACCCTCTATGGAGCAGAAATCGCCAATTTTGCCAACACGGTTTCGCAGGAAGAGCACAAGTCATCATCATAATGGGAGTCGTACTGGAAACGGCCGGCTAGACCTGCAGCGCCAGTCATCACTCGAGAGTAATCCATCAATGACCTACACAGAATCTTCCCTAGCGGATGCTGGCACAAGTCTGGATAGCGGCGAGATGATTGGCTTGCCTGGAGAACAAGACGAGGACAATTTTGGCGTGATGAGCGATGAAGAGACGTCAGTCACAGCGAGCGACGATGAAGCGATTGATCTCGGTGATGTGACTGTTGGCAATGAACAAGACGATATACTCAGCGATGAAGAGGGTCCGCAGTAATTACAACAATCTCGAGGTTGCACTTCTTTTATTACCCCTATGTCTACTTGACCTGCTTGACGGCATCAGCAACACCTTGTGCAAAATGGTCGAGGTTTTTGGTGTTGAGACCAGCCATGGAAATACGCCCGTCCATCGTCATGTAGATCGAGTGGTGCTTGGCAAGGTACTCACACTGCGGCTTAGTCAATCCGGTGAAGGAAAACATGCCAATCTGCTTGACAATTGACGACCAGTCCCTGTCTGTACCGAGTCCCTCGAGCTTGGTCTTGAGTGCCTGCCGCATATCAATGATACGGTCAGCCATTCCCTTGACCTCACCCAACCACTGCTTGTTGAGCTGTGCGTCGCCCAACACCTCAGACACAATACGTGCACCATGGATAGGTGGGTTGGAAATCATGGGTCGCACAACGATCTTGAGCTGCGACTCCACACGCTTTTGCTCCTCAGCATCAGCACAGAGAATGCTGAATGCACCAATACGCTCTCCGTACAAGCCCATGTTCTTTGCAAAGGACTGCGCGAGACAGAGCTGGTGCCCTTGCTCCACAAAGTAACGCAGAGCGTAGGCATCCTTCACGGTATCGCCGGAGGCGAAACCTTGGTAGGCCATGTCGAAGAAGGGAAAGTGACCCTTCTCCTTGACGACGTCAGAGATCTGGTGCCACTGCTCCTTGGTTGGATCGACGCCCTGGTGATTAGCTTGAATTTTGTTAAAAGGGGTAGGTATACAGTAGGGTTGTGTGCACAAGCGTGGAGCAAGACAATCGAGCCTGCTGGCATGTTCTTGATGTCCTCGAGCATAGCATTGATATCGAGTGAAATGGTCTCCTTGTCGTAGTAACGGTATTGCTTCACTTCAAGACCCGAGTCCTTGAAAATAGGCGTGTGGTTGCCCCATGATGGTGTTGGCAAGTAAATGGTCTTGTTTGGGAACCAACGTGCAAGGAACTGTCCACCGAACCGCAATGCTCCCGTACCCGAAATGGACTGTGTGATGGCTACACGACCATCCTTGATGGCAGCTGAGTCAGCACCGTATGCAAGGACAGCAGCGTGCTTCGTGAAGGCTGGAACACCAGTAATGCCGGCGTACTCCTTGTCGAGTTGCTGCTCCATAATCTTGCGTTCGGCTTTGAGCACAGATGGCAGCACGTAAGGCTTGCCCTTATCATCACGGTATGCACCCACACCCAGATTGATCTTTTTAGGGTTTGTGTCTGCCTTGAATGCTTCAGACACGCCGAGAATGGGGTCTGGGGGTCCCATCTTGACATGCGCCCATGTGGATGCACAACGCAGACGAAGTGCTGATGTGGCAGTCCTGCTCTGAATAGTCCTCAACATGATCTGATTGTCAGCGTGACCTTTGTGAGGCAAGCAATGGCACTCACGAAGCTGTATCGATGGATGTGACCTGAAGGCCGTGCTGTCGGTTCAATCTCGTCGGCACGATCGCGGTGGTGACATCTCGCACGTGAGCTTATGTCAGCGAGAAAGCCATCTCAACATCTACCTGCTTCTACACCTGGGCTGCTGGGCATGTACACGATACAATAGTCTCTTTATCTACGTACCTAATCCCACTCGTGTGTTCTTGACTGTCGCTGTCAGTGGAATGGAAATACCAATATTGCCGACGACGCCAAGGCCCGTTCCATGACTCCAGCCCAGCTTCTCGAGCATGGCACGACCACGATTCGACAGGGCAATTTCAGGTGCATCCACACCGACAATATCACCATCGCGCAATTTGCCAGCGCCCGCCCCAGCTGCTCTGCTGATACCGCCTCCGCCAGGAATCTTGCCCTTGCCCTTCGTCTTGACCTGCAATGAATCGCGACGCTTGATGCTGCTTGTGTAACCAATAGTCTTTTGTGCTTGTACCATGATTTCTTCAATAATGACAGAATCCGGCAGATTTTCCGCAGACAAGGAGTGCTTCGTTTTGTACAGCACAGGGTAGCGCCGCTTTCCGCTGCCTTGACTCTTTGTCTGCAGATTATATCCGTGCTGGGCAATAATGTGAACAGCTCGGCGAATAGAACGGTCCATTGCAGGCAAAGGCAGTTGCTCGACGCCCACATAATCCGCGTGTGAGACGAAACGCTTGATGATTGTGTGATACTCATTTAAAGAGCCATGACCGGCATTGGCAGCATGTGCAGCGCGTGCACGTTTTGCGCGCTTCCCAACCAGTCCTTCGGCATGCTGCTGTTGACGATCGCGTTTCCTGGACTTCTTGGAAGCCTTGTCTGCTTTCCATTGCGCAATGAGTGTTGCTTCAAGTTCTTCGTCCGACAAATCCATGTCTTGCACGAACTGGTTCAGATCTCTCCGACGAGCGCCAGAGGCCAGCAAATCTGGCAAGGACTCGACATCATCTTCTCCTGCAGGATTATAGTCGTAGACATTGAAATCGTCATAAAAGAGCGCATCGCTGGCAAAATCATTGTATCGATTGCGCGAAGACTTGTTGTAGTTGAGCGTGAACATGTTCTCTTCTGCATCAAGAAGAGCTTCAAGCTCGTCTTCGTCCAGCGAACCCCCTTGATCATCCTCGTCGTCCTCTTCATCGCTCTCCATAGCCGTATTGTCAAAGGCATTGGCCGGACCAAGTCCCGCCAGCATCTGTGCCAGCAAAGGCGCTTCGTCCTCGTCGTCTTCTGCCGCATCTTCATCTTCTCCCCAGCCCGAGTTCTCCATATAATCGAGATGGATGGCATAAGCTTCATCCATACGCAATTGTTCCTGCGCGGCTTCTTGTCTCTCCCGTTTCCGTTGCCCGCCGCGTCTTCCGCGCGATTGGGTCTCCGCAAAAGCATGTCCCGAATACGATTTGGCTGTCGTAGTTGTTTCGTTCACTTCTACCAAGACGGGGTCATCAATTGTGCGGGCCCATGGTGTAGACATTCCACTGTGTTCGACACCGACGGGTGTCGATGCAGCTGTCATATTTAGCGGTCGAGCTGAAGTCGTAGGCATCTCTGTAGATGCAAAAGTCGTGTCTCCCTCCGTATCCACAAAGAAAGACACTTCTTCATCCAGTTGCTCGTCGCTCGATGCTGTTTGAAACTCATCAGACGTAATTTCTTCATCCTTGTCATCCATTTGATAGGCAACGTCGGAAGCCGGATCTTCAAGCTCGTCGTCTACTGCCATAGAATCAAGAAGTGCGTCCAAATCAACCGGTGGAGAGGTTGTGGCCGCGTCCACTGTGCGGTTGAAATTATTGAGCGAAGTGATATCTGGAACGAGATTTTCATCAGCATCGACCTCGATAGCCTCCTCAAGAGACACGACTTCGATTGCTGAGGTCATCAGCTCGTGATTGGCTTCAACAGCAAGCTTCTCCTCGACAGGCTCGTGTTGCAGTAGAGGTGTTGCCAAATGCTCCGGCTGACCTTGAGTATCGACAGCAACAGGCACGTCTCCATGAAGTGTTGCTAGAAGTTGATCTGCAAGCTTCCCCTTACTCTCATCGACTGGTA
This sequence comes from Protomyces pachydermus, assembly GCA_003717275.1. Lineage (NCBI taxonomy): Eukaryota > Fungi > Ascomycota > Taphrinomycetes > Taphrinales > Protomycetaceae > Protomyces > Protomyces pachydermus. Next base: position 133,892 of record QXDU01000110.1, on the reverse strand, counting down.
TTTCGAGCTCCAGAGACAAAGTTGCATCAGGCAGTGATTGTTCGGCCAGAACACGCATTGCAATTTGATCTCTGAGCAGCTTTCCAGGATCATACACCTCCTCTGCCCTGATGAACACGATAGGTGAATGCCGTAGCTTAGATGTTGCCGCTGCGCCCTTCCAGAGCCGCTTAGAGCCCAATCTGCTGGAATCCAACGCCTCGTCTATCAGTGTAAATGATCTCTGCTGTACTCCAGTCCTTTGCGCTCGACTTGAGTGTGTAGACGACTCTACAGGCGCGTGTCAGCATGCCATATAGATGACGACAGAAATGGCCGCGCTGTCTTATTGGGAGTGTACCTGTATGCGCATCACGATGCTTGTTCCCTTTGCCGATCGGGGTAGTCTTCTTTTCTTTGCGAGCAGTAGGCGGCGGCTTCCGTTCCTTCTTCTTCTTTCCTGGCATTGTTGTATGCGTAACGAGCGCTTGGTGAAGATGAGTTGTGTCTGAATCTTGTCGCGCTCTGAGATTGTCGCCGCCTCGTGCTTTGATTTCGTCACTACGACTAAACAACGAATAGCTGGAGCTACAGCTCTCTCTTGAGGCACAACACGGCCGAGAGGACATACCTTTGTCTTACTGCTATGCTATGGGCCTGATCAACGAATGGAACGGGACCAGCCCGCACGGCCAAACCGCCTTGCATTTGAGCAACTTGTCGAGAAGTCTTCAATGACTGCTGAAGTCATATCCGCTTTTGATGCGCTTGCGACTTAGGAACACTCTTCATGTCCGTTAACGTTCGGATAGAATGTCAAATCCGGTCTGTCTGACAGCGTGGTCGTATTGGCCGATTGTCGTTTGCAGCGAGTTCCCAAGGGTTCTGAGGCTCATACACTTAGGCAGTAAGTGCGGATCTCGATCCTCCTTCCTGACCAGTGCTCTGACAACTTGTTCAATACTCGGAGCACGCTGCTTTGTATATCAGACGTGCTTGGCACTTTGCAATGTGTAGTCTACAAATGCAGCTCTATGTATCCTTGACGAGCGGATTCTCACTATAGCTCTCACCGCCAGATCCCTTGAGCTCATTGACATGCACTGCTGCATCTTCCGAGTCTGCCAGGTACTTTTCACACTCAAGTGCAGCCATACAGCCGCTGCCAGCACTGGTAATGGCTTGTCTGTACTTCTTATCCTGCACATCACCAGCGGCAAAAACACCGGGAACAGACGTCTCTGTTGTGCCAGGCGTCGTCTTGATGTACGCCTCTGTGTCAACATCGAGCTGCTCCTTGAAGAGCTGCGTTGCAGGATCATGTCCAATAGCGTAAAATAGACCGTTGACATCCAACTTGGAAGCCACACCCGTCTTGACATTCTTGATGCTCAAATGCGTGAGCAAGCCCTTGTCATTGCCAAAGCACTCTTCAGCAACAGTGTTCCAAAGCATCTTGATCTTGGGGTGCGCTTGCAATCGCTTGCTCATGACAGCAGAAGCACGCAGCACGTCGCGTCGAACGAGAACATACACTTCCGATCCGTACTTTGTCAGGAACAACGCTTCCTCTGCCGCCGAGTCACCGCCACCAATCACAGCCAATGGCTTATTGCGGAAGATGGGCACGGCACCATCACAGACGGCACAAGCACTGATGCCATTCTGCCAGTATGTCTCCTCTCCTGGCAAGTTCATCCTTCGAGCACTTGCACCGGTTGCAATGATGAGTGCATCACAGGTATCCGTTGGCTCTGATTTGTCTTCCTCTCCCTCGCGCCATAGCTTGAATGGCTTGCTCTTAAGGTCGACCTTGGCAATCGTCTCTGAGATGATGGTTGTACCGAACCGTTCACTTTGTCCGCGCATCTCCTCCATGAGCTCTTGACCACCTATACCTTTGCTGAACCCGGGAAAGTTTTCAACGTCTGTGGTGGTGGTCAGTTGACCTCCAGCAGCAATACCATTGGCAAGCATGCCTTCAAACAAGACTGGCTTGAGTTCTGCACGAGACAGGTAGATGGCGGCAGTATGGCCTGCTGGGCCTGAACCAATAATAATGATTTTGTTGTGTTGCGGCATCTTGCTGGGTGCTGTAGAGAGAGTCTGTTGAGTGGCAAAGACGGTGGAGATGGCAGCAAGTCGTCGGGAGGATGTCCGTAGCATGCACTGTCTATGTCGTCGAGCTGACAGATGATTCCAGCAAAAAGTGGCTATATACCCATGCCAGGGGCGCAAAGCGCCCTAGGCGGTTTATATAGACATTTCATGGGTAGAATTGACAGCACTAGCCGCCGTTCAACGTGAAATGTAAAGATGAGTACCCAAGGGAAGTATTGGAGCTCTCTATAGTATTAATTCCGTTGGTGACTGCTTTTCCCTGACGGCATGGTTGACTGCTTCGAAACTACAATGATCGCAAATTATCAGATGGCTCGGCTACAAACGACTACAACTTCGTCGGCCTATCAGTTCCCTGAATCAACGGGTTGCAGACTATCCGTTCCTCAATGTATGCTTCAGGATGTAAAGAAGTTTGCGTTAGATTTGAGGATGCCAAGCAGCTTGCTTGACCCGCTTCCCATATCAGAATAGAGCTTGTCAAACAGTGTTGTACAATTCGTGGTGCAAGCTGAAGGCAATGTCAATCCTGGACTCTTCTTGCGTTCATACTGCAATACATGCCAGCAATTCCATTATCTCAAGATGTCTAGCTTCAGCTTTCCTGACCTTAGAAGCGCTCATCACGACTCGAACTTTGAGGGATGAAGCAAACAATGTACTGCTTTCAAAGCACCGCATGATTGGAGACTGCAACTCTTGCAGACTCTGCGAACATCACATGAGTGCTTTCCCTATGGATGAAGATTTCGGGCGCCGAGGAATCCACAAGCCGTGGTACTGGTGCAGGAGCGGCGAGGTTCACATGCCTGACAGGCTGCTCAGGCGGTCTGGTCGGTCCAAGGTTGCGCGCAATTGGCCAGCCGAGGTTGTCACGGGAGCAGTTGCACATTTTGTTACGAACTGGCTGGCGAGATAGCCATGGACCTGTTCGTCTTCTGCATACGATTGAAAACCGTCAGATGTGCAAAGCCCCGGGGAGAGGCGCGCTACTCCAAATCGTTGGTCGAGATAACGAGAATCGCGATCAGCGTATCCTTCCAACACAACCCAGTGACGCAGTACTTCTGGGACAGGTATGCCAAGTTCAACGTGGAGCATTTTGGGCTGATCTTACAGCTCAGAACTGTATCCACCTTTCCAACAAATGCCGTGACCTCAGCGCGTTCAACACGCAAATTGTAGCGAGAACATATAAAATGAAATGATTCGTCCAGCATGCGTGAGTTTTGGTACCTGATTGGCCTGACTGCTCGACGCGGCAGTGCCTTGACATTCTGCACTAGCTTCAACGATGCCTACATGTGACGCGCTGAGAAGCGCAGCACTTGACGAAACTAAAGTGTCTGGCTGGTCTGGCCATATCTCTGGAACGGGACGATAATTATGCTTTTATTTCGGCAGTCGATGAAAGATGCTGAAGACTCAGACGGCAACAAGCAATATGTGCTTCAGCTATGCATGGAAGCAGTAGGAGCTGCAAGTTCAGAGATGTTTGCACGCGTTGTTGTCGCTATTCACAACCAATTTACGCGTATGCTCTGCTCACTGGCAGTCTGGCAATGCGCGCTGCAATGGATATCGCGACAATGATTGGCTCTGTCTTGTCCTTTTCTCGTAGATGATTGGCTCTGTCTTGTCCGTTTCTCGTAGATGATTGGCTCTCAATTGGCCTTCCTTGTAGGTAATTGGCTCTTAGGGTCCTCTCTTGCACCGCATTCAAGCGCTCTCATTGGCTCTCAATGGTAGACGGGCAAGGGTAGAGAGCCCAAAAAGTGAAATTCGGATTTCCAACCAGATTGCCAACCATGAGGCGATTGAGCTAGTGGAAAGATGAAGCAGATACTTTAGCTATGTATACGGCTTCTGGGGTCTCTTGTAGTGTACAGGGAATAACTCTTCAGCAATCTAAGAGGTAGCATCAAATTGGCCAAGCAGTGTCCGCCTACCAGCCTCCGTCAAGGTTGGTCGCCCATCCCCACTCACCTGGAAGTACACAGGCACAAAGGGCTCCTCCTTGGCAGCTCGTTCTTTTGCGACAGTACGCTGTACATCCTCAATCTCAGTCTTGTTGCGCGTTGCCTGTACAAAATCTCGCGCAAGAATCGCCTTTGTAACGGAATCCCAAACGACGCGCGATTCGTTGATCTGCTGCTGCTCCATAGGTGGCACGGTCTTGGTGACAGGTAACAAATCAGTCACATCGAGCAAGACGTGTCTCTCTGCCGATTTGGATCTCGAGATGTAGTACTTGCCCTTCCATGAACCCTCAATCTTGGCAACAATGGCCTCTTCAGGCACATCTCTGCATGTAACGATATCCTCATCTTCATCTTGGTTGTAACGAAAGATGAGACCCTCGACCTGAAATTTGGGCTTACCAATCCATGGCTCATCCTTGTAAATTATAATGGTTCGCAAACCAGTTTGCTTGCATGTAATGACGGCCGAATCTTGAATGGTCGTGTACAGCGTACCTCGTAAAAAGCCACAGATCGTCGCAGTTGGGTGTGTGCAGCGGTATTCCTCATTGCGCTTCTTGAGTTTGACAAAGATGCCCTCATTCAACTCACCGGGCTCGACTTTGATGGTGGTCCCTGTGAATTTCGCAGCAATCTGGTCCATACCCACCGCTTCAATCTGTTTTTCTGGACAGGAATAGATGTAGGCAGACACGGGCGGATGATGCGACGTCTGCTCACACAAGAAGGCTGTTTGAATGGGTTTTTGAAGGGGTGCTGTGATATCCCGAGCAACACCTGAATTGGTCGACTTTGTCGATCCTGTAGGGGAGGCAGGACGTGTTGGAGGGGCAGAAACACTTGCTTGTGTAGCTGTGCTTGTGCCACGTCTTCCAAAAGAGGGCTTGAAGCGGGATGCCTTGGTCGCGGCAGCGGCGGGCTCAGCCGGTCCTTCGAGTAGTTTGGCAGTCACTGGGTTGAGTGGGACACTTGTGCTTGTCCAACGGCAACGAAAGTACTCGCCGAGCACTGAGTTGTATGGCTTGCAAATCTTGCCATGCTGGAGGTCAGCTTGTATAGCACAGCGCAGTGGCTTACCACAAGTTTGAGATCTTTTGTCAAGTACCAACGCAACACAGCGAGCATGCGTTCCAATGCATCGTCACTCTCATCCATTCTATCGTTAGGCTTTGTTGATGAGAGAAGGCAAGCTTACGCAACAAAGTAGTCAGGCCGGTCGCAGTAGTTCCAGTATTCGAGATTGGGTATCGGCTCAATCAGTTGAGCCGGTAGACTGAATCGCACATTGGCCATGTCCTTGACGCCTGAATGTTAATGGTGGTCATGTCAATTTGCCATCATACCGATAAATCTGGAGGTTAGCCGTCTGACATGCATGTTGGTGGGGTGCTTACTGTCGTAGAATGGACAAGATGAGCTTGAACTTGCCAGTATCGCCCTGTGCGACTGCTTCGTCCGCAGCGGCTACTTCCGCAGGGATGTTTTCCGAAGACATGTAGGCTGTTGTGATGTGATTGAAACGACCGAGTGCCACTTGGGAAAAATCGCCTCGACTTGGCTCGTCACTGGGAGAATCAGTCTCTCTTCCGCGACCCGCTCTCCTCTCTGTATCTCTATCGCAACCTTCGCTGCGAGTCTGGTCTCTTCTGGTTGTCCTGTCTGGCTCTGCGTTCCCTTCCTCGTCCTGTCAATGACGTTCACTGGCCCACGTGACGGCCCCTTCTACGACACCAGCTACATCAAGTCAGATCCATGCTCAATGGCTCCATGACCTATGAAACGCAAAGGAGATGCTCATCAGCTCTCAGCATTTGCTGCAAAGAAACTTGCTCTAGAAGAGGCCCAAGCTGCTGCTGCTCTCGCTCCTGCAGCCAACGCTTCAGATGACCCTGTCGAGACCACATCTGATCTAGATGCAGAATCGCCAGGACAGGAGCTCAGTGCTGCTCAATCTGATGGATCGGCCAGTGAACTTGAAGATGGCATGGATACCGGTGCCAATCGCTTTGCTGCCCTTGCCTCCAGCACAGGTCAATTGAGTGTGCACCCTTCGAGAGAGGGCTTTGTCGCCGCTGCTGGTCAGCAACGTCCATTGCCAGCGACGGTAGAGGAGAAAGGCGGCATACTTCTGGTTGAGCTGCCTGCTTCTGAGGTAAGAGCCCTTTGATGCTGTTCGGCACTAACTTGAGGTCATCTCATTGCGTGGTCGCGTTCTCTTGGTTGTCAAATCGGGCAGTCTTTGCTTACTGGGTGCGAGAATTGGTCGATTAAATGACCCGATTCTGGTAGAGATACCAGAAAGCGAGTCTTGGCCAATTTCTGCCGGTCAGACGGAGAGCAACGAGTCAGTGACATTTTCGATGCATCCCTGCCCCGATGAATTACTGCGTGTCTTGGCACATTACCCACAGGGAAGAGCCCTATTTCCAATTTCGAGTGAACGACTCAAATCTTCTCTACTCGGACATGGCCCTGAGCAATATAAAGAAGAGAATTTAGCATGGCAGGATACGCCAGGCGACTTGACGTTCTTTACAGGCCCCAAGAATAGTGGCAAGTCGACTTGGGCGCGTAGAAGAAGCAACAAGGCGCTCTCTTCAGGGTATCCTGTCTTATACATTGATCTAGATCCCGGTCAACCCCAATTTTCACCACCTGGCATCATGTCGGCGTACTTGCTGACGACACCTGCTCATTTTATGCTCAGTACTGGTCCTATTTGTACGAGGCCTCCGCAACATCTCAGATCCCATTGGATTGGCGAGACGAGTGCCAAGGAAGATCCATCGCATTACTTTGAATGTGCGCTCGATTTGGTACGAATCGTTGTGCAATACCCTTCGGCGGTAGTGACGATCAATACACCTGGCTGGGTCAAGGGAACTGGCTTAGAACTCCTGTCGTCCATCATTGCAGCGTCGCTGCAAGCACTAGCCGATACGCGCATTCATGTCCTTCACTTGGGCCATTCAGACTTACAACGACATTTACCTGGAGGCATTCACAATGAAGCAATGCCTGCTCCGCTTCCTACTGACGCCGTCACCATGAGCGCAGCCGATGCAAGGACACTCAATTTGTTGACATACTTTCATCGATCTGGTGATGGCTGGCAGACTGGACCGCTTGCAGGCAGCCATACGTGGGTCACATCCTATGATTCTGATGAAGCAGGGATTCATGGTATTGCCATCCTACGAGAATCATTACAGCCCCTCGATCTGATTGCTGCCATCAACGGTACAGTCATGGCACTCGTCGAAGTCGACAAGAGTCTTTTGCACGAACCATTGCCACGCACACAGCACGGTCTTGCCTATCTCGAAAACGACGGAGCACCGATACCGCCTGCCTCAAGCAAGTGCATTGCTCTTGCCATTGTCGCAGGACTTGACCTTGCGCAGCGCAAAATCCACCTCATCTCCCCCATCACAGCAGCGCCACTCGACAAGTATTCAAGCAAAGATGCACAACGCGCGCTCTTGCTCGTCTCCGGTGGCATTGAAGTACCTGCTGCAGCTATGTTTGGCAATTCAAGTGGCATACGTGGTGAGAGGCCGTATGTGACGCAGAAGGCTGGAGAAGGTGTCGGATGGCAGGCTTGGCATGTGCGTCGCAATATTGGCAGGCGCGTGCGTCGGACGTGAAGGATATACAAGTCAATGACCTCTGCTAGTCTCTGACGATGTCTGCGTTCCGTCTGAATTGCTTGGCAGCTGGCCATGCATGCGTCCCAGTATGTCAAAATGCGCTTCGTCAGCTTCAGCAATGTCGCTGATCCGAACACGTTCTTCCCTGCACAAGACTGGCTTCTTACACGCTGCCATGGGATTTTGCTTTTGGACGACAGAGGAGGTGGTGAAGGCATCCAAGGAGCCAGGCAAGGTGCGTTCCACTTGCTTGGGGGTCTTAAAGGCAATAGGGTCTGGTCTGGTGGGAAGCGGCATGAATGCCTTGACAATGAGACGTTCTGGCTCTTTGCGCTTCGTATTGGCGTCTGACTCTGGTGTACGCCTTGAAAATAGCATGTTGCGTATATAGATCTCTTTCAAGGTTCTTTTCTCCATTTCGTCTGCTTGAAACTGGAAGAGCAGCCCCTGAATCATGAATATGTTTGCAAACAAAAACATAAGGTCTACAATCATCATCATTAAAGCCGTTTAGTCTATATCAATCACTTTGCGTGGCGCCTTTGCACAGTGCTTGAAATTGCTCGCGCTGTTCCTCGGCCAACGCACGATGGTACTCGACCCACCGCGTCACCAGGGCCATATCATACGCCACCTCTTCATCCTGCTCAGTCGCCTCTTCCTGCTGCTGCTGGGCCAATGCTTGTCTTCGATCCGCTAGCGCCACTTTAGTCTCTATACAAGGGATAGGTACGCGGCCTGCCTTTTCACGATTCGCACAATCCTGCAAACACGCGGCGTTGGTGCATCCTAGAGCAGACGTGTCGTCACGCCATCCGGACTCTTCTCCGCCATCCCTTTCCTCCGTCACGGCTTGTAAGGGCCGTTGTTGGCATAACATCTGTTGATCTACATGAACAGTCAATAAATGCATATGGCTCGCCAGCGTCGCCAAGCCTTGATGGTTCTCATCACTGCCATGCAGGTACGTGGGTATTCCTGCATTGGGTGATGACGAAGCACTTGAATCCAGACTATTGCCACCGTGTCGACCAGCTTTTGCGGTATACGTATAGCGTGGATACATGGCTGCGCGTGTGTTGACTTGTTTGCCACTACTCTTCGTGTTGGCGCGTTCGAGGGGGATGAAGGCGGTTTGTTTGGGTGCTTGGGGGACGAAGTAGTCTTGGACGTCGTCGTTGTGAGAGTGGGTCTTGGCGTGGTCGCTTGGTTGGAGGGTGCGTGCGAGTGCTGCGTCCAGGGAGTAGGCCGCTCGTTGGATGTCTTGCATTGAGGGAGTGTGGTTGCAGGAGAGGGAGTCTGTGCTGGTGTGTGCTGTGCTGGTGGATTCGTTGCTTGGGCCCCCACTTGGTGTCACATGAGGTCGCGGTCTTGTTGCCGTGCGGGCCGTGTCTTCTGGAAGAACTGTTGTCTCTTTAGATTGTATACCTTGTATAGATATGTACTGCAGTCTATATCTCTTCTCGCCCGAGGAGACGCCGAGAAATGCGCGGGATGCTGACATAAGCGGGCAATTGCTGCAAAACTTAGACAGTAGACAGTAGACAGTAGTACTAGTAGTAGACAGTAGAGAGCTTGAGCGAGGTAGAACGGGAGCTAGACACAGACGCAGACGCTGAAATGACTGACACACCACTCACACCCCAAACATCAAATCCTCGTCGTCCAGGATAATCTCGTGCGCCTCAACGCGCTGTCCATGTCCAGGTGCACTCCCATAGTCCTCCTCCAGCCCAGCACGCTCCTGTCCCCATCGCGAAAGAAACACATCCCGGTTCCATGCAAAGCCAGTCGCTTTGCTCGTCACAATCACAGGGGAGGGAGACATGCCACCTACATGGTAGCCATACCCATCATGCGACATCGACAGGTCAAATGTCTCTGACTTGTATGAACTGCGCATCGTTGGTGATAGAAAGTCAGCAGACGATGCATAGCGCACGCCTGTAGAGCGATCATTGCGCATCGTCGTGCTGGTCGTCATTGTGGGTGTAGCCGTTGCCGTGGATGCAGGACTTCCGTGATTATCATCTACTTTTGTGCGTGCGCCATGTTTCATAGCGAGTGGTTGGGTCCGTCGTGGATTCGTCCCATGCGAGCCAGTCTCTGTGGTCGTGGATGGGCCAGCCATGCTTGTAGGAGGTTGCCTGCTAGAGGATGTTGCGCCGGCAGTGTGCGTTGCGCTGCGTCGAGAAGACATCGCAGGGTGACTTTCTGTGGCTTGATAGGCTATCCTTGATGGTCTCGAACCGGGAGCAGATCTGGTCTTTGTGCCAGCTGAGCGCAGCTTGTTATCGTGCAGTTATCGTGATGCGTTGAGCTCGTCCCTGCTTCGGCTCCACAATAGACCGATACTTACAACAAATCTACATGTACATAGACTTACAAGCTGATTGATGAAGAAGCAGCCTCATCATCCTTCCGACTGACCTGCCAACATCAATTTACATCACAACACACCCGCTTGACTTGTCAGGGTCCATTCCCGCTGCCAACATCTCTGCCCTCAACTGTTCCCGCTCATTCTCCTTTTGCTTCTGCTTCGCCTCCACTGGAAAGTACTGCTTCAGAAAGTTCAACAGCGCATAATCAATATTACTCGAATCAGCGCGCAAGACATTCGGTTTGCGACAGATGGGGCAGTGCTTCTCGCGAGAGAGTTGCAGCGTAATCAAGCATCGCACACAAAAAATGTGGCCACAATCAAGACGAATCGGCTTCACCGTGATACTGGTACACACCGGACACGCGTAGTCGTCCAGTTGTGGCACAATGGAAAGGATGTTGCTTGCAATTGCAGCATACATGGCTTGCGCCAATCCCTTCCCAAAGAATGGATCGGACGCCATAAAATCAGGGAATGAGCGTCTTGCCGTCAATGCTGTGCGTTTATCGAACTTTTTCAGAATCTTCGACATGGCTTCTTGATTCATGCTGTGAAATTTGATTTGTCGAAGGATCGCCAAATTGAGAATGTTGAAGTTATTGTACAGGGCTTGACTCTTTGCATTGCCACGCTTGGCATTCGTCACGAGAATGCCCGTTCGCTCCACCTCTTTTGCAAACCACGCGAGTTGTCGTGCTGCTTTTTCGGGTGTATGGGAGCGTCGTTGTGATTCGGAAACAGGTTGAAAGACACCAGCGTCTTCATACAAGCGCAACAATTTCCGCCACGCTTCTAAGTCAGGATTCAATTTGCCCTTGTTATTCGGTCGTACGAGGGCAGACACGTCTGAACCAAGCTGATTGATGCTGATTGCAACAGACTGCTTCTCTCGCTCCTCCAGTGCATCGAGCGTATCGAGCTCTTGACTGAGCATATCGAAAAACTCGAGATCCGAATCAAGCTTGATTTGGATGGTTTGCAACTCGCGATGCTCAGCACAGTTTTCATCTCCTGTTGCACCATTCGAGCACGCAGTCCCAAGAGAAGGTGGACGTTTGAGCTTGAGTTGTTGTCTGTGTAGCCGTATCCGTTCAACCTCTTCTTCTAGTTTTTCACCCTGTACAGGATCATATAACGCTTCGGAGGAGGACGAGGAGCCATATGAAGCAACACGATCAAGCGACGGCATCTCCTCTCCTTTGGATGATGTCGCATTCGCTGCTGCTTTTTGCAGTAAATCACGAAGCGCCGTTCGCGTGGTCGAGGATAATTCTGCCATATGCGCACCGGTCGTATCCACCGTAAACCGAATCTTGGGTTGAATGGAGCGTGTTGTACCATCAAATAAATATTCAATCGCGCCACATGAGGGACGTGTGGCATCGGGCGCGGCAGAGGTATCGAGTAGATCCTTGATCGTCTCGGGCCTCAAGCCAAGTGATTCGAGTTCTTGAACGACGCGTGTAATGCATTTCTTTAGACAAATTAGCCATTGGACTCGTCGTCATTGACAAACAAAAACATACCTTGAGCGATTTATACTTGATGGCCGCTGCGCGCCATTCTGCCGGGATGTCTTCATCCTCGAGCTGCTTCTCAAAACTCTTGCCAAACTTCATAGTGCATGCAATACAAGGGACTGATGTGGGTGAATGAGCGGTTTGACGACAGGCCTTTTGTCAAGAATGGTGTCCCTGCGCTTCGAACAGATAGGCGATGCCGTGAGCAGCGACTGAGCCCGACACCGCAGAAGGAAGGACGAGGGAATGCGCTTGCTCTTGTCTGTGGTCTCGAGCGTGGCACAACGAGGGAATTCAATTGGCAGACAGTATTCAGATGACCGGCAAAGGAGAAACTGCCTTTTGTTGCTTCATGGACGGAGCGAGCTGAGGAGGACCAAGGTGGCAGGACTCATTGGGATGGAGTATCGACTTCTCGGACACTCTTCATGACAAAGTCGGTGCGAAACTATGTGAAAGCAAGGCTAGCAACAGCATGGCAATCCAGCGTACTACATTATGCCAAGACAGCGTTGTTCGCGCAATCAAAAGCATGTAACTACTGAGGCGATGGTTCAGCCATGTAGGACTCCAAGTGAAACAAGTTTCGCAGGCTTCATTGAAAGAGTGAAAGTTCAAAGAAAGAAGGTTGGTCGCTTTTGCTGACCGTATCGTATCGAAAATAGTAGTCATCATGATCACCTCGCAACAGTATTCACTTGATCGTCTCCAGACACATCTTCAAGACCAATCTGATCCTCATCGGCGCCTGCAAGCGGCACATTCGCATACTTGGCGATTCTCTTTCGTTCAAGCATACGCCCATGATACCATGAATCAAGACTAGCATTAGCAGAAGTGTCATGAGTGAGCCTGACTACCTGATTGCCACGATAGATCCTGCGACGTTGGCGCCGATATCCAGCGGATCGAACGTCCTTGTCGTCAAGACACTTTGCAGGAATTCGGAACCAACACTCGCGGCAAGCATCACGACCAATGTCATCTGAGTCGCCTTCCGCTTACCGACATCCAGGACCCAGTAGAGTGAGAGCGCCATGAGGAAGAAGAGCGTGACATGCTGTGCTTTGTCGTGCACTGGAATTGTGCCGCTGTTGATATAGAGTCCTGCCCAGCCAGAAAAGAGGACTAGCGCTGCAAAGATGGCAGCAGGTACGACCCTGATCTTGAGGCCCAGCAGCTGTATCTCCTGCATCGCCCAGCACTAGCACCAGCACTGGACTGTAGTCAACTTGCCAGCGTTTCCTACTTGGCAACTCGACGCGACCAGGCGAGACACGTGCACAGGGACAGCAACACCACACACAACGGCAAGCAAAAGAGTCGCGCAGAGTCGCTCAGCTTGAGAAGGGAAGCAGCAGACGGGCAGGCTCGTCCAGAAGCTCCACTTCCATCTCCAGCGTATACTTCAGGCAGACGCACAATCATGTGCTAGGCCGTGATACAAGACAGCACCGACACACTTCGTACTTTCGATGACGCAGGTGAATCCCGCGCGGAAACGGTGGATCAATGGCGACCCGAAATTCCTCAAGGCCATCGCCGAAGAGCTCACGAGTAACTTGGCGATACAACGGCTGAGCGTCGAGGACAGGAATCTACTCGCATCTGTCGCTGTTCGCAACGACGTTTGGACTCAAGTGTCACTTCCTGCGCACACGACTCGTCAGGAACCCGCGGTCGTGAGCCACCCACAGCTCACAGCTGTCCAGAGTCGACCGGCCACACCGGCCGCCAACTCCTCACAGAATGGGCATCCAGACTCAAGTGCCGAGACAGAAGTGGATGAACTTACAAGACTGTTTCGCACGCGGCGGCTGATTTATGAGACGAGTATTGCTTCTGATCTCTTTCAACGCCCAGTTGATGACTCCACGGTGCTTGTCTCTCCCTACGTGGTGGACAGCAAAGCTACAGCCTTGGATCAACAAGAGTCAACCGTCTCGAAGGTAACGCAAACAATTCGAGGGGACGATGACGACTATGATGAGGAAAGCGACGGAGAATCTACTCCACCAGTTTCACATCCAGACTCTGCAAACGTACCAGCAACTAATGGCGCAGCGGTCCATCAAGCTGTACAGAATGCAGCAGAGAATAGATTGCATGAAGAATCAATCCTGCGGTTCGAACTGAATACACTCTACCACACACTCGAACATGATCGCCATGCAATGCTCGAACAGCACAAGCTCGATGCGTCGGATCGTCAAGTAGAAGAAGACTCGACCTCGGGAGATCGCGAAAAGCTCTCGGCCGTCAATTTTGGTGCCGCCAACCTCTCCCTCAAGCACTTGATTGCCAAGATTGACAAGTCGCGTGAGCAGCTGGCAATGACTGACAATGAGCTTCGAACACTCCTGTCCGATGTGCGCAAGAACCGCAGTAAATGGGCAAATGAGGAAAAGGTTGGCCAAGAAGAGTTGTATGAAGCTGCTGAACGTGTTGTACTAGAGCTTCGTGGCTATACCGAGCACTCGACTGCATTTCTCAACAAAGTCACCAAGCGAGACGTCCCCGATTACTACAACATCATCAAGCAACCCATGGACCTCGGCACCCTGATGAAGAATCTCAAAAACTTGCAATATAAAAGCAAAAAGGAATTTCATGACGACGTCTTTCTCATTTGGCAAAATTGCTTGACATATAATGCTGATCCCAATCATCCATTGCGCAAGCACGCCTATGCTATGCGGCGCAAATCAGAACAGCTGCTTGGCATGGTGCCAAACATCACTGTTCGAGATCGAGTCGATGTGGAAGCGGAAGAACTTGGCCTTGGAGATGATGGAGATGCAGAGTCAGAAGACGACAAGCTGCAGCCACCACCAGCCAACAAGTCGACGCGTGGCACATTTGGATCCAAATCTGCAAAGGCAAAGACGGTACAAAAACCTAACGGCCATATCGTTGCTGAAGCAGACAAAGAGGAGCGAGATAGCGAGACTGCAGAACTCACCGAAAAGGCGGGTCAAGTACTACCTACCGAAGGCGACAAGACCGTTCCGAATGGCTACAACCCCGGTGACGATCAGGAAGACAATACGGCACACATGGACGACGATGCGAGTGATGCAGGCGAGGCGGATGAGATTGATATTCCCTCACAGATATGGCGTACACGCACTAAGAAACGTCGCGCAGGCTACTCCGTTGCTCGGCATCGACGATTCAGGCAAGATATGCTCAGGGCAGAGGATGCCATCTGCGGCCCGACACCCCAAGGACTCCTTCATGTTGCCACGGAACAGCTTGCAAGCGGCAGCTTCACGCGCGACCTCCGGCCGACTTCTGGAAACAGCAATATCAGCTTGCGCTCTGAAGCTGGCCGCGAGAATCGAGAAGAGGAGTTGCATCTGGCCGAGTATGAGCTCTGCAACCTTCCACCAATTGACATTGATCCAGAATATCACGCTGATGAGAGACCGTTGCAGGTGGTCGACACATCAGCATTTGAGCCACCCTCTGATGGTCTGTATGATCGCCTCAAGTCTTCAACAATGGAAATGAAAGCGATACGGTCCCTGTGCACAAAGTTGAGTAGTCTCAAGCTGATGCAAGATCCAGCCATGGCTGCATTCCCGGCAAGCTACTTTCGTCAACTGATGGGAGCAGAGTCGAAGCTGAGTATGAAAGACCCTTTGTTGGAGCAAGAAGGCTATGACATACAGCCTTGTGGTGAGCCGCTCGCTCGTGCGTTACTTGAAAGACAGTGTGGTCATCTTCTCTATCAAGCTGGTTTTGAGGACTTTCAAGTAGAGGCACTTGGCTGCGTGACTGAAGTGGCTGCCGACTATTTGACAATGCTCGGCAAGATTTTGAAGGAGTACAGCGAGTCGCAACTGCCGAAAAAGACTCCAGAAAAGATCTTGCGCCATGCACTATTTGAAGGTGGCGTGCCTGATATGATGGTCCTCGAATCGTATATCAATGACGATGTTAAGGGCAGAGCAGACAAGTTGTCTAACTTTCACACAAGGTTGCAAGCATTCCTCAATGACTTCATCCACGGTACTGTCGAAGGAGCTGGCGGTTTACGACAAGATGGCAGCAATATGTTTAGCGACAACAATGGCGATGCCTTTGTCACCGGCACATTTGGAGATGAGACGGGCGAAGATTTCTTCGGGTTCAAGGAGCTTGGCCTTGACAAGGAATTTGGCTTATCGTCTCTTTCTGTGCCGCTGCGTTTGCTGCAAGGTCGCTTCCGAGCTGCTATGGGCGGTACTGCTGGAGCTGACGAGGACGAAGAAGGCGCCGGTGCGGGAGTCCTTCGTTTTGATCGCAAGTATCCACCCTTGACGGCAGAGTACGCTGAACGGCAAATTGGCCTCATTCGTCCATTCCTGATGCTCAAACTTGAAGCACTCGAGGAGGCAGACGGAGGCAAAGTTTGCGAAGACGAGGATCTGCCGCTACGGCAACGCAAGCCCAAACCAAGACTCGGCCCCACTGGCAAAATCAGTATGCATCTCCTTCGACACTTCTCCAAAACTAATCTACAGCGAGCGCACAAAAAAGACCCCTCAAAGAACCGACGCAGGCGTCGCCCTCAAAGAAACGCAAGGGACCTTTGGCAACGGTGCATGATGCGAGCAATATGGCGAGTCCTTCGGTGACGGCTGGGTCGCCTTCGCCGTCGCACTGAGCATGTAACAATCTACTTTAAAGGAAGCAAGGTCTCAATAGCTTTTAAGGAAACGCTGCATTCTATAAATGATGATTTAGAAGTGGATAGCCTTGCCACCTGTCGCCATGGCACATTCCCTGAACGCCTCTGAGAGGGTTGGGTGGGCGTGAATGACAGCAGTGATATCGTCCGCTGATGCGCCGTACTCGAGCGCCAAGCCTGCTTCGCCAATCATCTCGCCTGCATTGGGTCCCATGATGTGAATTCCCAATAAGCGACCCGTCTCCTTGTCTGCAATCATCTTGACGAGACCCTCAGCGTCACCGTTGGTCTTGGCACGCGAATTAGCGCTGAAGGGGAAAGTGCCTACGTCGTAAGGCTTGCCTCCTTCCTTCACCTGCGCCTCGGTCAGACCGACCCAAGCAACCTCTGGGTGTGTATACATGACGCTCGGGCAGTTGCCATAGTTGACGTGACCGTGACCGCCGTTGATGAACTCAGCTGCTGCGATACCTTCATCTTCAGCCTTGTGCGCAAGCATAGGACCAAATGTCACATCGCCAATGACGCGAATGTGAGGGACGTTTGTCCGGAATTGCTCATCAATGATGATTCGCCCACGGTCGTCCTTCTCAATGCCAACATTCTCCAGACCGAGACCTTCTGTGTATGGTCGCCTACCAATAGCGACAAGACACACATCACCAGTGAGCGTCTCTTGCTTGCCACCTTTTGCTGACTCGACCTCGACAACAACCTTGTCGCCATCGACCTTGCCACTAATGACTTTTGTGCTGGCCTTGAGCTCGATACCTTGCTTCTTCATGAGCTTGGTGAATGCCTTGGACATGTCTGCATCCATACCGGCGCCAATGGCCGGCAAGTACTCAATGACTTGGACCTTGCTGCCAAGTCGCGCCCAGACAGAGCCGAGCTCGAGACCGATGATGCCGCCACCGATAACAATGAGCTTCTCGGGAACTTTCTGCAGGTCGAGTGCACCTGTAGAGGAGACAATCTTTTGCTCATCAAATTGAATACCAGGGAACGGTGTCGCTTCAGAACCGGTAGCGATGATGATGTTCTTGGCGCGCAATACAACGTCCTTTTCACCCTCGACTGCCTTGACATCAACAGTATGCTCATCGACGAACTTTCCGCTGCCCTTGTAGTAAGCGACGCCATTCTTCTTGAAGAGGTACTCGACACCCTTCGTTAGGCCCAGCACGGCATTGTCCTTTGCCTTGAGCATATTTGGCAGATTGAGCTTGACATCATTGACATCAATACCGCGGTTCTTGCTGTCGTGAAGGATGGTATGATACAGGTGTGAGTTGTTGAGCAGGGCCTTTGAAGGAATGCATCCGACGTTGAGACAGGTACCCCCTAATGCGCCGCGCTTCTCGACACACCCAGTCTTCAGACCAAGCTGGGCTGCCTTGATGGCTGCAACATATCCACCGGGACCACCGCCAATAACAAGCACATCTACAATGTTAGCCAGAGGAAAGCATAGCTGACACATACCAAGTTCTTCCGCTTCACTGGCGTAGAATCGTTTCGCGGCTGGCACCAGTGATCTGGGTGTCTGACTGTTAGCGAGTGTGTGCATTGAACCTTATAGAAGCCGGCTCACCAGACGGGCTGTAGTGCGGATAGGCAGGCGCAACATCCTTGAGCTGTTTTGTCTTGGTGTCGTTGAAGGGGGCCCTTTCCCGTCGCCTCAAGATTTGTTGAATTTCTTCGGCCAAACGAGGAAGAAGACGTGGGATGGCCCGGAACAGGCTCAATTAGATAGGAAGAGGAAGGACAAATGCGCTGTAATAGGCTTGGAAGGAAACGAGTACTATGAGATGACGAGGAAAGGACGCGCAGTTGCCTTGAAAGATGACTTTTTCATAAAAGGAGCGAGATGATGCTTAAACGACCTTGAAACAGAAAATCCAACCGCAGAAGGCTCGGGCTGGAGCATGCAATGTCTGTTGTAGAGTGAAGAGTGCTTAGTAGCGCTTGGCAGCAGCCTTCTTCTTGGAACCCTGGACTTTGACGGCGGCATTCCAGCCATCCGTCTCAGTAGTAGCAGAGGCGCTGTCCTTCTGTCGTTTGACGACATCATTCCAGCCGCCTGCAGACGAGCCGGCAGCACTCTGAGGAGTCTTGGCAGACGCACCAGATCCCATCGTTTTGCTCAACTCTTGAACAGAAGCCTTGGCGCCATTGTTGCGCAACTCTTGTCTGCGCCGTTTGCAAAACTCTTCAGCAAAACGACGACCATCCAGAGTCGCTGAGTGTGCATAGATGCTGTCACTGATGATTTCTTGCGTCGTCTTGCCAGTATCAGTACCAAACGAGAGCAACAGCTGCAAGAGCTCCTCAAATTGAACACCAGGGTTGAGACCACGCACAAGTGCCGTCTGAGCCCATTTATAGAATTCTGGGGAAATGGCATTCGGGTCTGCAGGCTGAGTGGGTGCTTGCTTCTTGCTGACCTCTTCCGCTGTAGCCCTGGCAGGGGCTGACATGGTGGCAGGCGCTGCTTGAACCCGTGTGTCGATAGGGCGTGGTGCAGGAGCACTGACTTTGCCACCGGTACCGACAGTCGACCAAGCAGGTCCACCTTGAACAACTGTGACTGCAGCACCAGGAGCCGCTTGCTTGCTAGCCGTTTCTGCATAACGCGAGCCAACCTTGATATGACCGAGCCCTGCTTGTGCCAACTGCTGATGTTGCTGAGCAAGCTGTGCAATTTGTCGCTGTCGCGCAGCTTCCTCCTCCTGCTGGATCTGCGCCAGTGTCTTCTTGCCAGGTGTCGAGGCAGCCTTCCACGGCAAACCATTTTGCATCGTTGTGGCAGGCGCTGGTGCCTGCTCGGCCCAATTGAGGTTGAGGGGTGCCGTGTTGCTTGCATGTTGGACTTGAGATTGAAGCATTGCTTGTGCTTGCACCTCCAACTGCGCTTTACGTTCCTGCTCACGAATCACAGCAGCGCGTGCTGCTTCGCGTTCCTGGATTTCCTTGAGGGAAAGCGATTTGGCTGGTTCACGCTGTGCTTGCGCCCAGGGTGCTGGTGCTGCAGACGCAGAAGGGGTCAAGAGTGCTGCTGGCTCAGATTGAGGTACAGCCGTTGATGAATCGTCTTGAGTAGCTTCAAAGTCCCTCAATTGCTGTTGCTGCTGTTGCTGTTGTTGTTGTTGCTGCTGCTGCTGCTGTTGCTGCTGCTGTTGCTGCTGCTGTTGCTGCTGCTGCTGTTGCTGCTGCTGTTGCTGCTGCTGCTGAAGCAGAGCCTCTTGACGTTCCTCCTCTTGAACCTGCTGCAAGCTGATTTTCCTTGTCACTTCTTGAGCTTGCTGCTGTGAGCCATTGGATTTGTCTTGCTCACGCTCAGGCAAACCGTGTCCTTGTTCCTCCCTCTGTTGCACGCCATCCAGCGATGTCAGTGAAGACTGACGTTCCTCCCTGGCGCTAGCACTTGCACTCACACTCTTTCCCTGGCTAAAAGAATCGGCCACCTCCGATCTAGGGGTATCGAAGATGCCTACCCCAAAATCCGCAAACCCACGCTGCTGTGTACCATGTAGGGGGACGCCACCAGCCAATGCGGCTGTTGCTGCAGAAGAAAGAGTTGCGTTGTGTTGCCAGGAGCCGAGACCCGGCGTGCCACCACCACTTGTATCATAAGCCATAGGAACGGGACGATCACTGCCATTGCTGAAAGGTGATCCATGACGACCAATGCCCATCGCGCCGGGATATCCTGCAGCTTGACCGGGTGCATTGTATGCACCAGGATGCTGACCGTGCATATATCGTTGTGCGGCCATCTGCTGAGCCAATTGTTGCTGTTGGAGGAATTCACGCTGCCTGTGCATGAGGTACTGTTCTTCCTGCTTGCGTCGCTCAAGTGCATTCTGCTGCTCAGCCGTCAAGGTGGTGCCAAAGGAAGGGAAGGAAGATGGGAAGGGTGGTTGAGAGGCACCGCCCGCCTGAGCGGAAGCACCACCGCCTGCGCCATTGCTGGACCAAGCATGACTGCCACCATTGGGCCAAGTATCCTTCGTCCCATCTGCAGTACCAGGCCGTGTCTGCACAACCGAGGTTGGAACACGAGACGGCAATGGGACCAAGAATGGCTCACGCTGATTACCAATGCGACGAACCAAGATGGACAAGGGCTCAAACTCTTCATCTTCCTGGCGCTTGACAAGCAAGTTTGGCTGGAAGAAGCCGGCTTTGTACCAATCGTGCATCTCAAGACCAGAGAAGGGACCTTGATTCTGACCGGTTGGGTCACGGTACTGCCATTTGAGCTTGTCTGGCATCACCATCACGCGCGTTGTCATGGGTGGATCCTGTCGCACGGCTAAGCCAGGGCTTGGTGTACCAGAGGCAGCGTAACGACTCGCATCGACTTGCTGGTGCTGCTGCTGTTGCTGTTGCTGCTGACCATACAAGCTCGGCCTCTGACCAACCTGCTTGTTGCTAAACAAGTCTGGCATGCCATTATTCAAAGGATTGTAGAGCTGCTGAGCAAAACGCGATTGTTGAGCAGGTTGCTGCGATGTTTGCAGATGCGGAGACTGGCCTGAGGTGTGTGAGTCCATGAGTGACTGCTTTGCATACAAGCTGCCCAGCCGATCCACCTCATGTGTCCCAGCATCACCATAGCCCATCGCTTCCTTGAGCACATCGTCGTCCTTGTCATCGGCCCATCTGTTGCTGCTCGACTCAATGGTTCCCTGCTGCTGCAATTTGCCGTTTGCGCCGGTATCAAACAAGCCCATCGCAGCAAACTTGCCAGTCCTGCCACCGGCGCTAGGAGCTGGGAAGGTCGAGGAGTCCTCGAATGCATCCGTTTTGGCACTCTTGTCGTCCGTTGCCCAATCAGTCGACTTGCGACTGTCACCAGTGCGTGAGGACAAATCGTGCCTTCCAGCATCACCCATTGTCCTACGTCCATTGAGTCGCGAATGCGTGTCGTCTGGCTGTGTTCGCCTGTGTTTTTGATCGCTGTTGATGTTGCCAGCAAGCAATGCCTTTTCCTCAGCAGACACTTCCGTCAAAGTGACTGGCTGTACGAGCCCTGAAGCTGTAATACCACCGACAGGTTCATAGTCGAGCGGCGCATGATTCAAGCCTTGCTTGTGTCCGTCACTTGCTAGGTTACTGTACACTTGCAGCATCTCTTCCTTACCATATCCGAAAGGATTATGGCCCTCTCCTTGGACGCGCGCGCCTGTTGCTGCTTCATTGCCATGCGGCCCGTTGAGGGAAGCGACGATAGAGCTATAGGAGCCGCCGCCATTGAGACGCGAGGCTGTGGGTGCATTCGCTTCTTCGCGAGACGTTGACTTTCTCATCGCTGTGGCGGGTCTTGTGTATGAATGAAGGGAAGATGCTAGAGACACGTTAGTTTCCTTGACTCTGCACCAGGTTGATGAAGGGAGATGGGTTTTTTTTCTAATTGACGGGGGAAGACAGCAGTGCAGTTGTCGCGTTGACTGGCTCACTGCTGCCGGCCCTGTCCCGCAGCTCCCTGTGGACGTGAACATACCGAGCTAGATGAGAGTGTGAATGGAGGTAGAGTATTGGAGCAGACAGGCCTGTTGTTGCTTGCTCCTGTATGGTGCCAGCTGTGTGCCTGGCTCTTGTTTTGTGTCTTGTGCCCTTCAAAATTTTTCTTCTCTGCTGCTGCTGCTGTGTGCACTGTGCTGGTCTGCTGCGGTGAGAAAGAGGAGACAGAGAGGACCACGGCGCAACAGTCAACTCCTACCTAGCTACAGCAGCACAGCTCAAAGACTCCAGCTCTCACAGCCCAACATGAGCACCATCCTTGTCCGTGTCCCCTTCCCAACAGAAGCACTCGCTCAGATTGCATGCCGCTCCCTCTCTCCAGACGCAGAAGTTAAACCAGACCAAGTCTCAAAGACAGTCTCCGTCGAGGGCAGAGACTTGCTGTGTCGCTTTCAATGCACCAGTGCACGTACCAGCCGAGTCAGTCTCAATGCCTTCTTTGACTCGCTTGAGGTCGTGGTGCGCACAATGGATGAACTGGCAGATCTATGAGTCTCTTGCAAACGTGCTCTAGTCCCGCAGTCTTTGTTATGGTTAGCATCTTAGCAAGGTACTCAGGAGGAGACATACAGCATGGATGCTTGCTGGACACTGCAGGGTCAGTCAGTACAGTTGCACACAAACACAAGGAGGTGCGTACCTCTGGATGACAGTGACGAGGTTCATGCGCCTCTCCTCTAGCTCCTTATGCTTCTCATCAACAAAGCGACGCTCCATGGTCAATCTGGCGAGTCAGTACCTTGACTCATGTCTTGGAGCTAGGAGCACATACAGATCGAGACTCAAGTGCTCACTCGAGTCGAGTCCCTCCTTTGCCCAGCTGCCAAGCTGCTTGCACAGTGCTATCAGGGTCAGCGTACTCGCATACTCTCACACAATGTCTCTTGCCATTGAAACGATCCTTCAGCGCCTCTTCCCTTTGTTGCAGCTCTGCCAGGATGTCCTGCAGTTCAGTGTCGAGTTGTGCCTGGTTCAGTGTCTGGAGTGGCTGGAGCACTGTGTCTTCTGCTTCAGTTACATGGAAGTCGTTTGACGCTGGATGATCCAGTGCAGTATGGTCACTCGTAGGCATGGAGATGGTGTGGGAGTCTTCCAAGTTCATTCAGGAGTGTCCTAGATATCTGTGTATGTAGTGGGTGTAGCTGTCGTAGAGTGTTTCTCTTGTCTCTTTCTCATGTCTCCTACTGAGAGACTTGCTCAATGATCCAGATATACCGCCGTGACTCTTCACATGGTACATATAGCTCCAGTCAGGCATCACTGAGACAGGGTCATGCCCGGGATGTGACTGGCATACTCACCCCCATCTGAAAGAGCTCCATCGAGATCTGCTGACTGCCAGGCGCGGGCCGACGCTTTCTTGTGGAGCAAGCAAGGACCCTTTGAGCTTGGACCAGTCTTCAACGAGCCAACGAAGACTTGAAACCCTTCAGGCCCAGCCAGCTGACGCAACACTGAGGAGTAGGGCCGAAACGGAAAGAAAAGACCGCTCTAGAATCAGGAGTACCTGCGAAGACCTACATTTCTCCTGCACGTTTGCGACGTCGGGTTCTCCCCAGGCTTTTGCAAGATCGCCGGGTCACAAGTCCTCATTACAACCGTTTGCGCGTTCTAGTCATCGGCCATTTGCGAGAAAGACGACCGTTTCTTAGCAGAGGCCTCGTTGGCGCAACGGCAGCCTTCCATCTTCACTAAAAGAGGCTACGTACCGCGATACCGGCACCTGCGCTATTAGCGCGAGCAAGGACAATTCTCAAGCACCTCGTCTGACCGTCGCGGCTTCTTTAGTGCATCGCAACCTTCAGCAATCGCTTCGTACCATTGCTTTGCCCCATGCGAATGG
Organism: Protomyces pachydermus; assembly: GCA_003717275.1. Taxonomy (NCBI): domain Eukaryota; kingdom Fungi; phylum Ascomycota; class Taphrinomycetes; order Taphrinales; family Protomycetaceae; genus Protomyces; species Protomyces pachydermus. Next base: position 110,207 of record QXDU01000110.1, on the reverse strand, counting down.
GACAAGAAGTCGATGTGACGCTCTATAGCCATCAAGGAGGTCCCAATGGCGTTCGTTTGTCTCAATTTGATCAATGTAAAGCTAACAAGACGCAGTGGAAGGTCGCAACAGTGCTCAATGAGCTCGGTCTAAAATATCGCACCATTTTCATTGACTTCAAGAAAGGTGATCATCGGAAAGAAGAGTTTCTACGACTCTGCCCGAATGCGCGTATTCCGTTATGTGTCTTTCACAGGGATGACGACTTTGCCGTTTGGGAATCCGGAGCCATCTTACTCTACCTCGTCCAACACTACGATCCAAATTACACACTCTGGTCGCGTGACCGTAAAGAGCAATCACAAATAACATCCTGGATCATGCTCCAAGTCTCAGGGCACGGCGTCATACAGGGACAAGCATTCTGGTTCAAATTCTTTCATCATGAAGCAGTTGAAAGCGCAACACGTCGCTATATTGATGAAACACGACGCGTGTATGGCGTTCTCGAAGTGAGATTGGCAGAAGCCCGTGAAGAGCTTTGGGATCATGCAGAGCGTGAGGATGTGCTACCGGAAGCATTGCATACCTACCCTGTGTGGCTCGTTGGGTCGTCCATGACAATTGCAGACTTGTCGTACCTCACCTGGGCAAGAACGGCGCATCGACTCGATATTGATTTGGAGCAAGAGTTTCCAGAGGTCGGGAGATGGGTGGATAATATGCTTGCACGGCCAAAAGTCGCCGAGGCATTGTTGCCGCCGCCAGCAGAGGACGCAGAAATGAGCAGAGATTAGGGGACGTAGTGGAAGGTAGGTACAATTCGTACATAAATTCATCAAACTTGCATGTGATTTTATACGAAGGTCTTCTAGAAGATGATCAGAGCAATCGCCTCTGCCAAAGTCCTTAAAAGTCAGCTCTACTTGCGCATACATGGCGCTAGCATGATTCGTGTTCTTGCATTGCGTCCACTCTGGTCAAGACACAATGTCTAGCATGTCGTTGTGCCAACACTCAAGCCAAGTGGACTAAACTCATGGTTAAAAGCAGCATTGGCAGTCAAAGGGACAGTCGTCCGTGTTGCCAGCATTTGGATCTATCCGTAGCTCTTCGTCGTCGTAGATTTTGAAGCCTTCTTCTGTAGTTTTCCCTGCAAGTCAGCCACGCGCACCATACAGCAAAGTCTTACGCTTCTTCGATCCCTTCAGATCGGTGAATAACGAATCGTCTGATGGGAGCGCCTTTGGTATCGAGCTTCCAGAAGATTTTCTGCTTGGCTTCTTGACGGATGCATTTGTCACATCAGCTGCAACCTGAGTCTTGCCTTTTTTTACAGGTTTTTGTAATGCACTGCTTTTACTTGTCGAGCTCTTGTTATCATCTTGTGCAGCTGTCTCAGTAGACTTTGAGGCCTTCTTGGCAAAGATGTCGTCGATATCGTTTGGTTTCTTCGGTGCTTGGGACTTGCCCATAGCAGAGAACACGAGAACAGAAGAAACAAGCAGGTGACTGGATTGACCTGAGACTTGCAGCTATATCTTGGGAGTAATATCAGCCTACTAGAGCTTCTCGAGCTTCGAACCTGTGTAGTTGTGATGTAGGTAGCGCTAGTGTCCTGGCCTGTAAATTTTGTCCACGGCAAAAAGACTCCGCTGCAGCTTCGGCTTGCGCTAGCGCATGACATTGTGGCGACGAAGATCAAGGCTTTATCCACACGATGTAGGTGTACACATGCCTAGATGTCGCATGAAGATACTCTGAGCAGACCTACAGCACCCGCACCCGCCTGTGTAGCCAAGGTCGCTGTACGTTGGTCTGCGTTGGGCGTCAACAAATCCGTCCAATGATGAATAGACTTGAGGGCAATCAGATGTAGTTGTTTGATACATCAAAGCCTGAGAGCCAAGGCGAACGAGATGACTGGCCGCTTGGACCTGTGGCAGCAGCGGCTACAGTTCAAGCTATTTTTCCGGAGTGGGTCAAAGCGATGTACCGAGCTTAATCCAGAGTATATCGCTAGGTCTGCCCGGCTCTCCATGCTACATTCTAGCGCCGCACGGTCCTATCTGGTCTCCATGAAAGACCTGCAGCTCGCAGGCGAATGGACTGCCGAGTCAGGTGCCGAACCATCTGAACGGGCCTGCCGTTGTCTAGAACTATGGGTGCGGGCCAGAGCGTAGGGTCTACGGTAAAGTCTCACCGCTAAAGTGCCCGCTTTCATCGTACATCGTACAGCCATTCGCTTATAAAGGAATCCATCGCACGGCCTCCCAGCCGACCCATCACCCCATTGTTTTGTGCTATTGTTCACTGCTAGAAGACAGGCCTGCTCGTGTACGACACACACCTTCTATCTGTGTCTGATATACTGCAGGGATCACTTTGGACTTGACAGAGAGTCTGTAGAACCTCACGACGACAACTACCCCACCTCATCTATTGTCTAATTTTTGCGACAACAGATGAGCTTCCTCAAGTCATGCTTCAAGCCATGCATCGGCCGCGACAGCTCAGTCCCGGCTGATGTTGCACAAAAGTCCTCTGTCCAGTCGACAACGACTACACCTGTGACAGGGAGTACAGAGAAGCCTGCAAGCAAGAAGATGCCCTTCGCTGAGTGGCTTGCCAAATACCGCAAAGTGAGCCGTTTGACATGGACAAGAACACCAAGAAGCTAACAATAACAGGGAGAGGTCACGAATGATTACCAAACAGAGGCGCCTACCGAGTTGCCCGAGGATGAAAAGTTCCTTCGTGCACGGCTACCGCTTGATGAGCGCGAACGCCAGCTCAACATGTACAAGTACCAGTACCAAGATGAACCAAACTACCATGATGGTAAGAATGATCAAGGTACGGAACCGACGCCTCAGTCAGAGACTTTGTTCCGCATCGTCAATTTGGCCCGCAATACCTTTGGCGTCAAGGTCGCCTTGTTGTCTCTGCTGGACGACGAATGTCAGTACTTCAAGTCAGAAGTGGGTCTCGCAGAGGCAGGCATGACCGGCATGGAGTCTGTGCCCCGTGACATCTCCTTTTGTGGTCACACCATACTAAGCAAGGCGCCTATGGTCATCCTCGATTGCAGCAAGGACTGGCGTATGAAGAACAACCCATTGGTTGCCAACCCACCACACGTCCGATTCTATGCAGGAGTGCCCATCATTGCACCAGAGGGCTATGCCCTTGGTACTCTGTGCATCATCGACCTAGAGCCACGGGCATCCTTCGACGGCGGCCCAAAACTGGTTGAGTTTGCCGAGCTGGCCATGGCTGAAATCAAGAGCCTCTACGAGCGCAACCAACAGGAAAAGATGATCCGCATGCGTTCTGCCATTGACGGTTTCCCCACGCCTGCCGGTGCACCTAGCTCTGTCTCGGCACATGTCATGAGTGCGCTTGAATTTGAAGAGTCGCGTCTGCGCATGAAGCAGACATTCACCCACGAGCAGCAGCAGGCAGTCTTCAAAGCTGGTCGGAACCAGGGTCTCAAAGTTGTGGCCAAGACGGGTTCACTCAAGCCCGGATCGCCCACGACGGCGGAGTCTTCTACTGCTGTTTTAGACTCCACGGCTGGTGCAGTGGCCAATTCATCTCTCGAACAAAGTATTGCGAATGACCCCTCGAGTCTAGCTGCCATGAATGCTCTGACGCACGGTCAAGAAGCCGGCGAGAAGAGCATGCCGGCTGGTCTGGGCCATCATGCTCCAGCTCAGCCACTTGCAGCCAGTCCAGAAGGTTTGAATCTTACACAGCACAAGGATGGCGAAGCTGCACTTGGCAAGCCGATCGACGAACTTGGCACAGCAGGTACAACGACTGTCGACGAGTCTATCGTGGCAACGCCCGCTAAAAATCCCTATGATTTGTCCGTCTTGCTCATTGCGCAGACACTCAATTTGGATCTGGTCTACTTGCTGGCACTCGAAAGCTCTGCGGAAACGGGTACCACCACACGCGTTGTCTCGTCGTATGGATTGGCATCAGATCCTGTATTTGATGCAGGTCTACACGGTCGTGCTTTGCGTTCCAAGAGTGGCTTGCTCTATGTCCACCCTGACCCAGAGTCTGCCGTGGCTCGTGAGCTTGGCACGTACATTTCAGGTATGCTTGTGCCTGTTTTGCAGTTGGGTAACGGTGGTGGCTACGTGCTTGCCGCATTCACCAAGAAGAAGTCACAGGTGTTTGTAGCAGAGGATCTCAAATTCCTTCGGGACTTTGGCATCTCGCTCATGCGATGGCTGTTGCAGTCTGATGCGATGGCGGCACAGCAACAGATTGAGCAAGAGAGCCATGCCGTGCAACAGTGAACCTGGCGAGGAAGTTTGTAAGCCTGCAGACTGTCGGTGTAGTATAAATCATGTGAGCCGACTACCTGGTGACTGAGTGAATAACAGAACCAAGCTCTTCGCGGGCCTTCTCTGACTTCCCACATCCCTCATGCCAAAACCCAGATGTCAGCTGGCAAAAGTCCACAAGATTCGCGAGGACGTCATTGTTGTGTTGCACTCCCAAAAAGCCCCGGCATCACCTTCCCGAGGAACTGTCAACGCTACGTGTACAGCAAATAGCCCATCTTTATCAAATAACGTCGCGTTTCTCGTCGCGTTCAGCAAGCTCCGTTGAATCTGAGCGCAGCACGAAACGAAGGTCACCGTGCGCCATCCAGCTGCTCAACGAAATATGAATGATAGCGAGCCTGATTTGGCGAGACCGCTATACAGAGAGCAGTCGCACAGCTTTATCGACATGCATGATGGTGCGCCGACATTCTTTGCTCCCAGACCATGACTAATAGGCAGAGCACGAACAGATTCAGCCGGGAGACGATCTAGAACAGCTGCGCAACGACAGATCCATGGTTCCCAGACTCGAGGATGATGGATCACATCCCGTGGACGTAGTCGTCCCTCAGACGGCACAAGATGTTGACAGACAAGATAGAGAGAGAGCGCGCGCCTCGGACAATGTGCATACGCAAGAGTTGTATTCCGACTCGCGAGCACGAGCGGATCTGCCCCGTAACCTCAAGTACCTGGATCTTGCTTCAAAGTCAACCGAGTCGCTCGATAGAGATGAGCAGGATGCCTTGCAGACGCTGATTCAGCAGGGATTTGATCTGACTGAAGCTGAGCAACTTGTCGCAGCGCATCCAGCATGGCTCCTGAAAAGTGTCATGATTCAAGGCTATCTTTTTGTCATGAAGAGCTTCCTCTGCTTCTACGCTTACATGCCTCGACATGACGACATTACAGTCAAGTCTGGCTCGCTTGTCAAGCGGTCGCGCACATCGAATCGCCAGCACAGGCACTGGTTCATCTTAAAGAATGATGTCCTGTCTTACTATGAACAGCCAGATGCGCTGTACTTTCCAAGTGGCAGCATCGACTTGCGCTATGCAGAGCGCATTGTTCCAGACGTAGAGAACAGTGGAGACGGTTACTTTGGCATGAAGCTTTTGACAAGCCATCGCACCTACTATCTTCGCGCGGACACAGCGTCAGCCGTCAGTGAATGGGTCAAAATCATACAAAAAGTCATCTTTCGACTCAAAAATCAAGGCGACTGCGTTGAAATCAAGATCCCGCTTGCTTGTATCACAGATGTGGAGGAGAGCGACATTGTTGAATTTGCACGGACGCTCAAAGTCAAAGCTGCAGATGACGACGAGACGTACGCCGTGAATGAGTACCTCTTCCCACTCTTCTCTAATGCGTCCGACATTATTGCGCAGATCAAGTCTCAATTACAGGGCCGCGCTCCTTCGACCAGTGCAGTCTCGAATATTAGCGATACGAGTCGAGACGCGCCGATCTATGAGCGGTCAAAGATTTATGAGCAGCTCGCGACACAGATGAAGGATGGCGAGGCCCCCAATATCGAGGCGTACGCTACGGCTCTTGTTGAGCAGCACAAGAAAGAGGAAGGCATCTTACCTTCCTTGCCCATTCTCCACTCCGGTCATGCTGATGATGACGATTTTGACGATGTCCAGCGCACTGCGCCGGAAGGTTCAGCGCTCAGTTTGCCTGCAATTGGTAGTCGAATCAAGACCGTGGCGAAAACTGCAGGTCACGTTGTCACTGGTGGTGTCTTTGCAGGTAAAGACGAACCGATGGGCGAAGCGGATCACCAAGCAAACGAAACATACCGCCTCAAGTTTGGTCTACGGGACGATACGCGCCTGTTGCGAACCTTCCAGGCATTCTACATGAAAGTACTACCGAGTCCTGGCGAGTTGTCAATTGGTGAGAACCACGTCTGCTATGATGCACACACACCTGCCTACAAAGTGCGAGTCAAGTTGCCACTCGAAGACATCGAGACGGTCAAGAAGGAGAAGGGTTTCAAATTTGCATTTTCCGGTTTAGTCATCAACATTCGAGCACACGAACCCATGTTTTTTGAGTTTTCAACATCAAGCGAGCGAGATAGGTGTTTGAATTTCATTGAGGGAGCCCGAGACAACTTGGAGAATGTCAAAGAACGGCAACGGCCCAAGATTGAAGAGATTGCAAAGCAACAGAAGTTGGCCAAGGAAGAACACGATGCTATTGAAAATGCATTCAAAAAGGCGGGCTACAAGCGTGACCAAGCTTCACCGCCACTAGAGAATGTGGTGGACGTACCAGGGCTGGTCTTTGATACACCGAATGCCTCCATGGTCGCCTTCAAGCCAGCCAAGCAGTTGCGGTTTACATGCTTGACGATTGGTTCTCGCGGCGATGTGCAACCATACGTGGCCTTGTGCAAAGGTTTGATTGCCGATGGTCAAAAAGCCAAGATTGCAACGCATGAAGAGTTTCGCGACTTTGTTGAATCGCATGGCATTGACTTTGAGCCCATCGATGGCAACCCTGCCGAGTTGATGGCGATTTGCGTCGAGCATGGTATGTTCACCTACAGTTTCTTGAAGGAGGCGACATCGAAATTCCGGGGCTGGATTGACGACTTGCTTAAAAGTTCTTGGAAGGCTTGTCAAAATACAGATGTCTTGATTGAATCACCGAGCGCTATGGGTGGCATTCACATTGCTGAGGCGCTTGGTATACCTTACTTTCGCGCCTTCACCATGCCTTGGTCCAAGACGCGCGTCTATCCACAAGCGTTTGCTGTCCCGAGCAGCGAAAAGGGCGGAGCCTATAACACATTCACGTACAGCGCATTCGATACGCTCTTTTGGAAGGGCATCTCAGGGCAAGTCAATCGATGGCGGAAAAAGTCGCTCAACCTGTCAAGTACATCGTTTGATAAACTCGCTCAACACAAGGTCCCCTTTCTCTACAATTTCTCGCCGTCTGTTGTGCCACCTGCCATGGATTGGCCAGAGTGGATCAAAGTGACTGGTTACTGGTTCCTAGAAGGTTCAGATGACAAGGATGACAAGAAATGGGAAGCGCCGCAGGACGTGGCGGATTTCATTAAAAAGGCAAGGAATGACAAGAAGAAATTGGTGTATATTGGATTTGGCTCAATTGTCGTGTCTGACCCGAAGGCTTTGACAAAAGCTGTGGTAGAAGCTGTGAAGAAATCTGGAGTACGCTGCATTTTGTCGAAAGGCTGGTCCGATCGCGGCAGCAAGAAGGACGATGATGACGAGGAAGGAGATAAGTGGACCGAGAAGGAGAAGGAGAAGGAGGAGGAAAAGCGGAAACAGAAGGAAGAGGAGAACAAAGAGTTTGACGACTCCATCCTGTCTGTCGATTCGATCCCACACGACTGGCTCTTTCCGCAACTCGACTGCGCATGCCACCATGGCGGTGCTGGTTCCTTGGGTGCGAGTCTACGAGCTGGTATACCTACCATTGTCAAGCCTTTCTTTGGCGACCAGTACTTCTTTGGTGGTCGTGTACAAGATCTCGGCGTAGGCCAATGCCTCAAGAAGCTGACTGCAAAGTCACTGTCTGAGGCGCTCAAGTTTTGCACAACAGATGAGCTGACCATTCAAAAAGCCGACAAGATTGGTGAACAGATTCGGAGCGAGCGTGGTGTGGATAATGCCATTGAGAACATCTATCGGGATATGGAGTATGCGCGGTCGCTCATCAAGGATCCAAGTCGAGCACAGCCTGGGTCTGCTGACAGCGATGGCTCATACCAGATGGTTGAGCATGATCAAGGCGACTCAGATGAAGACGATGATGAGTTGTTTGAGAAGTCCACTGACGATACGGGCAAGGTGGTGACTTCGCTCAGGAAGCTGAAAGATCTGCGGCTGCCGAATCCGTTGGGCGATCGTTCTGGCTCGTATGGCTTGAGCAGCATCAAGGCGTTCAAGCAAAAAGCCAGCAACTTCAAGCTGAGCAGGCACTGAGCTATGAGATGGCAGGGTACAGTAGAGGAGTAGACACACTTCAATCAGACTTCAACATGTGTAGAGTACACGGTCGCGGACCCCCACCTCGTCGGTCGAAGAATCCAGGGTTCCCCCAAAATGCGTCGTGCCCCCGCCATCAATTAATTGCTTGCCCTACCCGTCCTATCTGCAATGTGATTGAGCTTGGCAGGGCCGTAGCCTGTAGGCCTGTAGTCCCGTAGAGCCCTTAGTTATGAGATGCAGACTCGACTGTCCTTTCTTATGCGATGTAGCGTACCCTGCATGCGGAAACTGCGAGTATAGGGCAAAGTCAATGGGGTGCATGATTATGTCTATGTGCGGCGGAGATGCTTCGGAGGATGTAGACAGCATGTAGGATGGAGGTATGCTGAGTGTCGATGTACTTACTATTATGAGTCTGCTTTGATTTGCGGTGGGTCCGTTGATGACATAGATGCACGTGCCAGGTCAGAGTGCGCAGGAAGACGCAGCAGCAGCAGAAGAAGAAGAAGAAGCAGCAGCAGCAGCAGAAGCAGCAGCAGTCTACCGTGTACAAGAGAGAGGAGAGAGAGATACAGAAACCTCAATCAGCCCTACCACAGACAGCCTCTCCCCTCTCCTTCCATCCATCCACCGACAACAACAACAACGGGCCCCTTCTTCTCCTCTGTCGCACAATTCTACCAAGGGAGCGCATCGAGACCAAAGAAGCGACCAGGTTTACTCATCGTCCTTGTCCTCGCAGCAACACGTCGTCCAAGTCACGTCTCAGCTACTCCTCCCCGAGAAGCCAGGCCCTTGCACCGTCTACCTTTCTGAGCAACAGATTCCAGTCAAAAGATGAGTATCCCTCCGGCCCTTGAGAAGGCGTCATCCAGTGCGACAAACGGGTCTGTTCACTCGGAAGCATTCAACCACACAGCGACTGCGCCTGATGAGTTGCTCGACCACACAATCTTTGACCAGCTGCTAGAGATGGATGACGACGACGAGCGAGAGTTTTCAAAATCGATTGTATGGAATTTCTTTGAGCAGGCAGAAGTGACGTTTGGACAAATGGAGCAAGCTATGTGCGTGCAGTCTTTCTAATGGTGTCAATTGAAAAGGGGCTAATGTGACAGTATAGAGCGAGATTTCAACAAGGCATCTTCATTGGGCCATTTCCTCAAGGGCTCATCGGCTGCCCTTGGTATGACAAAAGTCAAGACATCGTGCGAGCGCATTCAGCATTTCGGTGCGCTCAAGGCAGCAGATGGCGTGGCTCCGATTGGTGAGGAGGAGGCCCTTGAGCGTTTGACTGGCCAAGTGCAGCAAGTCAAGGTTGAGTACACCGAGGCAGAAGAATACCTCAAGAAGTGAGTCCCTTACTAGCGTATGGAAGCAGAAGGAGCTAACATGCTAGGTTTTATGGCGAAGCTTAAGCTAGTTTGCAGTATTCAATCACGGGGCCCATTTCGACTTATTGCACATACAGTCCAGCCCCTCGTTGGACAACGCGTCCACGCCAACCTATTCCCTCCCTTTCATCTCTGAGCTTGCATTGTTGCTATCCTCTTTTATTCACTCTCAAGTAATCAAATCACGCAATGACGCTTTTTGTCTTGTTTCGAAACTATGCATCTTGTTTGGTCTCTCTCGTTTTTGATGCTCAACAGAATAAGTGCTCTCTCTCAGTAGTTCCTTGCTCATTGATTTTGATCTCGTCGTCCACGGGAAAAAAAGTTGAAATCAGCTGAAGCGAAAGATACCACACAACCTGGCATTGCCAAGCTCTGAAGCTCTGTCCTTTAGCTAGCACACGCTCATATCATAAGAGAAGCTAGGACTACCTCAAATGACAGCAGCCCCCACCGAACCCGCTTGGAAGAAATTCCTCTCTCTCAAGCATGAAGCCAAACAAGAACCGTCCGAGCTCCCGCAAACGCTGCAAGAAGCGCACATCCTGCCTTCAGCGCTCAAAAGAAGAAGTGCAACTGCAAGCGATGCAACAGACCCGCCCGCCAAGCGCATGGGGAAACGACAGCGTGCATTCCTTGCAACGCAGCAGGAATCGGCAAAACGCACACAACAAGCAACACGACAACGGTCAGCGGCACAATATCAAACGGCGCATCGGAAACGTGAAGAAGCGGAACGACGTGCTGCATTGGCAGCAACGCGTGCATACCTTGAGTTATTCGTTGCTCAGCGAACAGGTGTCTCGTTCAACCATGACGAACGTGAAATTGTCAAGGCAGATGCAGTGGAGGCTGGGAAGGAGGAGGTTGTCTCTGAACGGAAACGACTCAAGCTCGCCAAAAAGGTCCAGAAAAGAGCACGTCGTGCAGAAACGGCAGAGGCAAGTCCATCACAAGATCCACCGAGTTGGAAATTCTCAAAGCAACGACAAAATCATTTATTGAGGCAGCTATATCAAATCGAGGGGGATGCCTTATTTCCTGAGGATGAGACGGGTGCCATGAGGTTCAGAGAGCAAGGTATCTTGTACTTGCGAGAGATGCAAGGGGCGAGTCGGGAGCGCGTGTTGGAGGAAGCACGAGGGCTCGTGAAGCGTTATGAGGCACAACAGCAAGAGCAAGGAAAAAAGCAAGAAGCAGAAGAAGGGCCTACAGAAGAAGCGAGCAAGGTGGAAGGCGAGAAGGAGAAGGACGAAGAGGTAGCCATTTCAGAGACCGTTTACAATCGTGCTCAGCAGATTGTCAGTGCCCTGGAGGCTGAGCCAGTCAGTAAGGATGAATGAATACCTGGAGCCTCGTAAGAAAAACAAGCGCTCTATACAAAACTAAGACGTATGCAACAAGAGAATGTCCCTAGACAGCCGTTGCCAGACCGACTGTGTTCTTGCCCAAGTCGTATATTGAGTAGTACCTCCGCAAGAAGGCATCACCAATGATCCAGATAGGGCCGAGAGGAGGAGGAATGTCAATACCCGTAAAGGTCGAGATGCATGATCCCTGCAGGTTGAGGATGTAGTCCTGGGGTGGCAGGGTGAACTTGTGACCGGAAAATTCAAATGTCACATCAGGCAAGGAATCCACAGCAGCGCAGTCGATAGTGTACTGACCATTCCAAGACTTCTTTGCACCAATCTCCTTGTTGAGGAGCTCAGCGACGTCCGAGGGACAGGCAATGAGCGAGGTACCCGTGTCAATGGCAGCACCGGTATCTTCAAGCTCGAGTGTTTCCTTGCCAAAGGAGAAGGAATCCAAGTTGACCTCCCAGTAGCCCTTGCGACGCACTGGGATCTGTGTGATCTTGCCTGTGTACTTCTCTGGGTTGGTAGCACCGAGAGAAAACTCGCCACCGTCGTCAGTGGTGCCATCAGACAGACTAAAAGCAAAGAGAGGTGCATCGAGCTGGTCGAGCATGTTGTAGAAGGGAGGGACAATCTTGTTGACTGAGATGGTGTCATAGCCAAGTCCCAAGATGCCATCAAAGCGGCCAAAGGCGAAAGCGAGTCCTGGCTCTTCTGTAGCCTCAGCAAAGTCCTGGTGCTTGATGGTGATATCTCCGATCGTGAGCGCATCATTCGAGACGAAGCCCTTCATGGAGCCAGAGCCGTAGCGAATCTCAAAGTCTGACCCGTTCGCCTTGTAGGTGCTCGAAGCGCTTGAGTCGTACTTTGTGTGTAGGAAACAAGCGATGGAGGAGCAAGACTTGGAGGGAACCCACAAGTTGGAGCTGCCTGTATCGAGGATGACCTTGAATGTCTGAGCAGGAGTGCCCAGGCCAATCTCTGCAAAGTACTGCGCGTTGGCAAAGTTGGTTAGAGGTACACCATGGGTGGGTGCGCCATCTGCGTCTACGCCGTGGGACTCTGTGCCCATCTGCGCTGCGTGCTGCTGGGGCCTGATGCCGAGGTAGCGCTGCTTGAGGTAGCGCATTTCGGATTCGAGGTCGAAGGCTGCGAGTTTGTCATCGAGGGAGACTTTCTTGAGGGGCGCATGGAAGGACTTTGCGGTGACTGCGTGTGCTGCGAGGAGGGAGGCTGTGATGGAGGAAAGGAGGGTGAGGTGCATGCTGGCTGCTGTGTGTAGAGTGAGTAGGGTGGTGAGTGTAGACTGGAAGATGGGGGGGGGGGGGTGACGTGGATCAGGGTTAGGGAATTATGTCATGCGGCTACTGAAGTAAACTACTGACTACTGGACTACTAGACTACTAGACTACTAGACTAGACTAGACTAAAGTAGACAGACAAGAGATATATGGCAGACTCGGGCCCAGCACTGGCAGCCACTGTCCCCCTGACATTCCCAGTCCAGGCATTCGCAGACAGATTCGAAGGTATGTCTACTTATACGCAACTCCCACTAACCATCTGCAGCATGGAAAGCAGTCATCCACGAACTCGCAAGACACTTCCGCTCCATCTCAGACGCAGAAGTCACGCACAACGATCAACTACGTAAGATCAAGGACACCCTCGCGGACCCTCTCACCACGCACGAGGGTTTCGAGAAGGGAGGCTCGGTCCATGACATTGGACAGCTCCTGTTCGAGCAGCAAACGGGCCGTGTCACACACTCCGACCACATCGTCCTTGCAATTGACCGCGAGATTGTCCCCGAGCTCGAGCATGCGAGGGATTTTCTCACTGAAAAGATTCAAGAAATCAAAGGCTTCGAGCAGGAATTCAAGACGACTCTCCCCGCAGACCTCGAGACTAGCCGACGGGCGGTGCTTGACCTGCAGGATGCCATCACAAGCTGGGAGGCAGCAGGTGGCGGTGTAGACCACAAGCGCGATCCATTCGTCGTAGACCTCGCCACGCGCAAGACTTTGCGTCACTCACTGGGTGAGGAGACCTACCTCAGGGAGTCCACCCTCAACCTCGAACAATCCGCCAAAGAGCTCGAACAGCAGGTCGTTGCCGCTATTCAACGCACCCTGGGCAAGTACAATGCGCTCGTCTCCCGCGAAGCGGCAGAACTTGCCGTCATGTCGCAAAAGATGGAAGACAGTCTGCTTGCTGGACACCTCTCCTCAGAGTGGGAGCTTTTCCGTAAGCGACAGCTCCAGGCCGGTGTCTTGATTGACGCCAAGTCATCACAGCGATCTCTCGAAAATGTATCCTATCAGGGTAAAGACCATATTTCTACCATGCCCATTTGTGATGGTTGGCTCGAGAAGAAGTCGAACGTCCTCGGCAAGTACACCACCTCCTTCTACATTGTCTCGCCCTCGCGCTTTCTCCATGAATTCAAGTCGAATGACTTGCGTGTCGACATGGAACCCACTTTCTCCCTCTACCTCCCAGACTGTGAGCTCGGCTCTACATCAGCTGAGGGCGACAAGGTTTTCAAGTTCATTTTGCGTGGCAAGCAGCTCGGTGGCCTGCACACCGAGCACAACTGGGTCTTCCGTGCAAAGTCCCGCGAGGATATGCTCACCTGGTACACCAACATTGGTCGTGCAGCAGATAAATCCTTCCAATTCACTGGCAAACCACTCCAAACCTCAGACGGCTCTCTCGCCGGCGCAACGGGTGTTTCCCGGGCTAATACAATCAGCGCACGCGCTGTGCAGCCACAACCACGTATTCCACTTGAAGAAGACGCAGCGGATGCAGAACCTTACCGGGGACCTGAATCATTGACGACTGCTACTGTCCTACCAACACCAAGGCCAGCGGCAGGTCGTTTCAATTCGGCTGCTGCATTCAAGACACCCCTTGCAGCCGTCACTGCTGGACTCCATGCGCCGCCAGCCACCGCCAAGGACTTGCAACCCCTTGCAACGACAGAGTTGGCGCGTACAGCAACTTCCTCTTACGGTGTGCAAGATACACCCGTCAGTGCTACACCCATGAATGGACCGGACCATGCACGCTTTGTTCATCAAGCGAGCATCCACTCTGCAACGGCTGGTTTCTTGAAAAAGGAGATTTTGGATGACAATGCGCATTTACCTTATGATGCAGAACACACGACACACTCCACATTGCCAGGCGATGAAGATTTCAAGCCAGCTGATGCTGATGTGAAAGCACCACGCACCCTGAGTACCGGTGCCGAACCGGCAAAACCACGTCGTCAGGCGAGTCTGGCATTCAGGGAAGTAGCTGGTAGCCCTGCGAGTGCCGTTGCAGTGACGTCGCCTACGCGCCAGCAGCAGCGTCCTAGACCTGGTGTCAAGACACCGTCGAGGCAAGCAACTGCTTCGTATGGTAACCCTTCTGCTGTGCCACCCATGCAACCTCTTACAACAGACAACAATGACGTACCAGCTGCATCAACGGCAGCAGCAGCGTATGTCTCGCCTTATTTCCCAGCACCTGGTGCAGGCACTACTGGCAAGCTGCCCGCTGAACAATTTGAGCGTGCTCTCGCTAGTGCCAATGCCCCCACAACGACTTCTCAAGATGTGACAGTCCACCAACCAACACGCGCAGGTAGTCTATCTAGTGTGAGTGTCGGTGCGGGTCAAACTCCTTCCCGTCGCATGTCACTGAGTGATCAAATCTTGGGAACTGCACCGTCCAACAATTCTTTGGCAGACCTCGAGAGTGCTGCACTCATTGCAAAAGGTACACACAGTGATGCCGTCTCACCTTACCCACATGCACAACGATTCAAAGTCACATCTCGTCAAGCATCCGTCGATCATCTCGCTAGCCCCGCTGTATCAACGATGGCTGATTATGACGTTGCACCACATTTGCGAGTGGGTACACAGTCCAATGAAGCACGTTATAAAGTCCCCTCACGCAAAAATTCACGTAGCGCAAGTGGTGTTGCAACACCTCAGGGACAACATTCAGAGCAGATTGGTGAAGTGGCGTTTGATCATTCTGCACTGGATGACTTGAGTGCTGCGCAAGTTGCACAAAAGCTCTCACAAGTCTCTGTGGGTGAGCGTGCTCGGGGTACACCATCGCGTGGTACATCGATCGATTTGCAGGATGGCGCTACTGCCTCAGGAACGCGGTCACCTGCTTTTAAGATCAATCAGCGACAAACATTCCGTGGACCACCGTCTCGTGGGTCTTCCTTGTCATTGGGCGCTGGTGGTGGTGCTGGTGATGAAAAGGGCTTGCTGGGAACTATTGCAGAAACGTTTGAGAAGGATCTCGCAGCAGCAAAGGGGAATTCACCAGGTGACACGCACGTTCCAGGTGAGTACCCTGCCACACCGTCGGAGGAAAAGCGCGCGCTCTGATGATTCGGTAGGAACTCTGCTAGAACCGTAACAAATACAGCTTAGACGAATGCCAGTTTTGATATGCACCCTTTTGTGAACCTAATGATTATGCTTAGCAAGAAAGAATAGCCTTAACCCGGATATGAGTCGTGTTAGCCGGACAGATGTCCAATGATGCCGCCACCCATATTACAACCCAGCACTGACTTCGCTCATCCGTATTATTTGTTCGTCACGCTCTTCATGCTCTGTTGACCCTTCTGCAAGCACTTCCGCCTCTTCCTCAGCATCCGATGACCAAAAGTCTTCCTCATCCTTCTCCTGAATGGCACCTTGTTTATCAAGCAAGACTTCATGCAGTGTCGCTGCGTCCCATGATTTTCGCCGTAGCACAGACGCACGCATGCTGGTTTGTCCGTCACTCAAGACACGTTCCAACTCTGCTGCTTCTGCTTCCTCTTCGGCAGTCCACTCAAGCTTCTCCGTTTCAGCCTCTGCACCAAAATGATGCTCGCACAAGTGATCCAAAACAGGCCATCCATAACTATTGGCGAAACGTCGACGCACAATGATATTGTTGTGCGCATCCGGCAACAAGCGAACCAACACTTTTCGCCACTCCATATCACGGTGCCAATTACGCGCAATACGTTCCTCCAACCTCACCTTTTCTAGACGTACAGCAGCTTGACGGGAGGAAGAACTTGCTTCAGCAGCAGCTTTTCTAGCACGCTGCAATGTATGCGTGGCAGCATCGTCCAGGGCTGCGATATCTTCAGTGATGGGCAAGTCGTTCTCATGTGTGTCGAGGGAGGATGACTTGCTGGCCGCTGCAGGTTTGAGTGGTGGGATATCGCTCGGCTTGTACAGACGATCATGCACAATAGTTTGCTTCGGTCGACTCGCAGGATCATAGATGAAGGCAAAATCCGGTCCCGGTGGACGAATGACAGCTTCGAGTGCGCGCAAAAAACTCGTATGCTTCGGCTCAATGAGTTGCTGAGGCTCCTTACCATCCTGCTCTGCTATGCCAATTGTTTGAGAGCGTCTGAATGCCTTGGAAGGTTTCTTGATCTGTTTGACTCCTTGCGCATGGCCTGTCGGCGCTGCAGTATTGGAGCCACTCTGTGGCTTGAGGTAGTTGCTAATCGCATCGAGCACCGTCGAATGCGAATGCTGCTCTGCCGCCTCGCTTGGGGACTTGTCAGACACGGCTGTGCTTGCATTCGATTCCGGTGCACTGCCAAGTTCATCAGTCTTGACCGCGCCTTGAGAGACTCTCCTGATGAGCGAACCAACGCCTCGAACGGCGCCCGTCAGTGATAGCCTTGAAGGATCCCTGGTTTGAACCGCCTCGCTAGGCTCGATGGGCGACGACGAGGCAACGCTGATATCTGGGCCAGCACTCACAGGTGTCTGTATGGTAGCATCATGGTCAGATGACTCGGGGCTAGAATCAGATTCGCTGAGCTTAGGCAGTGTTTGTGATTGAGCGACGCCAGCCGACTCATGCTGAGCATGCGTAGCTTCCATGCCTTCCCAGTCGAGGAAGAACAGTGAAGATGTTCGTAATGGTACAATGCCATCATTCTCGATATTGGCATATACCGTCCGCCGCTTGAAGAGCGAGATGGCGCGTCTGCACGGCGACTCATCCTCCGACAATAGCCGCAGCAAGGGTCTTGTGGCACGAACTTTGGCTGGCCCACTTGTAGATTTTGCCGCTGCATCAGGGCCAGAGTAGCTAGAGTAGGTCCCGAGCGGTTTCACCGTCAATCCCAAGTCTTGTCCCGTCTTGCCGACCACGCCAAAGTCGAGTGCTAGCTTCACATATGCAGGATTCTCGGCCGAGATACCAAGCCAGGGAGTCGCCAGTGTGATGAAGTTGACTGGCTCTAACCCAATATCACTTGCATCCAGAAACCCACCAAATGTCCGATCATGCAGCCAGCCAAGTGCGTAGGTTTGTACAAGACCTCCAAGACTGTGCGCAATGAAGGAAATACGCTTGTACTGATTTGGCTGTCGGTAGATCTGGCCATCTGACTCAAACACCCATCCAGTTTCATTAAGGACCCATTCAGCAACACGTTTGCCGAGCCATCGTACACCACGCTCTGTATTGCATGCATTAGCTGCAAGTCCTTTACACACAGTGCGTCCACCTTGTGCTTTCGAAGTCCTTTCAATCACCTGCTTGAGGTACAGCATGTCAGCTGTCAGATTGGAGTGGATGCCATGCGTCAACACAACAAGATGATCACATAAGTTGCCATCACTGTCGCGACTCAACACGGTAGGTGGTCGCACGACACGAGCTCGAGAGACGTGGTGACCAGCGTAATCACGCTCGACTGGATGCATTTGCCAAAGTGACCAAGTGTCATGGACACGTACCTGTAATCCAGGCGTGACACTCTCCATCGCTTTGCCTGATCGCGCCAGCTTGCGTACTTCAGCTTCATTCCAGCCAAGTGTCACTTCAAAATAAGTCGTCGCACTCGGAGAAAACAAGCTTTGCGATGCAACCTCGAGATGAAAGGTGCGCATTGCTTTGCCTTTAGATTTGTGAGGCTCAATAGGTAATTTTTGCCAACGAGAGCTGCTTGCTTTGACATTGGCATCAAAGTGCGGCCGATGATCGTGTTCCCCGACGGGCGTGTCATGTCTATAGTCGGACTCGTGAATTGCTGTGTAGAGAATATAGGGACCTGCAAGGTACGCTGGTCGCATCAACGCGCTTGTTGTATTCTTGACGCGTAGATGCAGTTCACGCGCATCCTTGGCGTCATCGCCAGATGAGCTGATGCTGTCAATCGTGTTGACGAGCTCATCGCGCTTCACCTCGACATCAAAGTGATAGACCTCGCCGACTTTGACGGATCCCTTGAAGTGGAACATGTCCCAGACAATGCGAGACTATAGCTTCATGATCAAACGCCAGGACGGCTAGATGAGAGAACCTCACGCTGACAGACACAGGCGCAGGTCTTGTGCGTCTTTTGTCTTGCTGCCCGGGTGGTTGCACGCCCAATTTCGAATCAGATGGGCAGCCCAACACACCACGCACAAGGTTGCATGAACTTGCATTGCTACATCATGAGGACCTTGGTGGCCATTTCAAATACTATAACTGACACGTTGCCGTTCATGGATTGTGTCCAACTATGCGGGAATTTTCACAACGAAGCGGCCCTGTACCTGGCCAGCTGCCATCTTGGTGAAGCACTCCTGAAGCTTATCGAGTGGCTCAACCGTGACTGTAGGCTTCACTTGACCGCGGGCACAGAATGCAAGGGCCTCGATAGCATCCAGACGCGTGCCAACAGCAGATCCGCGGAGACGCAGGTCCTTGTAGATGATGCCTTCCACCTCAACATCGATTGGCGTGTCGGGGCCTGGTATACCAACGCAGACGACTGTGCCGCCCGTTCGTGGCAGCGACATGGCAGACTTGTATGACTGTCGAGCAGCGGATGCCACAATGAATGCGTGAGGACCCAGCCCGTCCGTGGCAGCCTGTGCAGCTTCCGTGACATTCTCCTTGGTAAAGTCAATAAACACCTCAGCACCAAGGTCCTTGCAGAGCTTGGCCTTGTCCGTGGCATCGATGGCAATAACGCGGAATCCCATCGACTTGGCATATTGGATACCTAGGGAGCCGAGACCACCGCCACCGCCGGCAATCGCGACCCACTGGCCGGCCTGCAGTCCCGCAACCTTCAATGCTTTGTAGATGGTCACACCACCGCAGAGCAGCACACACTGTTGTCAGTCGTTGTTCTCTTTGATCGATTGGAAGCTTACAGCATCTTCAGGGGCCAAACTTGCTGGGATTGGAGTCACGTAGGATGCAGGCTGCACAGCGTACTGCTGGAACGTGCCATCCACGGTACCACCATTGACTGCAGCACTCGTACAGAACGCATCACGGCCAGACAAGCAAAGCTCGCAAGACTCGCAGCACGAGGAGATCCACTTGCTGCCCACGATATCACCCTCTTTGACTTGAGTGACGCCGGCACCGAGCTTAACAACTTTACCAACACCTTCATGGCCACCGACGCGACCCCTGTGTCGTGTTAGCAATGTGATTTTGACAGAGGTTTGACTGGACGTACTCGTAGATTGCAGAGTCAAACATGGGCCAATGGTGGCACATGAGGGAGAGGTCCGAGTGGCAGACACCCGAGTGGCTGTACTTGATGAGAACTTGTCCTGGCCCTGGCTCTGGGACCTCGAGATCCCTGACTTCGATGCCAATCTCGCCTGGCTTGTTGTAGACTGCTGCTTTGTTTCCGCCCATTTCTGATTGATGTTTCTGAGTGTGTATTGGCTTCAAACCTTGGATGATACTCTCTAGTATGCTACGTCTACGCTGCTTCCCCACACTTCTCTCTCGGCGCCGGCGACACCCCCGCAATTTTCCAGTTGAGGCAGTTTAGGGCCACCACCCATTCAGATGGAGACACTCACTCAATCCGCGATGCTTGACCAATGCTTGCTGATGCCTATATACCCCCTATTTCACGCCAGACCTTGCTCCAATTCAGCAGCAAAGTCAAGCAAGCTCTCGCTATCCGATGCAGCCGATACGCCATCCTCTTCAACCATACCCTGCACAGGCTTGTGGACATCCAAGTCTGGCCGCTCAGGACTGCTTCCAGAGTCTGCACGCATGACAGACCGCGCGAGACCAGATTTTCGCATCTGTGCCACTTTCTTGCGTTTGCTCAAGGGCGATTGAAGGTGCAATTCATCAGCACTTGGGTCACTCACCTGATCTGACAATTGGCGCTTGTGCTGCTTCGTCGGCGTGCGTTGATTGCTGCGAGCCTGCGGCGGACGTTTCCGTGGTGATGAGGATGAAGAGTATTTTGAACTGACGCTTGCATCAGATTCATCCCCAGAGACAGAAGTGCCGTCTGACAGCTCTCCCAGAAAGTCCGCCATTTCACCTTCCATGTCGCCCCAATCCATATTCTTGGCTGTTTCGTCAATCAGTCTATCAGTCTCGCCGTTGTCGGTATCAAGAGTTTCTGCCTCGCTCACCTCGCCTGGCTCATCAAATTCAAGCTCCGGTAGTGGTACATCGGGTGCCTCTGGATCGAGCTGATACGGCTGTTCCGGCTGCCGTTGGAATCGCTTGGTTGATTCAGTTAGCCATCCCATATACACCACTTTGATCCATGGATACTGTTTCCCAAGTTTTGCCTTTTCCGTCAAATTGCGCAGATGGATCTTATCACCCACAATGACATGCGTTGGCCGACCCTTCGAGCGCGCATCCAGTACGCGAGCCCCAAAATCAACCGCCAGCCGACCTTGCCATTCTTGCCGTGGATCACGATGATCGCTCATCAGGCCGCTGAAGGTAATGACGCAGCCCTTGAGGACCTGTCGCTTCATTTCCGATAAAATCAACTTCACATCTGCCGTTGCCGCTGCGTTTCGCCGTGATTTGTGTTTTGGCTTCAGATTGGCCAATGCACGACCTTTACCCATCTCCGCCATGTGCTCACTATATAACGCATAGAAGCGTTCGTGCACTTTTCGCAATGTCTGTTCCACATATTGCAATACATCATCATTATCGTTCAAAACCGGTCGTCCTGTATGTTGCGGCTGCGCATCTTGAGCACGAGACAACGGTCGCATCTCTACTTGTGCCTCAAGCGTTGCTTGTTGCGCATCTGCCTGGACTGCCAATAGCGCAGGATCCTCAACGAGCGCATTATCCACAAGTGGTGTTGCCGGTGATGCTGGATCTGCAGTAGGAGACGCAGCGAGTGCTTTCTCTTGTGCATCTTGTTCATCCAGGGGTGCAAGGAAGCTGCTGTTGATGTCACCCGTGCCGAGGAAGAATTCGAAGGGATTCACCTTGATGAGGTTCTGGCACCATTGCCAAACATCACCACGATCATCCATAATAACCACCATATTGGTGTCTACCGGAAACAACCTGCTGACGGACTTTTGCGTATGGCTGCCATTCTCATCTCTGCTCAAGATGCGGCTTCCAAAGAAATTCCCCTGTGGATCAATAATACTCGCAATCTTGAGAGCATATGGTTTTGTGCCCATCGTGTAGATGTGCATTTCATAACGGCGGGTGATGCTTTCAAAGAAGGCCTGCAAACCAGGTCGCGGTTTGACGTAGTACACGGGTGCACCAGGGCCTTCCTCTGCAATGCGAAAATGATGCACATCTCTGAGTGCTGCATGATTCGGATTGCTCTCGTCCTTGAGCCATTCACCAACGGTTGGGTCGACGGTTGTTTGAATGACACACTGATCGAGGTCCACGATGAGCGACAGCCGTGATGTCTGCAGCAGTCGCTTGGTTGTCTCTCTTTCGAGACGCGCTGCTTCGCCATATGAAACAGTCAGGCCCAGGTCATCATGCGACATGGCGACCGTCGCGCGCTCTGCATCATTGATGCCGAGAAAGTCGCCTGCAGTGAGGTCTTTCCCGCAGTTGGCGCACATGCCGCGATACTGTACCTGATGTACACATGGTTCAATCACTGAGAAGAGCTTGTCCCTGTCATTAGGCTCTGGCTTGCAAATAGATACCTTGCTTACCGTGCGCTGCGTATAATATCGCCTTGCTCAATGAACCACTCGAGTGCCTGACCGTCGATGGGACTATCGAAGCTCTCGACAAAGATCCGCGGTACCTCCTTATCTGTCCCATCATCCTGGCTCTCAACGGCAGTGCCTGTGAATTGAAAGGTAAAGACTGGTTGAAATTTACGGATCGCTGCACCGAGGGGCGCATCAATCGAGAGGACTGTGAGTGGGTAGCGAAGGCTGAGCGTACCTGTGACGACGGTTGGATCTTGAGAGCTCATGCGCGCATGTTGCGAATGTAAATATGGTCGTGGATTGTTGTCTGTTTGGTTGTAGATGGCGCATTGTTGTGAGGTCATGTCGAGCAACTGCGGGACATTTCAAGAAGTGCTCAGATGAGGTGCATTTATGTAGAGTACAGTGTACGACAGGAAGAACGGGACAAGGAAGCAGATCGCTGGCCATATATGACTCGGCAGAGTACAGTACACGTCAAGCAAGGCACACAACAGTTTATAGAAGTGATGGAATTCCTATCAAACAGGATATCTAAGCCTTGGCCATGTAGGTAAGACCGCTGCGAGGTTAGCAAGACGTTCAAAATAGTAAGAAGAATAAACATACCACTTGCCACAGTACTGACGGTCCTTGTGGGTGGCCATGAAGACACCGGCACCGCACGAAGGAGCAGGGCACTCACGCCTGAGACGCTGGATCTTGCCCTCACCATCGACCTTGTAGTACTTGAGCACGGCCATCTTGACCTTCTTGCGCTTGTGCTTGATCTTCTTTGGGGTGGTGTAGACCTTCTTCTTTCGCTTCTTGGCACCACCACGCAGAGTGAAGACGAGCTGGATGGTGGAAGCCTGCTGGATGCTGTAGTCGGCAAGGGCCTGACCATCCTCGAGCTGCTGACCAGCAAAGATCAAACGCTGGCCCTCGAGTGGGCAGCCGACTTGTGTGGCGACATGTGCCTTTGTGTCGAGGACAGAGGCCTCGCTTGCGACATTGAGTGCGAATGTGCTGTCTCCCTTGATGAAGACCTGCATGACTGACTGCTTACTATCGAGTCTGGAGTCGAGTCCTTGTAAGCTGCTGCTGGTTGGAGGAAGGGCTGCGTTCTGGTTGCTGCTGGCTTGTGTCTGTTGCCCTTCCACAAATTTGTCTCGTGTGACTGCTGCTGACTGCTCGCTCGGCTAATTTTGGCTGGTGAAGAGAAATGCGCGACTGAGAGACTCACAGTACATTGTACCTCACTGTATTCACTTGTAGAACGCAGAACATGCCATGTACAGACTACCACGCTTCTTATGCCCAGCTCTCTCCTCAAGAACACTCCGGACACGGCGTCCACCAGCTCGGCCTCTCTTACTGCAAAACATAGACAAGCTAGAGAGCTACGTCAAATCGCTTGAGAAGAAGGTACAGAAGCAGACTGTTGCTGCGAAAAAGGCAGCAGAGCCTGAGGAAATAGACCAAGAATCTGCACTAGCCATGTATGCGTCTCTCGCAGACAAGGCACAGACTGCACAGCCGACAGCTGCTCAGCTGCCTGCCATGTTACGCACTACAATGCAGCTGGCTGAGTCTGCAGACCTCAAAACGGTCGATTGGGGTCGGGCCGTGTCGCATTTGATCAGTGGTGACGATGCTGCACGTTTGAGCACAACAGACCTCAACGGCATCCTGCTTGCCATGCCAGCTCGAGCTCGTCTTTCTGCTGGAGAGCGCCTGCTTGCTGTCACCACATGCAGAAGGGATAATCTCTCCTACGACCTCATGATGGATGCGCATGCCTCGCTCAGTCAAGTCCCACAGGCACTTGCAGCTTTTGATGCTTTGCAGAAAGCAGGCCTCACGCCAACGCAGTATTCATACGCACATCTCATGAAAGCCTTTGCGAAGACGAGTGACGTCGAACGTGCAGGAGCGCTATATAAGCACATGCAAGCTCGAGGCATTGAAGCCAATCTGGTCACCATCACGACACTCATCCATTGCTGCATTCGAGCCGGCAAGACGGAACGCGCCTTTTCTATCTTTGATGCGCTCAAGTACCGTGCCGCCAATACAGCACCAGATATTCACACCTATACACTCATGATTCACGCGTGCGCAAAAGATAAGACACAATCGGCTGAGCGAGCCTCTGAGCTCTTTGAAGAGCTTGCTGAACGTGGTCTTCAGCCAACGAGGGCTACCTTCAATGCGCTCATCCACGTCTATGCCACTAGACGCGACTACTTCGCACAAGCTTGGAAGATGGCTGAACTCATGAAATCCAACCAGGTCGACCTAGACAAAACTACTTGGCACTCTCTCCTGGCAGCTTGTGCCATGAACAAGGACTTGACACGAGCCAGAAAGCTTGTCCGTGAACTTGAGGTGATTGGCAAGCAGCAGCCCCTTTGGGCGCCTGATGAGAAGACGTATCAGCTCTTATTCAGGACCTATGCTGGGGCCGCCGTGAAGAAGAGCAGAGTCGCAATTGACGAAGCAACGCTCGGAGATGCGGGGGATGCGCAGTCACTCGTGCAGAAAGACTTAGCCGTTGCGTGGATTGAGCAAATGCCCTTCACGAGCAACGATGTCCTCGAAGAGAGCCGTCGCGTCATGGCATACCTCCAGCAACTTCACCCGGAGTATCTCTCGACACAGCTCATCGACACTTATCTCACCATCGCCATTCCTTACAAAGCATTTCAGCGCTTCATACAAGACTGGCAGACCCTGTATGCAGATCTCGAGCGCAGTCGCTTCTCCTTCCAAATTGCACTTCAAGCAGCGTATGCTTTTCGTAACTCTGCCTTTCTCAACCAAGTCTGGGCAGAGCGAACAGCATGGCTTGCAAATACCGCCAACAAACATCTGAGGCATGATCAAGAGGCTACTAAGCTCTACATTGAGGCGCTGGCTCGCTGCGATCGCCTGGAGGAAGCGGTGGATATCTTGGCCGATGCACGAACACATTACCGATTCACCAAACCAGACCTACGCTGTTTCCAGACCAAAGCCATGCAGCTGGCAAATGAGGATGCTGTCCTCCTGTACAATACCATGTTCCCGCCCATCTCTCGTCGTGATGACTATCGTGGATGATTCTAGCATGAGCATCTGTCTTTAATTACAATTTCGCATAGCGCAGCATACAAGCATACCGTCTCATTCTACTGAAGTGACCCATGAAGGTCTGTATCCTCGGCTTTGATCTCTAGTCATGCTCGCTTGACATTCGCGCCTTCATCCATGCACAATTCCTTTGAATTTTGTTACAAACAGTGTGGGCGCGCAGACAAACCTGTTGCTCACACTGAATCACTATCAGAGCAAAGTGCTCCTCCCATTTTCGTTCCGTTCGAGTGGTGATAATACGCCGCTCCAGCTCTGCAATGTCGGAACTGATATCATGCTCCTTCAGCACGGATGCGTTTCGATTCCTTCGCTTTTCCACAATGTAGCCCACGCGCAAAGATCCAATTACGTTCAGAGGGAGGGAGCGGTGCATTGGGAGAGGCAACTTGTTGTTGAGAAAATCCCAAGCATCAATGACATTTCGGACCGGATCCAGAATCGCATCCCAGGCTAAGTCTTGCAGGGGAGCCGCTGGGAAGTAAAACATGATGATGCAAAGCGACATCATCATGGCTGAGATGCTGCCGTCGTTGTCGATGAAGAACAAGTCTTCAATGTCTGTATCATCCTCATCCGCATCCTCAGCATTCCCCGGACCCACAGGTATTCCGTCATGCAACGTAATTGCCTTGATCAGGGCGCGCCCGTTGATCTCCAACCATCGCAAAGCTCCATGGCTCTTGGACAAGTCTCGCGCCTCCGCCCAGAGACTCAAGCGATCATGGCGATTGTTGGCCAGGGCGAAGCCATATCGGGCCAGAAGGACATCATTACCACAGTCGCCATAGGTATTGTAGACTTCAGACCCAGCGTCGACGGTGCGCGTTGTAACGAGATCGCAGAGGTCATCCGAGTTGTTGTCGAGAGAGACGGTTGAGGAGCCGCTGTCAGACCATGCGCCTATCGACTCAGCGTCGTCGCCCATCTCGTTGTCCTGACCATGGTCGCTGCCCATCTCAGCGTCGCTTGGCATCTCTGCATGAGCGCAGCCGTCGGCCTCGCCGCATACTTCGCACACCTCGTACTGCGTCGTGAAGTGAACGTGCTCGTCGAGCGTATGGTCAAGCATATCGGCAAAGGGACACAAGGCGAGGTTGTGAAATGCATCGACTTCAAAAGCGCGTGACCCAACAATACTCATGCCGTAGCAAAATGACTCAAAGGTCAACGTCCCGACAAATTCTGACAGCAATGCATCATGAGACTTTAGGAATGGCACTAACTCTGACTTGAACATGTGCTTGAAATCTGACAAGGTGGTGCCGCCGACGACTTGGACTTCTGTGCCTCGCAAGAGGTGTCTTTGAGACTCTGTCCAAAGCTTCGATATCGGTACCTTTTCAGGCATCATAGCTATATAAGCATGCCAAGGACTCTCTGGGCCCAAAAACTTCTCGTAGAGGAAAGCCAGACACACGGCGACCATGTCACCAAGATCGCTTGACACGAGTAGGTTGGCGATGGCACATGTCTGAGGTGACAAGAGACACTTCTTGGGTACGCGCATAACAATCGCATCCTGCTGAATGCTCTTACGAGCAAATACACCATATCCTGCTTTGACGGCATGCTTTTGTATGTCGAGTGAAGGATGAATATAAATCCCTTGATCGGGGTGCTTCAGCCATGACTTGAACTTATTGAGATTTGGAGCATCTTTCATAGGCTATGAAAGCAGTCGATAGAGTCGATCAAGCGATGCGGATAGATTCCAGCAGAAAATGCAGCGATGGTAGCTCGTTATGCAGCGATTTTTACTCCACGGCACTCGTTCTCGTGCCAAAATCCGCCGACTGAAAAGTTGCGTCGTTGATACCCAAGATCCATCTGAAGGCAATTTTGTGTTGCGACGGCGAGAGTTGACCGCGAGAGCAATTGTAGGATGCGACCGCGTCTAGCAGTCCGAGTCATGCATCCCTCTAGCTCATGATCCTGCGGCGATTCGCTTCTACAGCAAGCCATGTGGAGTCCAATGAGTCCTTCTGGGAGGCGCTGCAATCGGCGACCAAGAAGCGCATTGTTCATCCCATCAAGGCAAGCCAACTCATGACAAAGCGCCTCGATGCCGGATTCCCTCCACCAGAAACTGTCCCGAGAGACCTGCAAGCGCTGCGGAGTATCATTCAGGAGAGCATCAGGGCAGGACGGAGCACACAAGCATATGCGCATATCGACATGGTAGAAGAACGCGGGCACATCAGTCGGTTCGATCTTGTTGAACCGATAGCTGATGACTACATTCGGTGTCTCCTGAGCGTCAAAGATGCCAGAGGACCAGTTGAAGGGAAACAAAAGCCAGTATCTGATCTGGTGGTGCGCAAGTGGGCTTTGATTGAAGCAAAAGTTTTTGTCGCGAAGCTCGATCAGCTAGGCAAGGCATCGAGCATCTCACCAGCCCTGTACGACGATATAATACAAAAGATGGATGAGCACGGCATCGCTATCATCAACCCTTCGAGCGTCTTTCATGTCGCCGTACGCAATAAGATCGCATTGAATGTTCGCAGCTGGAACGTGCGCCTCAAATTGCTGGCCAATAAGGCAGATGGCGCGAGCCGTGTATTCAAACGCTTTAAGCAAATGACAGCTGAGAACCACCCCATTAATGATGTAACGATTGCCATTGTGCTCAAGGCGCTTAGTAAAGATCCAGCATACTTTGATGAGGCGTACCGGGTACTGGCGACAGCCAAGCAGCTCAAAATATGGAATGTTTTTATTGCAACTGAAGAATTGCATCTGCTCAAATTACGGTACAAGCACGCTGAACTGATTGCGCGATACACAGAGTATTTTGGCAACACCCTGCTGATGCAGCTTGGCTTCGTCAGTTTGCCCAAGGTTGCTTCTGTAAGCCAGCAAATTGCGCCATTACTACGACCTAGCAACGAGACCATCAGCCTTGTACTGCACACACTCGTCAAGCTCAATCCGGACGCGGAGAGTTTGGCCCGTCTCTATGCTGGGTTTCAGCAAATATGCAAACAGCGGACCGAGCTGACAATGGACCAGTATTGCCTGTCCATCTTTGTGCGGGCGTTTTCCAAGCACGAATCGCAAATTGATCGGGCAATAGAGATTTTGGAGTACATGCGGCAAGCTGAGCGGCGTCCATCCGTGTTTGCCTATACACACGTCATCGAAGGCCTCTGCAAGTCTGGAGCAGTAGACACCGCAATCAAGGTCTTGCTGTACATGCAGCACGACGGAGTCAAGCCTGATGCATATACGTGGACATGTTTGATTCGCTTCTACGTCGAGGCTGGGGACTATGCAAAGGCTCGCTCAATCTATGCGAAGATGCGCAAGCTGCACTGCAGACCATCAGATGTAACGATGCAGGTCATGCAGAGAATACCAAGAGTGTAGAATCAATTCAGCCGTAAGCTTGATTTATCTTAGCTGTAGCTGACTTTGATGGATCAGCTTCCGTGGTGCGCTTTCGACATTTAAAATTCGCGCCGCGCGACGCAGCAGCTGAAATTCGAGACAATCGCAAGAAGAACGACTAATGGTTGTACTAAGTAGCCTTGGAAGAATGGACTCGAGCAAGAGGTGAATCTGTTTCATCAACGCGCAGCTATGCCAAAAGCTCATGCTTTGACGGCATATGAGCTCGAACGAGCGGAACGTATCGCTGAGAATGCTCGACTGCTCGCGTCCCTTGGTCTTAGTCTGGAACCAGGCGCGAAGGCCAAAGCAGCCACGCCAGCTAGGCCACCAAAGAAGAGATACAGGTCAGTATCAACGGCAAACAGTCGTGCAGAGTCTGCACCGCCGCGGAAGCGTCAAATGATACGGCCTACAAGACAAAATTGGGATAGTGGTAACTCTGATTCTGAAGATGAACTAGTGTCGCCGCCCAAGGTTGCAATCAAACGAGATGATGAGGTGCGTTTGTGTCGTATGTGTCGCCAGAGGCTCTCTCACGCAAGATCGATCACACCCGATCTGCTCGAGGGCGATGTCATTGGTTACGACCGTGGCCTTTGTGGATCTTGCCAAGAGTCAGCTCACGCTGGGGAACAGCCGATGGCCGATCGCGCAGGCTCAATGACCAGCACGGAGCTTGACTATAAAGATGCCTGGCGGCCTCCCAGTAAGTCTGTTGCACCTTTCCGCAGCTGGCAAATGCAATACCAGTCCGATAGGCAGAGTCGCGAAAGTTCAATGTCTGTTCAGAAGAATGAGCTATACGTGCCTAATCCAGAAGACGAAAGCGAGCTGGACTCTCAAGAGTCTGATGAGAATGAAGAGGAAGAACTTGAGATCGAGGCAATATCAAGTTGCAAGATAATCAACCGCGAATTACACTTTCACACAAGTTGGAAGGACCGCGCGCCGTCATTCGACACTTTCCAGCCCTTTGAAGACGTGGACGACACTCTTGCATTGGAGGCATTCCTGCAAGACGACCCACAATTGGATTTCCGTGGCAAACGGTTTGCCTTATCTGCTGTTCTGTCCTGGCGAGAAAGTGGATGCATGATGGACAGGCTAACGCAGGCCACACAAGGTAAAGCAAGTGTCAAGATGAGAGTCAAGAGCCAACTCAAGCATGGATGATCGTGCTACTGTGCACACTGTCCACGACATTCGTTAACTCACCGCCGTTGAAATTCCATCTCATGCATGTTGTTGTCAAGTCTGTCAAATGATGCCCAGGTGACGGATCATCAAGTGGTGCCCCGGCGGCAATTGACAAAGCTGCGACACAAAAGAAGGCTACGCATGCGTTTTCCAAGCATCATGCAAATTTGTTTGCGTCATTGAAGTGGTCTCTCGTGCTCTCACCAGGTTCATGGACGACGAGCCTATCCGCGAAGATATCAGACGAAGGACCTGCGAAAAGTATCGGAGCTTGACCATTCAGCGCGGCGAAGCTGTTCTTTGCGTCAACTGAAGGCAAGATATGCATTAGACACTCTTCGACTCTTCGCGTTTGCACGCACGAGCAAGATCAACTTCGTCATGTGCGAAGCCAAGCGTCAACACTCAATCAACAGCTGCAAGAGACAAGAACTTGACGAGAATAGTTCCAATTGATATATGAGCTTGATGCTGATGCCAAAGTTTCATACGCAAATTCAAATGGGTGGGTCCAGGGGTGGAAGGCGACAACATGATCAAATGAGGACCTGCCTGCGTCCACCTAGATGACACTAGAGTAATACTAGTATGCGTACTCAGCCGTACTGTCCTCTAGCCATCCATAAAAGTCTCAATACTACCCCGCCACGATCCACCCCTCAGCTCAAGTTCCCAAGTCATCGGACCAAATGCCGTTGAAAATTAGCCGGGATCGATCTGCCAGATGGGGGCTTAGATTCTGTGACAGGTCACAAAGAAGCTTTTCGCACGCTAGAATTGCTTTATTGTCTCGGCCCCCCGGCTAGCGCTATACGTATCAATATTGCAGTACCGAGGCAGAGCAGCGAGAATATACTGGGCTCTTAGCTTTCAAGAGGCGAACAATCTACTATGAAGACCAAAAATGCCTAGGGCTTCAACGGTTGGCAAACGTGATGTGTTGTGCTCGTGTCAAGTCTTTTGAAGCTCGAAAGCCTACATACTGCATGCAGTGCACTGCGGCCCTGTCGCCCGTCATGGCCGTAGTCGTGTGAGCAACGGTCATGGGTGCAAGCCTGAATCAAATTGACAAACAGCCCGGCAAGTGAACGGCTTTGATCAGGTGCCATGATTTTGACTGCCAGCTCGCTAGAACCTATAGCTAGTAGCTAGTAAGCGAATATGAGGTACTGGCTTCGACATCAAGTGCTTGTCAGATCCGTCACCGCTTGTAGTGTCAAGCACATGGAAATGAAAAAAAAGGAGCTCGGCTTGAGATTAGAGAATGAGTTGTGGTGGCCGCGGCCCCGGATCTGCTGACGAGCCTGACATGTCCAATAACAAGCATAGTGATGATTCACGCTTACGTGCGCAGCGCAGTGCCACAGTCCTAGTGCACTTTGCACAGCATGAAGCTTCGATACTGAGTTGCAAGTGGAAACTTGGCAGCTTTGGTAGAGCCTCACTGTAGAGTTATCGAGCCTCTGGCCTAGCAGCTGAGGCACCTTGACAGGTCCCGTTATTTCAGCCTACAATTGCAAGGACTCTGAGTGAAGTATCAAAACGAATGTGCTTGAGCTACCTGAGTCTGCTTACTCAGAGCTGCGATTATGTCACAGCTTGCAAGCATAACGCTGATGCACAGATGCAGCACAAGATAATTACACTCAGTGACAGTCACTGACACTGACACGCTCGTGTAATTTGGTAAATTGGCAGTTCGCCTGGCGTAGCATCGGGCTGACCCAAATTGCACGCTGGGGATCTTTCGAATTGCTTGATTGGCTTCGGCTCCATATGCCAGACTGCCACCAAGGGCGAAAAATCTGTAATGGGAAGGGAGCGAGCAGGCCAACCGGGGTCAGCTACAAGCAGCTTGGAACTGGGAAGCAGGTCGCCTCGATCCCAGTCTCAGACTCTCAGTATATAACAGGGTCAGTATCGCCTGACCTTCGGCCTTTCAAGACCCCTTCTCCCTTTCCACATCGCCACACCCTCCCCCCTTCATCACCGCCTACCCCCCTTCACCCCTGACAGTCAAATTCTTCACCTCTCGACCCACACACACCACGATATAGCCATGGCAGCAGCTTACGAAGTATTTCCTATGCAGACAGTAGTCCAGCCCTCTCACGAAGCGGTCGAGGTTGCTCACAAGACCGGCGAGAAGAACAAATTCGGCGATGAGACCATCGAGGTAGACTCCATCACCACCCGTGATGGTGATACTGTTCGCAAACTTCAACCCAGACATGTTGCCCTCATCGGTATCGGTGGTACCATTGGAACCGCCTTGTTCGTTGCCATTGGCTCTGCATTGACCGCTGGCGGCCCAGCCAGTTTGTTGATTGCTTTCATCATCTGGTCGAGTGTTATCTGGGGAGTCAATAACGCCATGAGCGAAATGGTCACCTGGCTGCCCATCAATTCTGGATTCATTCGTTTGGCTGGTAGATTTGTCGACGAGGCTCTCGGTGTTGCAGCTGGCTGGAACTTTTTCGTCTGCGAGGCTGCACTCGTGGCTTTCGAAGTGACAGCCTGTTGTGTTATCGTCCGGTTCTGGGATGTGGATGGCTCTATCCACAAAGCCGTCTGGATCGCCATTATCCTCGCTCTTTACAGTCTCTTGAATTTGAGTAAGTTGGTCATATTGTCATATAACGACGCTAACAATTTAGTCACCGTTGAATACTACGGAGAAAGCGAATTCTGGTTCGCAATTGGCAAAGTGCTTTTGATCACTGCTCTTATTTGCATGACCTTTGTTCTGATGGTCGGTGGAAACCCCAAGGGAGATGCATTCGGCTTCCGTTACTGGAAGAATCCAGGCGCCTTTGCGGAGTACATCGAGAAGGGGTCGATGGGACGATTCCTCGGCTTCTTCCAGTGCTTGGTCACTGCCTCTTTCGTTATTGCTGGTCCTGACTATCTTTCTATGGCTGCTGGTGAAGCCATCAACCCACGCAAAACCATGCCCGAGGCCTACCGCGTTGTCTTTGCCCGTCTCGTGGCATTCTTCGTGCTCGGCTCGCTCGCTGTTGGCATCATTGTGCCTTACAACGATCCCTCCCTCCTCAAAGCTATTGGCGACGGCAAGCCTGGTGCAGCCAAGTCGCCATATGTCATTGCCCTGACTCGTCTCGAGGTCCCGGTACTTCCGCATATCATAAACGCAGCCGTCTTGCTCTCCGCCTTCTCTGCAGGAAACTCTTACGTGTTTTGCGCTTCTAGGACGCTCTACGGTCTTTCTCTGGAAGGCAAGGCCCCTCGCATCTTCACCAAGTGCTCGAAACGCGGTGTTCCATACAACTCGGTCATTATGGTTTTGGCCATTGGTCTGCTTGCCTTCCTGTCGGTCAGCAAGAACGCCAACATTGTCCTGACCTGGTTCGTCAGTATTGTTACCTCTTCGCAGCTCATCAACTTTGCCATCATGACCTTCACCTACCTGCGTTTCTACAAGGCGATGGAGGTCCAGGGCATCTCTCGTTCAGAGCTTCCTTACAGGTCTCGTTTCAACCCTTACACGGCCTACTACTCTCTGACAGCCATCACTTTGATGATCTTCCTCCAAGGATACTCTGTCTTCATCAAGGGTCAGTGGGACGTCTCCAACTTTTTGTTCGCCTATTTCATGGTCGGTGTCACGCCGGCCATCTATCTCGTGTGGAAGCTCGTCAAGAGGACAAAGTGGCTTGCTCTTCGCGATGTCGACCTCTTCACCGGCAAGAAGGAAATTGACGAGGACGAGCTCATGTGGAAGGAGCTCGAGGCTGCTGGTAAGCTCCACCAGGGCAAGGCTCGCAAGGGCTGGAGTCAAATTCGCAAGTTCCTCTTCTAAAATGATAATTTGGTCTTGTAACTTGAATCCATATATAGCAATTTTGTCCAGTGTGCTTCGTCCAACCTCTGTCATGCGAGTCAGGAAGTTGATTCGTTTCTACAAAAGTACAAGAACATATAAATAACTAAACATGCTCACGGAATTCCGGTTGTTCCAGCTTGCCTGAGCCTCCAGAATGATGACGATTACTCAAGAAACGACCAAGTCGAGTACCGCCAAATGCACCGATCTCTTCCTCTGTTTCACTCATGTGTCGATCGCCACTTCGGTGTCTGTGAATGGTCGGGTTCGGGGACACGTCGCCTGGAGTCTCGTTGAAGTGCTTAGCTTCGTGTTCGTCTGGGTGCGAAAGGTGGCCCTCTGCAATGTGAGTCATCGTATCCTGATATGTTAGTAGGCAGCACGTAGAACGCTTGATTGTGATGGTTACCTTCATGACAAATTCGTAGTAAGCCACAGAAAATAGCGTAGCAGGGACATTGACAAGGATACCGATCCAAGAATAAGACTTGTAGGTGAAAGCATCGGTTGAGAGGAAGGCCGCTGCTACCATGCGTGTTCCTAAGTCTCTGGCTAAATTGGTGCTGATGGTGATACTTGCAAAGCCAATGACCATTGCTGTATAAGCGAGTCCGATAGCCCAAGGGGCGGATGCTGGAGCGATGAACGGGTTGGCAGGGTCGAGGACACTCCAAATGACCATGCCCAAGAAGGCATCCACAAAGAATTCCACAAGGAAGAGGTAGCCAATAGTCTGGTCCGGCAGCGGGTACGCGCACAAGATGCCAATGAGTGTACTCTTCTCAACGCCACCAGCGAGTGCAGCTGCAAATTGCTGATGCCAGATACCGTAGATCAAAAGACCAGCCAAGAAGGCTCCAAAGATTTGAGCGAAGATGTAACGTATGGCCTTTTTAATCGGGAACCCCTGAAACAAGACAAAAGCAACAGTAATGGCTGGGTTGAAGTGGCCACCGGAGGTTGAGGCAGAAGTGATGATGGCGAATGCGATACCAAAGCCAAAGGCAAATGCGACATTCAGGAGACTGCCTAGCACGGCAGCAGGTGGTGCAGCTGCAGATTCGGCCGCATTGATGATGGCAAAGGTTTGCGATGCTGTTGCTGCGACTCCAGGCAAGACATAGAAAAAGACGCCTGTAGCTTCGGCTGCCATTTCACGAAGGAATTTGGGTCGACGACGTTCAAAGGCCAGTCTAGCGGCACTCGCTGGTGGAGGTCTGACGACGCGTCGTGTAATGTGCTGCTGTGCGGCCTCAGTGACACCGAGCTCCATCTCGCCAGTGTACCGTCTTCGCAAGTCTTCAGTATCAGCCATGTTGAAGTAGAAATTGACTGCCGGCAAGCTCTGAATCCTGTCGCCCCCGGATAATGGGGTGAAAGAAGCTTTTAAGCTTTTCCAACACGCCTAATGGAGATGCCAAGCTTCCCCATCTTTGTGCAATTCAACCCAGTTCTATGCGTCATGCCTTGCATTGGTGGTGGCACGAAAGGCCGAGTAAAGGCTGTTCCCCGGACTATCCGTCGTGCCATGTTTGACCCAGAGCCCGGCAGAAGCGGTAATGGTCCTGGAGATCGCTCGGGAGAAGTGTCGTTGCCCAAGCCGGGATGAACTTTTTGGTGGTGGGTCGTGGGCAAGTAAAGGCGATCGACCGCGATGACGCTGCACCGGCGGTGAAATTGACCGAGGGCGCGATGAGTAACGGGACTCGGCAAGAAAGATGTGCAGTGCCAGACTGCCAGTGTGTACATGAATACCCGGCAAGCCCAGATATAACGAAACCTCCAAGCGAGTCGTCCATTTTTCGTATCATCATGGCATGCGGTCCAAAGCTATAGTCGAGCACGTTTACGGAGTCAATAATGTCGAGGCTCTCATCATCAAAGAAATTGTCTTCTTCGGCTAAGGTTGTCGTACATCATCGGTCGACTGATTGTCTAAGACGAGTACGGAGCGAGTTTGCGTCTCTGCATTTGAGCCTCTTGAGAGTATCACAGGACTGAAATCAAGGAGGGACTGTGGTGGACCGTCATCAATGCGATAGAAGCCGAGCGCTGAAGTTTGTCTCGATCTAAAGAAGAAAGCCAAGATTCACACTAGCAGAGTCGCACAGTCCGACTCGCACTGCTTGCCGATTGTACCTGTGAGTCGTGTCTATCATACACCGTCTTGGCGAGGCCGAACCCGCAATGTGTATGTCATCTGAATAGTATTACCTCTAGAGCTCATACAAGTCTCGGAACTCTCTGGTACAATGTACTGCGCGGAACTTGCATTGCTTGACCCCTTGGTTACATGCTCTGACAACAATACGTCTCCACAATTCTCTGCTTCCTTCTTCTTCGCGCCACAATGTTCTTTCCTTCGCTGCTCAGGGAGCTGATTGCATGCTCGTTAGTCACGTTCATCTGACTTTCGCCCAGTCGCTCTTATGGGCCGTTCGGCTCTGTATCTCAAACATCACGGATGTTAATGCGACCTTTTACATTGACTGATGCGCATGAGGGCGTGGCGGAAATCAATTGAACTCAGTCTAATCAGCTTGATGTACAGCGGTAGTGTCACCTTCGGTATGCTTAGCCTAGTCAGCTGCATTATGGTTATGCTGATGCGGACAAGCCTCTCAAATGCTGCAGAGCCAATCTTGCAACTTTAACGACAACTTCGATGCCATAGCTTTCGCCAGGATTCTCAGTCGATAATTAACTTTACTGCGCAAGTTCACCAGAGTCTTCAAAGCACTTGAGGAATACGCCGCATGACGGTGCGCACAAAGACCGATTGCTGGAGGAACGCTGAAATTGAAGAATGCAAAATGCATAGATGAAGGAGGTAGTGTAGCCACGGGGTCAAAGCAGCTGCAGCGTGAAGCCAAGGCGAGGTCAGAGCAGTGGGAGTGTCAGGAGACGAGCACGATCATGTCCCAGCTTCTTGCGGATAGATATCTGCTCCGGAGACTACTTGAGCAACATTTAAGCTAGATAGCAAGCTAGATAGCCGCTGCAGTCCAGCTGTGATGGGATTTAGCTCTAAAAAAAGCTACGTCGTGCTCAGCTCAACTACTGTCCCCCATAATAAGAGGGAAGCAAAACAGAGAATCCACCCACACAAGGGTGCTCAGACTCTCCACGCCGGACAACGCATAGTGCCATAAGGCTATTTGCTGGTCATAGAAGACACAGCTAGAGTATCCTCAGGTAGCGCCCGTTGACTTTGCTGATGCAGAGCTGTGGTTGGGGGAAGTCATTGGTAGTCCTGGAATTTCTCCCTCTCACGCTGCCAAACAAATTGGAGCTGGAACCACACGAGCGACAGAAACCAAGGCACAGAGCAAGCAAGCATCCAGTACACACCATTGCACACTTGCGCCGCCGACACAGGACTCATTTGAAGGGCCAGCCAACAGCACGACCACCTAGCGCAAAGAGGCGATGGATCTCTCGTCGCTCTCCTCAAATTTGCCTCCCCGGCGCCCACCACCCTCGGAAGATCCAATCAACATTGCGTTCAAGGAGGCTGCCCTTTCCTTGACAACGCTATACAAAGCCTCACAAGGCGCACGCACAGAAGGCTACAAAGATGCCGTGGACGATATGTACAACCTGTTTTGCAACCCAGCTGAAGCGCCGCATAATCAATCGGCACAAGAAACGCTAGACAAGCTCAAACACTGGCTAGAAGAGCGTCGACGGAGATCAGCAGAGTTGGCAGCAGACGAAGCAGTTGCGCAACAGCAACAGGAAGCGGCGCACCTATTTGAGACGGAAGCCGTCCTCCCAGCCTTGACTGGCGCAACGACCTTGCCTCCTGTCGCAGCAACAGGGGCCCGCTTCAATGTGCATCCACACAGCACCCGTCACAGACAACGCACTTCATCTCCGGTCATGCCGCACCGGACGTACCCGCGCGGAACCAACACAGCTGACCGACATGAGCGCCAGTCATCGGAAGAATCAGAGCGTCGCGATCGAGACCGGTCAGGGTCAGCAGTCAAGCGCCGCGTGCTGGGACCCTTTGACAGTCTCAATGAATTTCACAAGCGCGGTCGATTTGGCTAGGATGGCTAAAGACGTTCACCTGCAATGATAGTTCACGATGTTTCACGTCCAACACCTTGCTTTCTTTACAGTCCGTAGCTTACATAGCTTGACACTAATCCACTACATGCATATCCAATCTTCGCCTACTTAGAAGTCTGTGACGCGACCGCCATACGAGTAATCGCCATGCCTCAATGGATCATTCTTGGGACCGCCAGTCTCACCCGTTGTTGGGTTACGCTCGCCCTCAAACTCAGGCTTAGGTTTACGCCGTACGTCTGGATGGAAGTAGACTTGCTGAGAGCTGTCCTCTGCCTTCTTTTGCAAGGAGTTCCATTCCTTTTGGTCCTTTGGAGAGAGCTGTGGTGGCGCTGGTGCAGGAGGTTTGAAACCTGGCTTTGAGCTATTGAAGCGGCATCCACACGCAGCAGAGAGCCTTGTGGTGCGCAGTATAAGAGGGCCTGTTCTTGAGAGCATGATCTAGGCAGTGGTAGCTGTAGGAGTAGTCGCAGTCGTACTTGCTCTCGATCATGTAATCTCGCGGGTGAGCATGCGCCACATTGCGGCTGGAGAATCAGACGACAGACAAAGCCGCAGTCACTCATCCACCAGCAACAGAACATACGCTACTAGCTCTCCTGCTGCTCATGACAGAAGCTCCAAATCCTGCACCGCACTTTGACGAGGCTGCATGCCGCCAGTTTGTAGATAGTCACCGGCAAGCTGAGCAGCCTCGGCGCATCGTCCTCATCACCTCGGGAGGCACGACAGTCCCGCTAGAACGCTCCAATGTCCGCTTCATTGACAATTTTTCTGCTGGAACACGAGGCTCGACCTCTGCCGAGTATTTTATGAAGCATGGCTATGCAGTCATCTTCCTGCATCGTCAATTCTCGCTGCAACCGTTTTCCCGCAAATTCACACATTCCAAGCAGTCCCTGCTGTCGCGTCTCAGCTTGAACAGAGAGTCTGGTCGGGTAGAGATTGCGGATGAACATTTCCACAAACAGCTCGCAGGCGTCATGGCGGACTACGAAGAGTGTGTGGTGCAGAAGAATCTGCTTCACACAGTGCACTTTACGACCATCGACGAGTACCTGTATCTTCTCCGGACCATGGCACTTTTACTGAAACCGCACGGAGTTCAGGTTCTGTTCTACCTTGCAGCAGCAGTAAGCGATTTTGTTGTGCCAGAAGCTCAACTCCCGCACCACAAGATCCAGAGCAGCGGCTCAGGACAAATGACGCTGCACTTGGCAAAAGCGCCCAAGGTGCTGCAAGCGCTTGTAGAGCATGCTTGGGCACCGCGTGCATTCATTTGTAGCTTCAAGCTGGAAACAGACGAAGCGCTGCTCATTCCAAAAGCAAAGGCAGCATTACGAACGTATGGTCATCAGTGTGTGGTTGCGAATATCCTCGATCGCCGTAGTTGGCAAGTGGTGCTTGTGACGGATGGTGAAGCAGATAAAGCGATTGAGCCAGGTCGAGAGACAAGTGAAGACTG
Source organism: Protomyces pachydermus (assembly GCA_003717275.1). Lineage (NCBI taxonomy): Eukaryota > Fungi > Ascomycota > Taphrinomycetes > Taphrinales > Protomycetaceae > Protomyces > Protomyces pachydermus. Next base: position 71,087 of record QXDU01000110.1, on the reverse strand, counting down.
GCTTGAGCTCAATGAAGCTCAACGTGCGGCCAATGTCGAGATTGAAGAGGCACTCGTTGCTAAGATTGTCATGAGACATACACGCTGGATTACACTACGTAGTCCTGCAGTGACACCACGGAATCGCAGTCCGGTTCGCATGACAAAACTACCAAACTAGGCTATTTGAAATCTACAAGCGATGCAAGATGTTGGCGCTTAACGAATGCTATCTGACATGAGTGCACACCGAGAAGGAAAATTGCTACGTGCATCAGCGCCTCAAGGAACGCATAATGTCTTCAAGCTGCGAGGGGTTCGGATATGTAGATGGCGGCTGCGGGCCTTGTTGACGTTGTTGCTGCTGAGCAGTCAACGCACCAATCATTTGCTGTAAAGCGGCAGGATCCATTTGTGAGATGACGGCGGCGAGGTCAGCAGGTTGGCTGCCAGCTGGCATCTGTGGCAGCGGCGGAAACGGTGCCTGATAAGATGGCGGCACGAAAGGCTGTGCAGGCATGCTTGTTTGTGCCAATCGACCAGGTTGCACGGGTTGTCCATAGGCAGGCACAGGCATCGGCGGCGGCACATAGGCTGCTGCTTTCGTACGCTCGCGGAGAAGCAGCTGAATGGCAACAGGCAAATCGAGGCTCGCATATTCCTCAAATCGAACATTATTGGCACCCATGGAACGGTCAAACACTTGCACTTGAACGTGCGACGAGGCTTGCAAGACAGTATTGAGGAAACATACCGCCAAGACACCCTCCATGACTTGTTGCCGGACAACGTCAGCCAAGACATATTTGGGGGACATGAAGAAGATGTCTGTTCGCAGGCCAGCAGCTCTCATCGTCGATTCAACCCAGTAGGTATAATTTGGATCAGCGCGGTCCGTAACGATCAGCTGAACCTCTGGAATGTCCTTACCGACGCGCGCTGGCAGTCCACTTGTAGAAAGCGGAGCAACGGGCGCACGAAAGGGAGGAGGCGAGGGCGAGCGACGATAGGTGGCACGCTCATGGTCGCCTCGGCCGCGTCTGGGAGAACGAGAGCGCGACTGGCGCCGATCTCGGCGTCTCGACGATCCTTGACCTTGACGACCTCCGTACGGCGGCGGCGACGGATGTCGATACGCATTTGGTGAATGTGAGCGCGAGTCATGGCGCGAATGAGGATAAAGGTTGTGCGAGTATGCACCACCCGTGGAACTTGAACTAGCTGCTGCGGCACGAGCGCCTTTGGTCCTCGGTGGGTTGGAGACTTCGAGCTGAAGTTTACGGTCCCTGAAGGGCTTGCCTTGCTCACCAGCGATAGCAGCACGACAATCGGCCGCATGCATAAATTGAACAAAGCCAAAGTTCGGCTTGAGCGCAATCTGACCCAAAGGTCCATAGTTGTGGAAGAGAAAGAAGACTTCACGTTTTGTTGTTGTCTCGCTGCTCAAGTTGCCGAGAAACATGCGAGCACCAGGCTCAAATTCGTGCGGCGCGGTAGTAGCAAGGACGGCACGTTCGTCGACGAGAAATTTCTCGTACAAGGCATTGTCTGAAGCGGTGTTGCGTGTGGTTGGCACCGCAACAGGCACTGGCGCAGAGATAGGCTGGGTCACCTCTCGATGCCACGGCGGCTCAACAGCCTGTGCAGCAGACGTCGGCGCCGTTTCTACTGCTTGAGGTTGCGGCGCTTGAGCATTGAAACTCCTTAGCAAGGCTTGCAAGTCGACACTAGGCGGCGCAGAGGCATAGGAAGGTTCCTCTGGATTATACTCACCCTCTTCTGCAGGAGACTGATCTGCTCCCTGGGCGGGCTTGTCTAGGGGCACGGTCGCATCGTTTTCTTCGAGTTCACCATCAGACGGGTCATTGGCAGCAGGAGCGACAACGGGACTCATGGGCGGTGACGCGTGGTCCCTGTATTCAGCAGACAGTACTTGAGGATTAGGCGTCGTAGATGCGTCATCATCATCGGCAGGGATGGCATGACTAGCCTCCACGTCTTCCTGGGGGCTGTCGGCTTTAGCATTTTGCTGGGCTTGCTCGTCGAGGAGCGGGATGGAAGCACTTAGTATGCTGCCAGATGTCGCATGAACGGGCACAGGCGATGTGATGAGACTGTCTGACTCCATGGCGAGGGGACTGGGAAAATCAACGGTGCATCAAGTAAGTGGGTGGTGGTGTTTGTGGACCGTGATGCCGTCTTGCTCAAATTTGTCAAAATCCAACCTCACGAAGCTGCACTGTGCTCCACATCTGGGCTGAGGACAAGACCGTGTTCTGCAGATGCTGAGAAGAATAAGCTGTATGGTCTCTGCTACTGTGCCTCTATTGCCCAAGCTACGGCCGCCATTTCTTGCTCGCCTTCGACAATACAGTGACCAGTCTCAGCCATCTGAAGCAGATGATCAGGCCAGGGCCTTTCTCAGGCACTTTGATACCGATGCTATACCTAAAGGTATGCTGCTTGATCAGCTTGGTAGTAATTGACTGTAGCATCTTGCCAAGTAACCTTCTCCAGATCATCCGGCCCGGGCGGGCAGAATGTTAATAAGCTCAACACAAAGGCAACTCTGAGAGTGCCACGCCACCAGCAAGGCTGGATACCATCAGTCATCCTCCAGAGCCTTAATGAAACTCATTCGCAGTATCTAACGAAAGAGGGTGATTTGCTCATCTCTTCACAACGCAATCGTACACAAGAACAGAATCGCCAAGACGTCTTCCAAAAGCTAGCTTCCGTCTTGGTTGATGCTGCTAACGCGGATCTTGTCGGCGAGACAAGCAAAGCCACCAAGCAGCGAGTCGGTAAGCTCATTCGCCGTGATAATGAAGTACGACTCAAGCAAAAAAAGCAACATGCAAGCAAGAAAAGTGCACGACGGTCGCGTGGTGGCGATGAGTAAAATGGGACTTGCTACGCATGCGCTGGGAAATGCTCAAATTGTGGAAACTTTGCATGGGCACGCCGTGTGATGTCGTCAGCGACACTTTGTCTGCCGCGGCCTTGCTCGAATGTTGCCCAAAGCGTGTAGCCAGATGGACTCAAGACGGCCTCTGCTTCTGATTGCTTGAAACGCTGCACAAGCGCAGCATCAATAGCACGAGCCAGATTCGACTCGATATCGGGAATTGCCCTGTAGGCGACCAGATGTGCCAGCCACATGAAAACAAGCTTGTCCTTGTGTGGCGTTTCTTCAGATAGCGCATTGAACGCTGCTAGGCTTTCTTTCAGAGCGGCAGGGAACGCTGGCGATGCGACATCGTGATGGATGCGCCTGAGAGGTAGCGTGATGCGCAGGAAGACTGCCTTCGGGTGGCTCTTTACCGGCTCGGCAGAAAGCAACTTCAGAATGTGCTCCTGAAGTGATTGCTGAAATGGCAGTGTCCTGAATTCAGCTATAGCGTCGTAGAAGGACATAATTAATTCAGCGTTGCGTGGCATGGCTTGTACAGCAGAGCGCAAAATAGCTTTAGGGATGGCGCCTTGCAATGCGGGATTACTCTCTGCTGTGGTCAAGGAGGACAGCTCAATATCCTTGAGAAGCGCTTGACTAGCCCCGTTGAGCTCTTCCTGCGTCGTTTGTGTAAGCTTAATGGTACCATCAGTCTCCTCGGCTTCCTCTGTCTCCGCGGCTGGTTCTTCTTGATCAGCTCGTCCATCTATGCCTAGGATCTTTCTCCTGGCATATATTTTTTCAAGATATAGCAACTCAAGTCTGAAGTATGCAATCCACAGGTCTGGCGAGTCCTTGCATAGACGCAGTCCGCGTTGCATCATGGTGCGCGCCGCAGTCATGTTACCATTGTAATGCAGCTCATGGTCTGCTGCCATGCGCCACAGCTTATCATTTGTTGGGTGAAACTGCAAGACTGTTGCGAATAGCCTGGCAAGTACCTTGGCACTCTTCTCTTGCTTTGCATAGTTGATGTACTGCAGCCAGAGATCCACATCACCATGAAACTTGCGCGCTGCACGCTCAAAAACAAAAAAGACGCGGCGTGGGCCTGCAAAGTCAGAGACAGTCTTCTTGCCTGTGATACCCAAGCGTTTGACTCGCTGTCTCCGGAGCTGCTCCAGGTTCATCTCGTACTCTGCATAGCGCAGGAAGTCTGCCTTGCGCACAATTTTGCGTGTCAGTGCATGCTCGAAGCCTGTGCGTTTGCGTGTGATGGCCTTGATTTCGAGCGGCGTGAATATCTTCTTCTGCTGCAGGTCAATGAGCTCCGGCAGCGACTGCTCGAGAAAGTACTGAGCCCTGTCTGCCATTCCGGAGTGTTCTATCTACTACGTCTCTCCTGTTGAGCTGCGTCCAACTTTTTTCTGGTGTCGATGTGAGCTCCTCCTGCGCCTGGCTCTGACCACACGTGAGGACCGAAGAGGAGACGACGCGACCGACCAGAGACTCTACTTGGCCAAGTAACGCGAGTCGGTTAGAGTTCAGCCATGTCTGCGCGTCCCATAGTCAGTATCAATGGTATTTACTCCGATGTACAAGGCTTTCACCGGATCTAACCGTTGCAGGACGCTGGGTAGGCATTGCGCATGCCTCTTTCGCGTATGCAGCCTTCTTTGGCGCGTTGCTCGTCGGCATGGCACTTCACTACAAGAAGGTAAGCCTCAGAGGCCTATTTCTAATCATGCTGACCGCCAGATTGTGCAGAATGAACACTATGGATACCCCGAAGAGTGGTTCCCATCGGTGTCAGCCACAATTGGCGATTGGTACCCTGAACGATCAGTGTTCCAGCTCATGATTGCCGTCACTTCGGGCCCTCGATTTGCCCTTGTTGGCTTGTGGTTCCTCTTGACCAACCGTCCTGGCTACTTGCCCAAGGTCACAGCAGCTGTCGGTCTCGTCCGGACAATTTTGTGTGGAGGATGGGTCTACATCACCTCAACAGATGATCATGACTGGCATGATATTTTCATGATCAGCTACTTGGTTGCAACCATTCCCTGGACTGTTGGCTGTCTTTTGACGGCGCCGCCCAATGATCAAGCTCGCAAATATCGCAAACTGGCTGCCACTCTCTTCTTTGGCACTATGGTGCCCCTGATTTACTTTTTCATTCAACACAAGGTTCACAAAATTCCAGGAGGTATGGCACTTCAGCATTTGAATCGCTCTAACAGTAGCCTACACCATTTACGCGTTTCTCGAGTGGTCACTCGTCTTCTACGATGTTGCCTTTGATGCTGTGGCCACACTGGACTTCGCCACCTTTCAGCTCCAAGTGGTCGATTTGCAGGGAGACAAAGGGTATAAACAACGCTACTTCTTGCCAACCTGATTGGACTTGGCAAGTCGAATTCTTTGCATTACATCAATTCTCATGCCATAGTTCCGCAAAAGCATTTGCGCTGGCCGAAAAGGACCGGTAAGGTGTCAGATCTTCTGATGTTTTGCTAACAAGCAGAAAAATAAAAGATATGGGGCTCCTCGAATTGCAATCGCTCAGTACTGGAGATATCATTGACTTTGCAGCGAGGATGTACTTAGGCGTGAGTTCACCATAACTTTAGGCTTATGCTGACCACAGTTCACTCTTTGGTCCATCTGGACATCCCTGGGCCTGATTATCTGGCATTTCCCTCTTTGGAATATGGGCATTACTGGCTGGGAGGCAACTTTGCTTTCTACTAGTATCCCATTCGTCCTCGGTATCTCGCCCTTGCGCAAACTGATTGTTTGCTCTAATAAATTGCTTCATCTCGTCTCAATGGTCGGTATCGCTGCCTTCTGGATTACAGATCCACTGTACAGGTTGATCGCCGTTGCTTCCGCCAATGCTATCCAGGCACTCAATTGGTCTGCAGCTTTCCACTTCAACCGAGACCGGCCTCAGGCACTTCAGCGTGACGCAGTTGCTTTGGTCATGGGCATCACCTTGTCGTCTCTTGCCAAATTCTCACACTATGCCAATAACCCCATTTGGCCCATCATGCATGCTGAGAATGGCGGCAACAACAAAATCGGACTTGTCGTGGGTGTCCTTGCTGCGATTGCGCTAGCGAGGCCTATGGGCACTATTCCCGAGGGCAAGCCAGAATCTAAGCCACGCCGTCAGTCCAATTGGCTCTTGGCTGCCTTGGGTCTCGGTGGCGCCTTCTTTGCTCTTCACTCGCTCTTATCTGACTCAAGCACTCTGATTCTTTGGAATTGGGAAGGCTTTCCCATTCGCGGACCGATTGTCGTACCTCATGGTGCCTTGACCTTGTGCACCATGCTGGCTGGTCTGTATTTTGGTATCGTGGCCCCTCGCCTAGCACAAAGTTGGTTTTCCTTTGCAGTGGCGTGTGTTGGTAACTTTCTGCTCTACAGATTCAATGCTTGGCTTGGATTTATTGGAGGTTTGCTGTTCGCTTTTACCTTGTGCGGTCTCACACCGCATCTGATCGCCGGTGCCGCTCAATCATCACCTGGCAGAACATTTGGAACGGCATACACGGTGTACAACTTGATGTGCCTGATGCATGTCTGGATTGTGGCTTATGCCTTTGTGCCGGGAGGTCCACTTTTGCGCGAACGAACAGACTTGGTGTTGATTGTGACACTTGCCTGTTTGGCTGCTGGTGTTGCCAATGCTAGCATTCAACCTGCAGAGGAGAAAGTCTCAGGATCCTTGCGACCGGCAACTCCGCGTAAGCTTAAGTCCCTCTTGCGTGCTGCCATGGCGCTCACAGCTGGCTGCGCGTGCGTCGTCGCGTTTTTACGCTTCCCATCGTTCGATTACAAGCCGTACCATCCAGAAGACCGCATCCTAACTGCCGGTATCTGGACCGTGCATTTCGGTCTCGACAATGATATGTGGGCAAGCGAAGGCCGTATGCGACAGGTGATTCAGGAGTTGGAACTCGATGTCATTGGTCTTCTTGAATCCGATACACAGCGCATCATCATGGGTAATCGTGACATGACACAGCAGATTGCAGAGGAGATTGGTATGTATGCTGACTTTGGACCTGGACCGAATAAGCATACCTGGGGAGCTGCTTTGTTGTCGAAATTCCCTATCATCAACTCAACGCATCACTTGCTCCCCTCGCCTGTTGGTGAACTGGCACCAGCGATTCATGCTACACTAGATGTGTATGGCACACTGGTGGACGTTATTGTCTCACACAATGGTCAAGAAGAAGATCCCGAGGATCGACGTCTGCAATCCACCACCCTCGGCAAGATTATGCAAGACTCACCACGACCTTTCATCTTTTTGGGTTATGTTGTTTCTGTGCCTGGTCAATATCCACAACGGCATTTGACAGAGTTCTCTGGCATGCACGATATTGAACCCACAGACTGGGATCGATGGTGCGAGTACATCTTGTTCCGTGGACTCAAGCGTGTTGGTTATGCGCGCGTGCATCGATCCACCATCACAGACACAGAAATCCAAACCGGTAAATTCGTGATTCCCATGCCGGGTGAGGTTGGACCTGTTGAACCGAGCTATCGCCGTGTAAGCGAACATGAGGTGCCGCAGGGTTACCGCTACCCGGCTTTATTCAGGGGTGAAGGTGTGCGTGGTCATCGCTACGATAACAATGAAGTGGTCAAGGAGCCTTGGTACTATGACTAGATTAGGAAGAAATCAGGAATCTGTGATCTGTGGATTAATACTAAGTTAGTAGCTGTACTATGGACCTTATCCAAAACAGCGTGCAAACGTGCATAGTGAATACTCTGTACTGTGTCCTAAAAGTGGTTGTCGTGTGGGAAATGTTGAATTGTGTGAGGGTGTGGTCTTGAGTCATTTTGACTGACTGTTTTGTGTGAGCTGCGCTAGAATGGGTTGGGTCGTTATTGAGGTTGTGTTGTGATCGGTGAGGAGGAGACAGATTAGTAGTAGTAGGGACTACCACCATCTTCAGAGGTATAGCCGCCATGATGCGAAGAGGCACGCTGAGCATGACTGGCCATAGGGGAGATGAGTTGAGGATTGACCCATTGATCAGGTGAGCCGTAAGGGTTTGCAGCGAAGCCTTGATGGGAGGAGGAACGGGCAACGAGGTAAGGGTGCATCAAGTGCGACTCGCGCGCGGGTGTGAGAGGTTCATGCAGGTAACGCGCAGTAGGAGACGGCCCAAGGGACGTGTGATGCTGTTCTCGGCGATCAGGCACCGACATGGGAGGTGTCTGTTGAAACGCAAGCGTGGCATCAGAAGAAGAGGACGTCTCGCCGTGCTCTGCATCGACGTACGAGTAAGTGTGAAGTTGTGGTGAGACGCTACCACGCGATGAGACGCCTGAAGAGCACTCGATTTCCTCGGAACCACTCTCACTGGATGTGCCAGACTTGGAGCCGCTCTTCTTCTTCTTGCGGACGGCAGTCTTGGTGCTTTGCGAGGGTGCTGATTCGAGACGCGCCTGCGCCATCTCTTCCTTGGACATGGCACCTTTGCAGATCTGTCGTTGACGATGACGATTCAAAGCGTCCATGCGGGAGAAGCCTTTGCTGCAACCACAGACAAAGTCCTTGGAGGGTCCATGAATGCGTGCATGTCGTAGGAGATCATGCCTGCGCACGAAGCCAGCAGCGCACACGGTGCAACGGAAGGGTCGATCGGCGAGGTGTGTTTGAATGTGAGATTGGATGTTGTACTTGCGACCGAAGCGGCGCATACATCCGCCATAGAGACAGATGTACTTGCCATCTGCAGGATCGGGTCCCGACATGAAGGAAGACATGGTTTCAGCTGGTACTTGAGAGCGCCTGCCTTTTGGCGGTGAGGAACGAAGATCTGGTCCCTTGAGCTGATGCCTGTGTGCATCCTCATCGACAGTCGTGACTCGCCATGCGTACTTGGGTGAATGCGGCGGCGATGGGAGGGGTTGGTGGGGCTGCTGCTGATGATGGTGATGCTGCTGCTGTGGGTACATGTATTGTGGGTCGTAGTAGGAATTGTACATAGGACCGGCCTCGTACGAATTCATGAGCATGGCTTGGAGTGAAGAGGAGGATGAGAAGGGGGAGAGTCCTTGACGCAAAGCAAAGTCCTACCAGAGGAGCTTGTGCAGTGTGTGCAAGAAGGTTGCAGAGATGCTTCCTGGTGGGGATGCGCTGCTTTTTCTCTGGGCTCAAGCTTGAGTGACTTGAGCTGACTTCACTGTCACTTCAGGCCGGTCGACGACTGTTGCAGTCCAACGGCCAGGCGCTTAACGGTCGGGACTATGCGAGGCGAGTGTCAACAGGGGCGCTGAGCAGGAGGGGCCTTTGATTTGCAGAGAGCAGCAGCCAGCAGCAAGTGAGCAATGAGCAGTGAGCAGCTGATGTGATTGACTGGAGCAGCTTCACATTCCCCAGCAGCAGTCTATATAGCATTCCACCGATTCCACACACAGCGGCAGAAATGTCCAAATGACGCGCATGCAAGTGCAGAGAGTCAGAGCTGCTTTCGTGACTCACAGAGCGATATCGCAGCAGGAATTATGTCAGCTCCCTACTGTATCTGAGCAAAAATGAGCCACTTGCAGCAGGAGCCAGGCTGCTTTGTGCGACCTGTTGGAGTTTGTTGTTTCGCGTTCCCGGTCGAGCTGCGTCCAAAAGCGGCGACGGCCCAGATGGTGGCTTGGGGGGATGAGATGGGCAGCCAGTCACAGTCACAGACTCACATGGACAATCTACATACGTCACAGTCGAGTCTGAGTTGACTGATGGCCGCAAAAGTGCTCATAGGGCCGATGAAGCTAAGAATATATGATAGACTGATAGTCTGATGGAGCAAGTAGGTCATGAATCTCATGGTCCAGTCGCTAATTAAACCCATCGATCATGCGCCATCTGATTATATCCAAGAGCAGGGCGACCGCGTTCGACTTCGACAGTGTTGCTAACTTGCTACCTCTATCTGGGTCATCCGCTTCACGTCCGGCTGACCTGTGCGGCAGCTGTGAATCTGTGATACAGTCACTGACACTTGGTATTCTTGATAGAGCCTAAAGTGACAGTGAAGTCTGCTAAAGCATGACACAGCTCGACTTACATGTACCTGCGAGGGCGATAAGCCCGTCGCAGCACCTACAACCCGAGGCTCCATATGAAACTTATTCAGTACCGCCAGCACTTCAAGTAGAAGAACGTTTCTTCAAGTGCCCAGTCTCTCATGACAGCCCAGAAGGCCCACATTTGGACGTCTTTGTGCGCATATGTCGCAGTCTTGCTCGATCACACACCTCCGCTACAACTACGCAATCCAAACAAGAGTCTCCATATATACTCTTTCTGCAGGGTGGACCCGGATTTGAATGCTCTTCTTCCACGCCAGTCTACGCAGGCGTACTTAAAGTGCTCATTGACCGCGGCTATACAGTCCTCTATCTTGATCAGCGGGGCACAGGGCTGTCAACGTGCTTGACAGCTGAGCTCCTTGCCAAGCAGGGCTCGCTGGCGTATCAGGTCCAATTCTGCAAGCACTTTAGAGCAGACTCAATTGTCAAAGATTGCGAGCTCATTCGAAAGCACCTGACTAGTGGCCGTCAAGAGAAGCGCTGGACCCTGCTAGGCCAGAGTTTTGGCGGATTCTGCGAGCTCACCTACCTATCATTCTTTCCCGAGGCGCTTCAAGCTGTCATTAATACCGGCGGTATGGCACCTGCACTCGACTTCGCGCCAATGCCTGTATACGAGCGCATTATCAATAAAATCAAGCAAGCCAACGAAGAGTATTATGCAAAGTTCCCTCAAGATATTGTGCGTGTCCGGCATATTCACCAATTTCTAGTCCGTCATGCTCCTAAGACACCTAATGGAGGAACGTTGTCTTGTAATCGCTTCCGACAACTCGGCCTTGACCTAGGCATGCACGGAGGCTACAACCGGCTGCACAACCTTGTGTTTCGCGCACACACCGACATCGTCCAATCTGGTATGCTCGGGTATAGAACACTCGAAATGATTGAAGCGGCTGCATCGTACGACTCTGTGCCGATTTACAGCGTGTTGCACGAAAGCATCTACTGTCAAGAACCAGGAGCCACAGACTGGGCAGCAGCAAAAGTATACCAGGCACATCTCAGCAGACTCGATCACTATTTCATCGGTGAAATCATTTTGCCTACAATGTTTGACGACTACGCTGGATTGAGGCCATTCAAGGACGTCGCATTTGAACTCGCCAAGAGGCAGGACTGGACTCCACTGTACAACCTCGAGCAGCTCCAAAGGAACCGTGTCCCTGTCGTGACTGCCATTTATATCGACGACATGTTCGTGCACTTGGACGCGGGGCTTGCGACCGCAAAACACATTGGCAACTGCAAAGAACTCATCACGAATAGATGGCTGCATAATGCGCTGAGACACGAGCCGCACGAACTGCTTGGCTACCTTTTTGGACTTTTGCAGGAATTTTAAGGCTTTATTGCTCTGCAGTCTGACCTTCGCGCTCCATACGCCGTTGTTCTACGCTCCCTGTTTCTATTAGTTGCATTTGAGAAGCAGGCCAGCTCACAGTTATATATTCTGGCGGTGTTCACCTCCATGGTGGTAATTTGTTCTCGAATGAACTCAAGGTTCTCTTCTGTCGTTTTGAGAGAAGCCTCGGCAGTATTAAGCCTTTCCGAGAGCATCCCTCGTGCCTCTGGTATCGGGTACTCGACCATGACATTAGCCTGATTTTGTTAGCATTTGCGGTAGACATTCAATTGACAAACTCCTAGCCAAATGTTGACAGTCTCTGTATGTGATACTTCCGCTTTAGCATACAAAGTATCGTTGAGCTCAAAGTCAACAACCAAGTCTGGGTCGTCTGCTTTGCGTGCACCAAGAAACTCGACCGTTTGCAGCGTTTTACGAATATCAGGAATCTTCTCCATCAGATTGGCCGCCGTCTTTTGCAGGCTCTCTTGCATAAATTTATACTTGGCAATCGCCTCTTGGAATTGCTGGATGACGCGATCGACGTCTTCAGTCGAGGTGACAAAGTCTGCAACATTTGCAACAAATGGTGCCCGTGGAATACCTCCGTGACTGGTGGATTAGCGTAAATATTAGTGCGATGCAAGCATACTCAGGGCCCGGAATGAGCAAGTCTTTGGCCGACATGACGAGAGAGGCCACCTGGTTGGATGTTATTGAACGACCCTGTTGCGTGTCGACACAGAAGCGCGAGTCTGCGCGACTTCTCACGCAAATTCAGCAGGATCAGATGACATGGACTCAAAAACTCCTGTAGCCTAAGCTTGAGCTGATGATCTATCTATGTGCCCTGACCTTTCTAGCTCTTGCTCAACTTCACAAGCTGTCAACTCAATTCGAAATTCGACTTACGAGGTTTTGAAAGGCTCAAGTTGCGTGGGCTGCTACTGCGACGGCGGCAAGAAAGATGTGATCAGTAGAGGCAACTGAAAAAAGCTGAGCCTTCCTTCAATCGACACGCCCCTCGATGCATTCGTTGATTCTTATGCGTGTTGCCATATGAATGCGAGTGTAGCCTGCTGCAACGCAGATATTATCTTGAAGGCGCAGACTGCCATCTTTGTCCCTGGATATGAACGTGTAATGCGTGAGCTTCTGTGCAGCTCAAGCTCATCAAGTCTACGTAAGCGCAACATGCTAGCTTGCAAGCTGCAATGAAACGCTTTGGCCGTAAAGCACAGATGCATTATTGCCGGTCCTGGGAGGCAGAGCGCAGTCGGGTTTTGGATATCACGACTGAACCACAGCGGGCTTCTTTGACAGCGCCATCAGATCACAAAACGCTGAAGATTGATTCACTGAACTGGCGACTGGTGCCAAGCTGAGCTGGCACGGAGAGACGTATAGGCTCGCAGCGTTTGATGAGACATCCTTTATGAACCGTGACTCGCGCAGTCCGCTGCTGAGTCTGTTCACGTAGAGCGCGGACTGTCACCAGTGCCCGACATTGAGGTGCGAGACATGGGTCAAGGATCTGAGACTGCTTCTGCTACCAGAATCCACAGTTTCTGCCCGAAGCAGCCTCTCGCATTTGGGATGACAGGGCTGCCCAGCAAACCCAAAATTGGCAGCCACCGCTTGGGGGTGACACAAAAACCACAGCGAGATGGCTGGGAGGCCCAAGACGCGCCGCGAAAATTGCAACAAGACCGGCGACTGCTTCGAGCAAGAGAGGAATGCGCTGCTCAATGCGGTAGTCTTCTAGGGACGTCAAAGAACTTTCGGCATCAAATGCTAGTATGTCACAGCTCACAGCTGCAGACTGCAGTATACAAAAGAAGGGCGACCGGCCTTCTCACCCTTTGCTCCTATTGTTGACCATCTCCTACCTGCTATTGCAGCGCATCAACCTGTTCTCTGGCAGACGCAATCATGCAGGGCTTGACAAACATCTTTCTGCTCGGTGCACTAGGCCTGGTCACCGCAGCACCAGCACCCGGTAGTACAACAACGCGCGTGGGAAGACCTGCACCAGTTGTGACGGCACCTCCTGTTGCCATTCAAGATACTGTTGTGCCTATCGTTGACTTGGGCATCGAACCCACCGTTCTTCGGATACCTGTTAAGGTCAACCCTGCCTTTACGCCTAACGTCACATCTGCTCGTGCGGCTGCTCAGGCCAAATATGCCCTGCTCAGAGAGCTGCGTCGCAGGCATCTCGAGCAAGAGGAGGCAGAGGAGCTAGTGCTGGCTAAGCGGCAAGGCAAGCCAAAGGCAGTTGACACACAAATCGCTCAGGCGAGACCAGCCAAAGTGACCACCACAGCTGCAGCTGCACGTGTCCAGACAACCAAGGCGAGTTCAAGCTCTTCTTCATCTCGCTCGAGCTCATCCTCAAGCTCTAGCTCTTCTTCCTCGAAGACAAGCTCAAGCTCAACATCCACGAGTGCCTCGTCTACTTCGTCATCTTTGAGCGTGCCATCTATGCTTTCACTTTATGCAAAGAACATCATGCTTGACTCTGAGTTCCTCTCGGATATCGCGATTGGTAGCAACAACGACGTGGTCAGTGTCATCATGGACACTGGTTCGGCTGACTTGTGGATGTTTTCAACAGAGTGCCAGACGTGCCAGACGACCAGCCCACACAAGTACTATCGTCCACGAGACTCGACCACATTCTACAACTCCTCAACTACATTTGAGCTTCGCTATGGCGACGGCTCATATACCGCAGGTACAGTCGGTTCCGATACTGTCACGGTAGCTGGTGCTCCTATTCAGGGTCAGTCTATCGACGTTCCCTGGCACATCTCGGCAAATCTGCTCAGCAACGCCATGGACGGCATCATGGGCCTTGGCTTCCCGAGCCTGTCCCAAATTAGAATGCCGACGCCACTGTCCAACATGCTTACACAAAAGATTATCCCAAAGGCTGTCTTAGGTCTGCAGTACATCAAGACTCGTCAGTGGAGTTACGAGGGCGGTGGTGGCGCTTGGACTTTTGGTGGTTGGGACACGAGCGCAATTGTCGGTGCCTTGACATGGGTTGATATCACTGAAACCGTTTACTGGAAGATCAACTTGCCCAAGGTGAGGGTTGGCAGTGTCTATGAGTATGTTCCCACTCAGCAGGTCATTGTTGATTCCGGTACCACACTCATTTTGCTCGACCCGACTTCCGTGGCCAACATTCACAAGTACTTGCCTGGTGGACGACTGTCCGCTACAGATGGAACTGGTCATTGGCAAATCTTTTGCAATGCCACGTCTGACTACTATACTGGATCACGAAACGTCTACTTTTCGATTGGTGGCAAAGACTGGGGCGTGCCTGCCAGAGATTTGGCATGGTACCCAGAGCAAGCTTACCCAGGATACTGCTACTCACTCATTCAACCTTGGGGCGAATCCTTTGGCATTCTTGGTGTGGCGTTCTTGAAGAATGTCTACGCCGTCTTTGATCAAGACAGAGCCAAGTTTGGTCTAGGTACTCGAACAGATGTCCCTGCGATTGTAGATTAGTAATGGCGAGAAGGAAAATTTGCACCAGAAGCGACAAGCGGTCATCATATAGCATAGTGATACAATTAATTACTCGGAATCAGACTTCGCTGGACATAGGGACCCTCATCGACGAAGCTCGAATCGATCGTACTCCTTCCAACGCGGCTCGCGCAGCTCTGGTGCATCTTCCGCCTTGAGCACTTGCGCACTCTCTTGTGCAATAACATCTTGCTGCAACGTAGGGTCTGTCGCTGCATCAACATGCTGCGTCTTGCCATTTGAGTAGCGCACATCAACCGAGCCATCCTCATTGCCAAAGTAGGCCACCTCAGCCATGCCAACAAACAAGCCACATTCAACAACACCCACAAGTTGCTTGATATCGTGCTCGAGCGTTTTTGGGTCTTTGCCAAGGGGGAACGGCGCATCGATGATGAAGTTGCCATTATCAGTCAGGACTGGTCCAGCCTTGGCTTTACCTCCCATACGCAATGCAGGCTCTTGCGCGCCCATCTCAAGCAAGTCTCGAATGACTTTAGCATGCGCAAGCGGTACCACCTCGATCGGGATCCCTTGAGCCCACTTCTCGCCGAGCTGCTTGGAATTCTTGCGGTAATCTGCAACAATGACAAACTTCTTAGCACATGAGGCTACGAGCTTTTCCTGGAAAAGACAAGCACCGCCGCCTTTGATACACTGAAGATTGGCGTCTACTTCGTCGGCACCATCAAATGCGACGTCAATGACGGGGAAGCCATCAATCTCTCCGAGACGTAGGCGACCACCCGTTATCAACTCTTTGGACTGGAAGCCAGTGGGTATGAATGTAATTTGTGACGTGTCGTCACGCATGAGGATACGCTCTACCGCATAGATGACTGTCGAGCCTGAGCCAATGCCGATGACTTTTGCGTCCTTTGGGAAATGGTCGTCGACCGCCTTGTGTGCTGCAAGTCGCTTTGATGCTTCCACCGGTGCCAATGTCGCAGGATCTGGGAAGGTCAAGTCATGATCCTTGACACGACGCACAGCATGAGCGAGCCGGACGTCATTCAGTGCGAGGTGATCCAATTTTGGCGGAGATTTGAGGCTGCGCAACGAACCAAGCGTTGCGCTATTTCTCGACGATGTTGACATTTCGCTATTGGCAGCTGAAATTGGCTTGGGTCGAGCAGACATTGCTCTGTGCCAGGATCGCAGATACAGGCCGGCGTATCGCGCAATATTGAGACGATGCAGAAAGCCGGTAGAAAGAAAGTGCGATCGATCAATCCTTCCAAGTTTGCGAAAGTTGGCGATACGAGGAGCAGTCACAACTCGCCCTGGGCACTGCGCATAGTAGAAGTATGCCTAGCAATGAGCTAAGAGACCAGAGCCGTTGACTCCAGTGGACAGCCTGACTCATTCTGGCTTGGATGCCAAGGTTTGTGCTTCGTGTGCGTGCGAATACGCCCGGGCATGCGGTCGTGCACAATATAATGGTTCAACGAGTAATTGTGCTGAACAATCAGCTGAGTGCCCAAAGCTCCATGAAAGGCCGTACCCAAAGAGATTGTTCCTCAAGCTCGTTAATGCAATGCAGGCCTTTGCGCAGCTCTTGACTGATCGCACGCATTCGGGAGCTTGTCATGGACAATGCGAACATATCATGAAGCGTGCAATTAGAGCAGATCTCCACGAGAAGCTCATCTGGGAGATCTTCAAGAGAAAGCAGCATCTGCAAAGCAAGGCAAACGATGGCGTGTCGCCTTGTAGCAGGGTATGTCCCAGCTGCGGCCAGCGAAGGTTTGATTTCGGGCGATGCAGTGCATCTCGAATCACCGATCCAACCATTTGCCTCGCGTACCAGCTCACTGCGTGCTGCAGACCAGTTCATAGAGCATCTCAAGATGAATTCAAGCTCACGCAGACTCTACTTCTTCGGTAGTGTCTATTGATCGCGAGCTTGGAAAACAATGACGCCACGCTGCAAACACACCTCTCCGGGGAGGCTCTGCTCCCAAACAGCAGCTAGTCCAGTATTACCCCCGCGGAAACCTCAGCAAATAACTTTGCATGATCATGCATCTGCGTCATGGTGGCCTGTTTGCAGCAAAGCAAAATAGTGCGGACCAGCAGAGGAGCTGAAACGTTATCGGTATCTCTTTCAACGGTCAAGCGGGCCTGAATTGCATCTGCTCCACCAACGGTCTCAGATGGGATTGCTACCGGCAGACAAATGTTTATTGGCTCTGTGCCTGCATCCGTTCAAATAAGTACGCGTCGCCTCTGTCTATGGTCCATGAACGCGAGTCATGCTTTACGTAACAGTTCTCCTGGTTGGATTTGCACTTGCTTCACCTCTTCCAGCACCACAATTCCGTGGACAGCGTCCTGGTGCAGGATGTGCTGCGTATGAAATCATCGCGGCTCGTGGAGTATGTTTCCATCGCCATGCCACTCCACTGACCGTGCAGACTACCGAGAGTCAGAGAAATCCCATCGGCGAACGGGCTTTCGTCAGTGGCATCATGAGGGCTGTCCCGGGAGGACAGAAGTACGAGGCCGTCTATCCTGCATCCTTCGAGACCATCGCTATTGGCCCGAGCATTGCTACACGAGACATGGTCAAGCACTTGGATCAGCAAGCCCAAGCGTGTCCTGGTCAGCCTTTCGTGCTGTAAGTCGCACTCCACAGCTGCAATTGTCTTCGAGTCTAACAAGAGCTTTGGGTACTCGCAAGGTGCAATGTCAGTCGTAACGCTTATGAATGACCGAGGATTCCAGAAACATGCGCCCAACATGGCAGGCATGTCTCCTTATATCTTTTGAACTTGTCTAACGTCAGCTTCTGTACTCTACGGGAATCCTTATTGGACAATGCAAAATGCCGGAGATACCAATGCAGGATCAGCGAGGACCGGCCGTGGCACTTTCGGGAATATGAAGTCTGTGCCGCAGCCTTTGCGACCCGCCACACGGGATTACTGTAACAAGGACGATCTATTCTGTGCCGGTGGACTCAGTCTGCTAGTTCATCTCAGTTACGCTCAATCGCCTGCAAGTGCGGACTCCGTCAGATTCTCTGTCGAACGATTGCAAGCTGTTTTGGGTGCAAAGCAGAATGGCGCTGCTGCAGCACAGCCGCAAGCTGCCTGACTTGTAATTGGCAGTGAAGAGACGTAGGTGTGCTACAGAATCGAGCGTGATGATGACGAGAATCAGAAGAGATATGATGAACTATGCTCGTTAGATGTGCCTCCAGTGATCAGTGACAGCTTCCGCGGCCGTCACGGGAATTCTGCCATTACAGCTCAACAACTTCCCATCTGAAATTATGAACAACCAGGCCCAAGGGGTAAAAGCTCCTCCACTCGCGAGCCGACTTGGAGGACAAGCTTCAACAAGTCAGACACTGGTGCAGAAAGAATCGCATGCTCATCAACTTCACAAAATCAAGATACCAAGCATTTGAAAACACATCAGCCGCACGCACAGCCGAAATCGAAGCGCCGCCCTTGGCCCTATGCAATGCAGAAGGCGTGGTGACTCATATCTCGAAGTGTGATAGGTACAAATATCTCGGCTTTGAAGTTGACAGCCAAGCACATGAGCACAATTGTAAGGAGTTGAAGTCCGCTACATACTGTGACAGAGCCTGTGTAAAGGCGTCTAGTCACGCTTATGGGCAAAGTCCCCTGTCTGGGTATTTAGAGGAGGTGATAGAAGGTACGTCTCTGGTCAGAAAGCTACCCTCCATTTTTATCCAATGCGCAGGAGGAGGTCAGACCGAGCGACCTCACCTACAAAGGCACCCGTAGAATGAACGCCGAAAGGATCAAGCAGTCTGATGCCTAAAGCATTGGACAAATTTGCAGTCTTTGCAGCGCCCACTCAGATACCTTGACAGCATTCGAAGCGTTGACTAGTGACTAGAGGACACGGTCAAGGGTCTGCCGCACAAAGACACGAAGAACAACACTGAAAAAAGACTACTCGATGATCTTATAGCTATCTAGGAGCCCAATGAAGCCATTTGTCTCGGACAAGGATATCGGACAAGCCTTTTCAGCCCACCCTGAACTTATCGGAAGCCACGACCAGACGCTGACTAAAGAACCTGTAGACCATCGACCCATATCTTGGCAATGTTGCGATCATCTCCATTGAAGACCCATTTGTCAAAAATGCGACGATCATCTTCTCCGTCGAATATTTCCACACGGCCATGGCGCTCGCTCGAGAAATCAATCAAAAGGGCATCAAAGCATTTGCCAACAAGGAAATTACCCAGACGGTCGCTGATGCCACAGACCTTTGCACCACCTAGCGTAGCCATATAAATTGCTTCTTCGACGCCCAAGATGAGTTGCTTGTCGCATGTGTGAATTGCACGATGTCTTGAGACACCACAAGCAAGCTTTGCCTGGTCGAGAACTGAGGCGGTATAGCCACCAGACACATCCGTGCCGAGTCCGACGTTCAGGCCAAGGTCCAGCATCTCTCGGATTGGCGCTTCTCCAGACTGCAAAGCAGTGTTTGATGCTGGGCAGTGGGCAATACCTGCCCCTCGCTTCTTGATCAGGGCCAACTCTTCGTCTGAGAGATGGACAGCATGTGCAAGGATCGTCTTGTCGGTGAGGAGGCCATGATCATCATACACACCCGTATAGTGCGCCGAGTTTGGAAACATTTCGGCAACCATGTCAATCTCAGCAAGATTCTCGGAGATGTGAGTCTGAATTGGTAGCTTTTCTGCACGGGCGAGCTTGCCAAGGTCATGCAGCAAGTCTGAAGTGCAACTCGGCGCGAACCTGGGCGTTATGATCGCCTTGATGTGTTCGCCTGTTGGATCAATCTGACGACAGTGCTGAATGCAATCACGCGTGCTAGCCATGCTTTCTTCATGAGTTTCTCGGTACCAGTCTGGGCTCAAGTCGGTATTCATGTTACATTTGCCAATGAAGGCGCGCTGTCCAGCAGCGAGGCAGATTTCTGCAAGCAGCTTGGTTGCAGGTGCATGAATTGACGAAAAGTAACAAGCAGTGGTTGTGCCTTGTCGCAAGGTCTGCCGAACCAAACGGCTGTATACTTCTTTGGCCTTGGATAAGTCAGACATGCCACTCTCAGTAGGCAGAGCATACTTTTGCAACCAGTCGAGCAATGGTAAGTCCATGCCAAACCCGGCCAGCGGGAATTGTGGAGCATGAATATGAACATCATAGAATGACGGCGTGATGAATTGATCCTTTGACAGCTGAATTCTAGCCGCATCTTTGTACTCGGACTCGATCAACTGAGCAAAGCCCTCGCTGTCGACATGGTCTGCTTCGCAGAGAAAAGTGATGATACCATTCTTGACGCCAAGTAGGCCATCAGGAATGATCTCTAGCTGGTCAGAAGCTAAGGAGTGACAGATCCGTCCTCTAAATATGAGAGACATTCTGCAAAATGGACAAAGAACTTGGCGATTGGATAAAGCAAGAGTGTCTTCCAGAGACGATTGAAGGGAAGATCCAGAGCTATAGCAATTGCCCAGAGTCGGGTTAGCCCGAAAGCGGTCTCTGGTTGGCTGAAGATTAGTTGATGCGATCAGATGGCTAACTCAAATGACTTGGTGCTACAGTTCTGTACAACATGCTCTTCTGACACTCGGTAAATACTAAAGCAGGCTCCTAAATGCTGTCTGAAAATTCTGTTCAGCAAACCTAGATGCTCTCACTGACGCTCGAAGAGTCTTGTCGCACATCTTTAGTCTTCTTCAAGACATCGTTGCGATTCTGCTCGACTCGAGCCTTGTTCTTGCGCATCCAGAGGAAAATTGCAAGCGGTTGAACCAACAACCCAACGACGATCCAGGCGATAATGACACCAAAATTCAGGCCAAGGGTGTTCTTAGTGCCGAAAATGACTGCTTTGCTGCCAGCCAGCAAATGCCTGAACGGCCAAGCAAGTCCCCAACGGTAAAAGTTACTGAGGAATTCGATCGGATAGAAACCTGCAGTAACATTACTGACTACCCAGAAGACGAAGAAGACTGCAGTGAATGGCTGTCCAATCAAATCGTTCACGTTGCTAATGGTCAGACCGAAACTGATCATACCACACCAACTGAGCAGCCAGTAGATGACATAGCCTGCCGTACCGTAATGACGATCGAAAGGTACTTGCCAAACGACTGAAAGGAGAAGATAGATCGCAGAAAGAAGCAGGAAGATCACGGGCAAGGCCGCCATTCTCAGAAGGTAGAATGTCCTGGTCCCTACTTTGCCGAGCAATTGCAGAAAGAGTTGTTCAAACATAATAACAGTGATGAAGGAAGCAATGATAATGTAAATTGATCCAATCTCAGTCGATGCTTCTGCGGTGGTGGGCATATATGGAGCCTTGTTGACAAGAGTAAAGCCGACTGGTATTGGTGTTCTTAGCTGAGTTGCCAAGGCCGCAGCATTTCCTTCATTCTGCTGTAGTAAAGACGACTGCTTGTTGGTCGTGAAGTTGGAGACAAATTCGTTCAAGAATGTGTTGAGCTTTGGCAGAATGAGCTCTGAAATGATGAGTGCATTGCGACCTTCTTGATACAAGACCTGGAGAGCTTCATTAGGCTGATAACTGTTGTTTCCAGTGGTCAGCGCAGTGTTCATTCGATCTGTCGACCCAGGTACAGCAACAATGCCAACCCAGAACTCCTCATTGTGCAGCGCTTTGAGAGCAGCTTCCTGTGTCGGATATTGATTGACGCCTGGTGACACGTATCCGAGCGTGTCTTTTGGAGTGGCGCTACGGCTTGCTTGGCCGAAGGCTTGGATAGCTTGACCAATCTCGCCACCATCAAGATCAATAATGGTCACTGTGGCGACGTCCAAATTGAATTGCAGGCTGTGTACGGCTCCCCAATATCTGCGTATGAGCTTCTGGTTCAAGACAAAGCAGAACTTACATGGACAGAATTCCAAATATGATGGCCGTCAATAGAACCATGAAGAGCGAAGTCATCTTGAACCATTTTTTCCGATCCTCGGCGAGGATGGGACTCCAAAATGAAGGCAGGTGTCGCTCATTGCGTCTCAAGGTCTCCATATGAGTATTGTTACACTTGCGCGGCGATTGGCGGTTTATATGGTTGTGTTGCTCGGGCAAGACCCTTCAAGTGCGCCTGAGTAATAGTTATAATGTTCGAAGATGACGACATGCATCTGCGGAAGATCTCGAAAATCAGATTCACGGTAACTAATAGCGAGGACGAGTGCAGAAGAATGGCAGACAAGTGTCGCGGTGTAAAGTACGCAATGATAGCAGACCGAAACAAGGAAGGCCTTATAAGGAACATGACTGCCTACCGAGATACTTAGCGGCCGAGAGAAAACTTGCCGCGCTTGCCAGACTTGTCCTCGACAGGAACTCCGCGCTCCAGCCTCAGCTTGCGCTCCTCAATCTCCAACTTTTGCTTCTCGAGATCTTCCTTCATTTGCTTGTGACGAGCATACAGCTCCTCCTCCGACTGCTTGAGCTTGGCTTCCTTCTCTTGTACCTTTTGCTGAAAGACAAGTCGCATCTCATTCTCCATCTTGGCAAGCTTCGCCTCGTGCAGCATGCGCTCTTCCTCAGCCTTGGCAGCGGGCGAGACTTCCTTGAAAACAGACTGGTCTTGGGCGACTCCCATCTGCAAGAGCTTCTCTGTTCGGTAGTTTTCGTACAGTGATTCGCTTGTTGTATCCTTGAGTTCCTCCATGTGCGTCTTGATGAGCATCTGTCGCAGCTTGCTAAAGTCACAGTGTTCTTCATTGTCTACCTCGATGACTCCCCACGGGTACTGACGCCCACGCACCTGCTGACCATGGGCGTTCTGCACAAACGAATTGGAGCCAACAATAGCAAAGGGAATCTTTCCCATGATTTCATTATTTTCTGCGGTTGTCTCGTCATCGTCAAGCTCATAGCGCGGGGCTTGGAAGATGCGGATTTTGTGGTGAGCGATGTCCGCCAGAATCCGGGCTTTGGTTGTCGCAATCTCCTGCTCAGTCAATGTGTCGGCCTTCGCGATGACGGGAATCAGATTGACACGGTGATGCAAGCGCCGCATGAATTCAATCTCGAGAGGTTTGAGGGAATGACCGGTGGGGTCAACGAAAAATATGCAAGCATGCACTCGCTCGTCCTTGATCTCGCGGCGGTTAGCGCCATTCTCTGCTTCAAGGAAGGCATCGTAGCCCTTTTCAATACGGTCAAGAATAGGCTTCCAGGAGTCTTCGTTGTTGATGAAATCTCCGAAGCCGGGCGTATCAACCACCGTCAATTCTAAGCTGACGCCATCTTCCTGTACGACGGCCGTCTTGCTCTTTGTAGCAACAGTCTTCTCTGGCTTCTCCTGACCAATCAGGTAGTCTTTCGGGCCATAGGTAGCACTGTTGAGCAAGGTATTAACCATGGTAGACTTGCCCAAACCCGATTCACCAACAAGCATCATGGTGAACTGGAAGCCCTTGCGCACAGACTTGCGATGCCATTGATTTGGAAGGTTGGCAAAGCCGACAAAGCCAGTTAGTTTGCGCTTGATGATGTTGGTAGCGGGCACTTGGGGTGCGACCGCAGGCGTGAACTCTTGCGACTGCACTGCGGGCAGGGGCTGTCTTGTTAGCTCTCGAGCTGACCAACAATCACAGAGAACATACACTCGTGTGTCCATTGGTGTTCTGGTCGCTCTGCCGCTCATAGTCCCTGTCCAAGGGAGGGGCGGGCTGGTAGTCTGCGTCCCCTTGGTCTATCTTGTTAGCGCTGCATTCCCATTGTGCAATCGCAACACGCACCTGACATGATCAAAGAAGAAGAAGTGGCAGCAGGATGGATGCAGCTGATCAGAGACACGAATGAGGCTGTCTCCCTACTATCACGACCTTTGTTGACTCTCGTCGACGTGTTTGTAGCGAGAATTGGGCGCGTCGTCCAGTTGCGTGTCGGAGTTGGCATGCGGCCAGCTACACTGCTGCAGGCGACCCTCTACCAGGAGTCTACCTACATTGGTCCTGCAAAGGCTATACCCAGACTACAAGTACAGCTAGGCATGGACCATCCCAGAAATGATCGTCACCGTCTTGATCCTCTAGATTCCGACAGCAGTGACGATGAGGAATCGTGCACTGCTGCAAATGTGTCACTTCTAGCTGAAGACACAGACGATGGCCAGGCCTCAGAAGAACAATTGACTCCTCTTCAGCCTTACGCATTGCAAGTAAGCTCTTCTATCACTGCTACACACATGTATGTGGCTGCCCATACTGCCCTGTCGACAATTTTGCTGGCTACAGGTACTACGACCATGGGCTCCGTTATGGACGGTGGCTTGCTTGTAGGAACGCTCGCGAGTACGAAGCATCAGCTGATTGTTGCCATCATTCCGGGCCTTCGTGCGAAGCATTGCTATCTGTTAGCCCGCTCGCTGCTAAATTTGCTTTCTAAACCCTTGCAAGCGCTGCGTATATATACCGCAATTCCGCAAAGATCGCTTGAACAACCCTTCTCCACCTTGGCTACATCAACTTCAAGCAATCAGAGTACCCTAAAAGTACCGGCGTTCCTCCAAGGCATCGAAGCTGCACTATTAGCAGTGGCCGAGGAGGTCAAGCTCGACGCCACTGCCTATGTTTTCAATCAGAATCCGAGTAGAGACGGAGAGCGTTCCATCGACACCAGGAGTGCTATCGAGCTTGTTGAATCGGAGACAGGCGATTCCCTTAACCTCGATACTGGTCGCAAGGCCTACCAGAGGCTCATCAAAGCATCCAAAGGTCGGCCACCAGAGATGTACTCTTGAGTGGCCAATCGCAGATTTGCCGCCTACTCCATCAGTGGCGAGACTGCGCTTTTGACTTTACGAGTGATCAGGGCAGCTGCATTCATACCTGCAATCGTAGCCGTCTCCATGGTTGAGATCCAACGCTCGAACGAATTAGCATAAAACAAATTCTCTGCCACCTCAACTTGGTCAAAGAATTCTGTCGGCACGCTCTTCGGGTACGACTGCCACACATGCCGAAAGACGTCATGGTCTGGTATCGGTAGATCAAACAGGGCGGTCAGGTACGCTTGGGTTACAGTCTCAGATGAGAATACCTTATAGATGTATTCGCCCTCACTGGTTTTGCTGACCGCACTGAAGCTCAACAGGCTCAATGATTCGCCTTCAACGGTTGTAGTGAGAATCTGCATGGGTGGCTCTTTGCCAAAGCGTCCCGCTGAAGGCCGTTGCGAGGTGGTGATGAGGGTAACGTGCAGTGTCACGTACTCGACCGGCTGCAGAGCTGGTGCGACGGCCGGTATGATAGAAATATTGGATAAAGTCAGAGGTGTGGCGACGAGAATGTAGTCAAAAGACTGCGACTTGCTTTGACTGCCCTCCATCTGACTGTCAATGACCCAAGAAGTGTTTTGCCGACTGATGCTGCTTACGCGTGTTTGTAACCTCAGACTGGCCTTTGAGTGCTTGATGAGGGCCTCAAATATTCTCCAATTTCCTCCTTTGACGGCAAAAGAAGGAGATTCTGTTACAAAGGAGACGCATCCCAAGACACCATGCATATGCAAGTCCTGTGCATAATTGACACGCGTAGCAGCTTGGATGAAATCGTCCAGGAACTTTTTGGATACACCTGCTGACTTGAAGCCCTGCTGAGCAGTCTGACGTGTTTCGTCGAGCAAATCAAGTCTGTCTATCAGCTTCGTGATGTGTTCAAATGGGCCAGCATCATAAATTGCGATAAACTTTTCGATGACGGTCGATACATGTCTCGTCGCCCATTTAGGAGACAGACCATACTTCCAAAGCATTCTCAATAAAGCTGTTGAGGATGAGAAATTCTTCTCCTTCCATCGCCAGTCGTGCCCATCGAAGATACCTATTGACGACTCGTCCGCGGCGTCGAGCAGCTTTCGTGGCTCCTCAAGCGTCAAATTGAACATCTTGGCAAAGGAGATGAGGTTCTTGTTGACTTCGACGAAGATAGAGGCTCCAAGCTCAACGTCTGCGCCGCCGATGTTGACTGTGGTTGATCGTCCTCCAATACGGTCATTTGCTTCGAAAACTGTCAGTTGAGCGCAACTTGGCAAGTCTTGAGACAACCTGTATGCGGCACTAGATCCCCCTGCACCAGCGCCAATGATAGCAATACGCGGACACGCGTGTGAGCTTAGGGACATTGTTGGAACTGAGGGAGGCAGGCTGCCAGGAACCCATTGCATGAGCATGACTTTGGAGCGCTACTCAGCGCGGGTCTTTGGATGGTTAAAAAAGCGAGAGAGCTCTGAAAATAGATCTCAGCCTTTTGCTAGCTTCAACTGATCTTAGTACTGCTTTGTCTCTCTCAAATGCGCTGAAGCGCAAGCATTGGTCGACACGGTAACCTACAGCCTTGCTCCTGTGTTGCTGGCTCAATCGGGCAACGCGACAAAATCGACCAGATGGCACAAGCCAGCCTGACTGCCAGCTACCCATTCCCTTTACACACATTATAAGTACAAACTACAATGAGTTGCGCCGCTCACGCGTCGACATAGGACGCGAATTCCGCCTGGAAAGCCTGCGCCGGCCATCTTCAATGATCCCGTCGAGCTTGCCGTCCACCTGTAGCTGTGCCAAAAATTTCTTGGCATAATCATATCCAACATTGTAGACTTCGTCAAACTTGCCGAACTCGAGCGTGCCATAGCCACTGATAGGCGGACGCATGTATATACAGCCTTTTGCGCGCTTGGCTTTCTCTAAAGCCGGGACACTGGCAGAATAAGCGAGACGAGCTTGCAATTCTGCCAAAGTAGGTATATTCGGATGCGTACTCAAAGGGTTCCAGCGATTCCACAGAGCCCAAAAGCCCGACAACGTGTCTCCGTAAGACATCTCAATGTGGTCATCGACGCTGCCAACATCGACGGCAAAGATTGTCCTTACACCCATGCGCTGCATTGTGCTGACTGGCAAGTTGTCCACGTAGCCCCCGTCGCAAAGCATGTCGCCTTCTTCCGTCATTGGCGGGACAAGACCTGCGAGGGACATCGAAGCACGAACGTACCGCCAGGCATAGCCTGTCGTGTGAATGTCCATGCGCGAGTGAGAGACTAATATTAGTCATATCTATGGAGGCGAGGGCTGCATACTGTTGGTGGTATTGGCAAAGTAAGGAAGCCAGAAGTCTTCAATTTGCGCATGTCCAAAGGATTTCCAGATACCGCGATTAAAGACACTGTGGTTAGCATAGCTCAACTGTCAAAGATCATACTGTCCAGTGGTGTAAGCGGTACCAGGATACGTGAGATCAAACAGAAACCGCCAGAGACCAGCCATGCGAGCACTAAACTGTTTCGCCCGCCCATACATCGGCAACAGCTCGCCGTCCTTGGCGTAGAGACCACCAATGAAGGATCCGATGGATGTACCTCCGACGAAATCTATTGGAATGCCCATCTCTTCCAAGGCCTTGATGACACCAACGTGTGAGATTCCGCGAGCTCCGCCACCCCCGAGAATCAAGCCGATCGACTTGCCGCACAATTTCCGAGCGAGGCGGGCATGATCACTTTTGTGCTGACCTTTGCCGAAGGACCCTGGTCTTATTGCTTTGTTGCGGAAGCGGGAGAGCTCAGTGGAGACAGTTTGAAGCTTATTCTTGATTGTTGTAATAGTGCGTTGCGCAGTGCGAGGTCGAGCTGGGGCGTCAGAGGCAAGGGAGTCCATCTGAATGTGAATATGAGAGTGGACCCATGGTCTTGGCTTCAACCACTGCCTTGTGCTACCAGGCGAGACTTGCTTGCTCGAATGTAGCAAAATGAGTTCTTTGCGAGCCGTCGTCTTCATGCCGATCAGTTGTCGTTCGTAGTCGGCAATTTCTGGTGGCTCGTCTGCAAGAGCAACAAGCAAAATATAATCGGCTTGCCCAATGCAAGTCGAGATCCAGGGTGAATTGACCTGCTGCCCGTCGGCGATGTACAACAATTTGCTGTACTTCTCTTCCAAGTCGGCAAGATGTCCGGCCAGCCGTAATTTGCCCATGCGACTGAACGCGTATCGACCAAGATGCGCCAGGATTTCCGCCTGGTTCAGCAGGGCCACTTTAGAACCGAGGTGCTGTAAAGACTGCGAGAGATTTTCAGCGAAGTCTATTACAGGAACACCCTGACTGATGGGCAGTATGCAGATCGTTCGGATGTTCTCGATGTTCTCGACGCTACCGGTCGAAGGCCGCGACTGCTCGCCATTCTTCAATAAGTCTCCCATGCGCTTGGCGATAAGCTTGCTAATCTGCATGGTGATGCCAGGATGTTCCAGGGCCAGAGACTGGAACAATTGCTTTGGAAATCGTGCAAGCTCTGTATCCCGCACAGCAAGGAGCGACGAAGGCCGCTTGATATCTGTCAACACTTCAAGCTCGCCGACGGACTCGCCACCTCCATACTCGCCGATGACCTGCAAATCCCCTGACGCAGAATCGGTTTCCATGACGGTCCTGAGCCGCCCGTTCAGCACAATGTAGATTGCATCAGCCTCGTCACCCTGCCGATAGACAGGCTGGCCAGCAGTGACTTGTAGCCATTCCAGTGCAAAATCCAAATGCAAAATGAGTGGTGAGAGCAGAGATATGAGTCTTTTGGCCATCGTCAATAGTACAACTGGCTTCTTTTCCATAATCCGTTCGAGGCTATCTCGAGGCAAAAATCCAACCAAGACATCAGTCTTAGCGCGAACGTCGACAAAGGATCTGTAATTTCCGATTCCTGCTTGATAGCCAGCGATACCTCCAGGCTTAACAGTGAAGAGCGCGCGAAATCCATCATCTGCCTCCTCGAATGACTGTTCAAATGGGTTGGAACTGTCAAGCATGTTTGGGTCTTTCCGTGCTGGCTTTCCAACAACAGCGTGGCCAGTCCGTGGTACAAGCAGTCCAGCCTCCAAAAAGCCATCTATCACATAGTACAGTCCAGGATTGCGCTCTTGAGCCTCCACAAGGACCGCACCTTTTGGAAAGTGGATGATCTCCAGATCATTGTCCATTTCAGTCTCGATGCCCTCGAGAGAATTGCTTGTGAATGCACTTTCCGACTGTACGTCACTCGCTGTTGCCTCTAGATTGAGTCTAGCCATGTTGCTGATAGCATGGCCAAATGAATTGCGTGACTGTCGCTCAATATCTTGCAAATCTACAGCGCTGAGCTTGGGGGATTGCTCAACGCTGGCAGCACCACTGCGAGCTTGTTCGGGGTTCTGCTCCAGTCCTAGCGACTTGAACATGCAATGAAGAACAGAATCTCTGAAGGAATTGTCCTCCTCTGACTCGTCGGGCTCCCGAGCGGATTCTGGGGTAGCGTAGCCTTCAGGTTCCGATTCTTCCGCTTTGACTTCATCAACAGATGCCATCAAATCTTGAAAATTGACTCGCGGTCTCCCTTGAGCTCGCTTCCTCAGACTTGACAGACGGATTGAGGTTGGTCGCCGTTTTAATGGGGATGAGACTACAATACCGGTGTCTCTTTCCGACGCACTCATCTGCATCTCTGCCTTTTGTAGCTTTTGTTTCAGTCTCCCGAGTGCGGAAGCCTGTACGTAGTTCGGCAGATCGTACGTTGTGAAACCATTCATTTGGCGTTCTGTTCTCAAGATTTCTGCAGTCAAGCCCAGATAATTGTGTCCCGTCGCAAATGTTACCCGTTGGAAGCGCGTCATGATAACCTGCACAATATGGGCAGATGCCTTAGGATAGATACGGGTCAAACGACGGAATGCCTCTGCTGGAATGACGGCCAATGTTGTGTCGATATTGGCTCTCGCAATGACTCCTGGATGTACACTATTGCGCGACGTTGGCTTCTCCGGAGGATTGAGCAGAGGAATATGAGGAACGTCTCGCAAATTCTGACTGCTTCCGCGTTTGCGAGCCTCTTTCAATTTATTTGCTGCGAAATGCGTCCTTGGTGAGGCTGGGGCCATGCCGACAGGCATCGGCATCGGCGACGTAGGCATAGACGGCGGTGCTGCATCTTGCGGCTGAGCGTGCATGTCAGCTTGTGGACTGACAGGAGCACCATGCCGCAGACGAACGTCCTCGGTGAATAGGGAAAGTATGCTGAACATGGATGATAGCGGCGCGCCATTGCGCACGTCAGTCAATAGCCTATAGCCTTCGCCACCTTCCTCAAATTCATCAGCGGCAGCCTCCGTTTCGGAAGCTTCTGTTTTGAAAAAGACTTGCACATGGCCATCGACAACTATACAGAACGATTTTTCGTTTTCCAAGTTGATCGTCTCGCCAGCGAGAAGTTTGCGTGTTTGCATGTGGCGTGTCAATTCGTGGAAGACGGGCTTTTCAAGGTAGCCGAAGACTTTGATGGCACTGAGGAATTCATCCAAGTAGCTGTGCAATCCTGGCTTGGACTCGCTTTCAACGGTGTCGGGGAATGGCTCAATCTTTGGTTCTTTACGTTGAGGCTCCAGCGGTAATTTGGCATAGTTGGTAAGGTACTTTGCTCTGAAGTAGGTTTGTAGTGCCCAAACCAGTAATAACAATATACCTGCCAGAGACCAGAAGGAGAGATGAAGTGTCAAGGAGCTCGAGAGCAGCCAGAAAACCCAGTTAACAACGAGAATCATTTGATTGCTTCCAGCGTCGGTGATCATCCGGCACTTGGCCTGAATGATCTCCATACTCGCCGTGTAGCTAGCTGGAACAGATGAGCTATTGGGCGCCAGCTTTGCAATTACGAACGTGCAAATGCCGCCTCGAGCGCGCACTCTCCTCAAGCGGTCGTTGGGGTTGCGCTTGCTCGCTGCTGTGATGCGAATTTGCGACGCGTCTCGTCCAAACAGCGCGCGTACAGGCTATCGACACTATCAGCAAAAACCCTCGACTGGCTCTTGGCGATAGGAGACGCAAGCATATGCCAGCATGAGCAGCAAAAACCCAGAACTTGAGCTGCCCGAGGGCGAGGACCGCTTCTGCAATTTCTACAGCAATCTTGCCAAGAATGGGCCAGATAATCTGATGCGCTTCTTTGACCGCGGGTCGTATTACTCGGTACATGGCAAAGATGCAGAGACCGTGGCAAGGGATGTATTTCAATCTCAGGCCGTTGTGAAGTATCTTGGCGGCCGCGCACATCAGCTTGCTTCCGTAACAATGTCGCCTACGGTGTTTCGAAAGTTCCTGCAAGACTGTCTGACAACGAGAGGAATGAGGATCGAAATCTACCAGTCAGAGAGGAATAAGCAGTGGCTATGTACAATGCAGGCGTCGCCTGGCAATCTCCAGCACGTCGAGACGCTACTCGGCGCGACTGATTTTGCAAGCAACCCCGTGCTGATGGCCGTTAAAGTGACCGTGAAGGACAACGAAAAGACGGTTGGTACATGCTTTACGGGTGTAACGTTGCGTGAGATCGGACTCAATGAGTTCCGCGACAATGAGCTCTTTAGCAATTTCGAATCTATGGTAATCCAGTGTGGCGTCAAGGAGTGTCTGATCCAAGCTGATGTCAAGGACAAGGACTATGAGCTTCGCAAGCTCAAGCTCGTGCTTGAACGATGCGGCATTATCATGACTGAAGTGTCTCCGCAGGACTTCAATGCCAAGGATGTCCAAGATGACTTATCCCGACTCTTGTCGGACGGTGGTTCGTCTGCAAGCCTGAACCAGTTCGAGATGAAGGTCGCGTGTGGTGCTGCAGGTGCCTTGGTCAAATACCTTTCACTCATGTCGGACGCCGACAATTTTGGCAAGTGGTCCCTGTCGAATTACGACTTGTCGCAGTACATGAAGCTCGATGCTTCGGCTCTCAAGGCACTTTCGCTCATGCCCTCGCCAACAGATCTGGGCAACAAGTCTCTCAGTGTCTATGGCCTGCTGAACCGATGTCAAACCCCTCTTGGCAAGCGTCTCCTTGCACAATGGCTACACCAGCCCCTTGTCGAGCTCTCCGCTATCCAAGCTAGGCACAATTTGGTGGGCATCTTCGTCGATGCTACTAGTCTGCGCGATGCTCTGCAGCACGACCATCTCAAGCTCATGCCTGATCTCTACAAGGTCTCCAAGAAATTTCAAAAAGGTCTTGCCGGTCTGGAAGATGTTGTGCGTCTATATCAAGTGGTAATACGTCTCCCAGGTCTGACCGATTTGCTCAGCGACGTCGAGCTGGTGGATGATTCGAAAACTATACTAAATACCCACTTCACATCGAAACTGGACAAGTTCAACGCTTTGCTAGCGAAGCTACAGGATCTTGTGGAGACAACTGTCGACTTGGACGCCCTCGACCGTCATGAGTTTCTCATCAAGCCAGACTTCGATGCAAATCTGGGCGAGTTGCGCGAACAAATTGATGCCATTCGAAAGCAAATCATGCTGGAACACAAGCGCGTGGGTAGTGATCTTCACATGGACATTGAGAAAAAGCTCAAGCTCGAAGACCATTCCGTGCATGGGTATTGTTTCCGCCTGACACGTACAGAGGCTGCAGTGATCCGAAACCGTCGCGAGTACTCTGAGCTGGCAACCGCAAAAGCGGGCGTCTACTTTACATCACAAAAGCTAAGTGGCCTGGCCAGGGAATTCTCAGACTGCAGTCAGCAATATTCACGCCATCAGACAGGCCTTGTGCGCGAGGTTGTCACCATTGCGGCATCCTATTGTCCAGTTATTGAGGAGCTTGGCACTATGATTGCAGAGCTCGATGTGCTTGTGTCCTTTGCGCAGGTCTCTTGCCATGCACCGACGCCGTATGTGCGACCCACTATGCACCCGATGGGCCAGGGGAACACCATCTTGAAAGAGGCTCGACACCCGACTATCGAAATGCAGGATGATGTGAGCTTCATTTGCAATGATGTCGAGCTGCGACGAGGAGATTCAGAGTTCCTCATCATCACAGGAGCAAACATGTATGCGGATCTTGTATGAGGGCACTGCTAATGACAGGGGAGGAAAATCGACTTTCATCCGACAGATTGGCGTGATCGCGCTCCTGGCACAAGTCGGCTGCTTCGTACCATGCACATCCGCAGAGGTGACTGTCTTTGACTCCATATTGGCAAGGGTCGGGGCCGGCGACTCTCAACTCAAAGGTGTCTCGACATTCATGGCGGAGATGCTGGAGACTGCGACCATCCTGAGTTCTGCAACGCGCAACTCGCTCATCATCATTGACGAACTGGGTCGAGGTACTAGTACCACTGATGGATTTGGTCTTGCGTGGGCCATCTCGCGTCACATCATCACACACTTGGGGTGCTTCACGCTCTTTGCTACACACTTCCATGAACTCACCGCACTGGCCGAGCAAGAACCTGGGGTGCGCAACCTCCATGTTTCTGCGCATGTAGGTGATATTGCCGACGCGGAGCGAGAAATTACCCTGCTCTACAAGATTGCGGAAGGCCCTGCGAGCCAAAGTTTTGGTTTACACGTTGCCGAACTCGCCCGCTTTCCCAAGAGTGTCATTGCGCTGGCCAAACGAAAAGCAGAGCAGCTTGAGGCAGGATTGGACGCGGAGACTGGACCAGCGAGTAAGGCGAGCAAGACTGATATAGAGGCGATGCGTGAGATGCTCGTGGCATGGACGCAGCAGGTCAAGGGATCTGGCCAGATGAACCGAGGCGAGATGCAGGCAGCGCTCAAGGAGCTCATGGATGTGAACACAGCGCGCTTTTCTAGTGCATGGCTCGATGTATTGCGCTCGGCAGCGCGAACATAAGACAGCGTAGAACACTTCTAGTCTGACTCGCCTAGCTGCGCATGCCTGGCCCTCGAAGCTTAAGGTTTTCCCTTGGCCTGCAGGTGGCCGCTCGCAATTGCCTGATGCGGCCGCGTTGTGTCTGTTGGGTGCGCCTAATTGAGACATCGCGCGCGCACCCATCGCCCGCCGTGCAACGTTATCGCTGCTACTCCGCACAGCTGGGCCAGCCTCCTGAGCGTAGTGGTGAGGGCCAGGTCAAAGCAAGAGTCAGCTAAAGGCGACTCGGCTCGCATCACTTGTCGTGCCATCAACAACATCTTGGTACATTGTTGAACATGTCTGCGTTCGACAATCTCGATATCGGCACACGGCGCAGTAGCTCCGTTTTGACCCTGAGCTCCTATAAATCGTCGTATGGCAGGGAGCGCTCCTTGGATGCGCGCCCCCACGACTTGGGCAATGCACCAATCTCCCCAACCGAACCACGGCGTTTTGCGGACGATCGCCGACGTAGCAACATCGCTCTGACTGCAAGCCATGTCCGCAGACAATCAAACGGTCTGAATTTCGGCAAGGTAGATAGCAAGTACAAAGCCGCAAAAGACATGGACGAGCCAGTCTTGCTGTCCAAGGAGGGTTCTGGCTACCTCTTCTTCTCGATCTCCTCCGATGGCATGCTCAACTACAAAACTGCTTCGCGCATCTCTGGCAGTATGACGAGCTATCTGGTTGATCCTTTGACCTTCAATGGAGAGCGCGCTCCAGTTGTAGTCTTGACATCGCCTGCCTCTGGCGAGGGGACTGCTTTGCAGACGTACCAGAGACTGCTGCTACCTATCTTGAAGCACTTTAAGGTGGACCACTCCCACATTGCGCTGTCCGATGCAAACACCGCGTCCTACCTGGCCAAGAACGGCCAGTACACAGCAAATACCATCTTCATCCTGCTCTCGGGCGACGGCGTATTACACGAGGTGATCAACGGTCTTGCTGAAAATACACACTTTGAAGCGCACTATACTCCCATCAGGCTTTGTCCTATCCCATGGTATGTGAGCACATAAGCCTGCATTGTGCTAATTAACAGCGGTTCTGGAAATGGATTGGCATCATCACTCAAAATGACTAACGTGGCCCGCGGTATACGTGCGCTCTTCAAGCCGAATTGGACAACTTTGCCCGTCCTGCATGCCAAGAGTTCTGCAGGCTCGATCAATCGTTATGCCGCAGTCGTTGTGAGCTACGGTCTGCATGCTGCGCTCGTGGATGACTCTGCATCGACCGAGTTCAGGGAGAAGTACGGGACCGATCGCTTCAAGGAGGCAGCGAACCGCCATTTGCGGCCCAAGCCCTACCTGTACAAGGGCAAGTTGTCCTTGACCAAGGCATGTCGCTTTCCTGACCTCAACAGCGAGGCTGCACGCGACCAAGAAGTCGGTTCAAACCACACCTATGTGCTCATCACACGCTGTTCCTCTCTCGAATCAGATTGGCGTATTGCTCCAATGGCTTCGCCAACTGCCTACCCAGACAAGCTCGACGTTGTGCGCATGGGCGATATGTCAGGCACGGACTTGGGTCGTATTCTCATGGATGCTTACAAGAACGGTGCTCAGGTCAATGATCCGCTTTTTGAGTACAATCGAGCCACAGCAGCGACATTTGTCGTCGGGGAGTCTGCCAACGATAGGACGCGCGTTTGCATCGATGGGGCCATCTACAGAGTGCAATCTGGCGAATCCGTTTCAGTCACAGTCTCACCTCGTGTTGGCCTTGCGCAGGTCCAGCTCTTGGTACCAAAATTAAGTTGATGTCCTACAAATTTACATCTTGGACTTTGCCAATCGCTTCGCGGCGCGTGCGTCCACAAAGGCTTGAATCGGCTTGCGACTCGAATCTGCCATCATCAATGTTCGAATGTGCGTTAGCTCGATGCGATTGACACGGCTTCGAATCTGTCGTTCCTCCGGTGTCTTGATGAGGTAGTTGCGCGACAGTCCAACGACAGCTGGATCATAGCTTGCAAGAACCGCTGCCTTGGCGAGCACAGTTTGTAAAAAATCTTGATCTTTGTGAAGCACTTCGAGAAATCCCACTTGCTCGAGCCTAGAGGCAGTCAGCGTGCTTCCAGCGAGAAGGAGTTCGTTCGCAGCTTGTTGGCCCATGAATTTGGGAAATAGGTAGGAACTGCAGCCTTCACAGCAAAATCCCCAACGCATGAATGGAACCGTGAAGGTCGCCGACTCGACTGCATAGACGAAGTCAAAATGTGCCAGACAGGTTACACCGAATCCGATCGCTGGGCCATTGACTGCAGCGATCATGGGCTTGCGGAAATTGATCATGTCGTCAACCATTGCTTGCAAGGTGTCCATCTCAGCGTTCATTTCCTTTTCATAGCCGTCGTGCATCACATTCTGGAGGTCCTTGCCTGAGGAAAAGAATTTTCCCTTGCCTGTGACGACAAGAACGCGCACTGCATTGTCATTCTGGGCATACTTAAGAGCCTTGTGCCAATCCTTGAAAAATTGATGCGACATGGCATTGCCGCCTGGTCGGGAAAGGGTCATGACAAGGATGCCGCCATTGAGGGAGAGCTCGACGCATTCGAGGAATGGAGGTGTCATGGAGTGAGTAGTAGTTCAGCTGCAACTTGATGAATCCTGCACTTGACAGTTGATGTATCTTTGAAGCTTAAGTTCAAAGCGCTAGAACCAGCGCTAGATTCGTGACGCGCGCAAATCTGTGGGGTCGAATGCCGTCGGCGACTACCGACAGAGCCGCTGAAGAATTCCACCACCACCAGCTAGTAGGCCTGTAGTGTAGAATCAGCGTAGATGTATCTGTCCAAACAACCGTGGGGCTGTAAGCCTGGCTCTTTCAGATGTCCTTGGATCGCTTTCACAACCTGCTGCCCCACCGTGCCTATCGCCAGTGACCAGCTCATTTACGTGCATGCACACGCACTGCAATTGTCGAATAGTATGATAAGCTAGAGAGGTCAAGGCCGCTGTCATCAATGATACTTCATGTCGACCTTGGCGCTACGCAGCATCAAGTCCGATCGCACAGCGTCAGAGTAGACCTTGACTCAACATGCTGTCAAAATTGTCCTCGGCCTCCACGCCCTGAGTGTCGCTGCCGTCGCATCCTTCACGACCTACTCTGCGGCTGTATACCAAGTTTCAAGGTGCACGAGCTCAGATCGTGCAACGATCCAAGCGCCAAGCTTCTTGAGCCCTGGGGTTGCAGATCGTTTTCTCGTACAAGGACTACAACTTGACAAACGCAGGCATGTCACTGCAAGGCATCCTATTCGCCTGGGTAGAGTCACTCGTGACCCGTGACCCGTGAGTCGTGACTGAAATCACTGTTCGGAACCAGCTTCAAGAGGCGGGATTCCCTCATCGCTAAACGGTGCTGTGTGCGCACTGCGCACATCAAGCGCGATGGACTCTGATCGCCACTTGCGTCAAGCTGCTTGTGTTTCACCAGGCTCGCTATTTGCAACGGCCCACAAGATATTCTTCATAACTTCGCATATTCAGGACTGAGAGTCGATCGCAAGTTCAATGTCTAGTGACGTCAAATTAGGCCTGAAGGCCCTGAACGCATTTCGGCTATATTTTGATTCGCCTATACTGCGACTGCCGTCCATATATCACAGTGGGTGAATGCATCGAATGCTGGACAAGTCAGCGCTGCCTTGTGCGCTGTCGTGCGATCAACTTCTGCGTATCAAGTAGGCTGAGGTCGCCTCGAGAGTCGAGAGTCGACATCTTGACATTGACTTGTTTCTGTCGCTCGAGGCCGCTTCCAATGGCACGCGCACAGCCACAGGAGTGCCAAGAAATTGACATGCATGTCGCTGAGTCTGATCTCCAGAAATCTGCAGAGTTTACCCGATCAGACTTCGCCTGCGTGGTGGCGCAAAGCCGCGCAATGATGGCCGCCACAGTGGTGGACTGGTGCTATCACCAATTCACCGTAGCACAGACAGTCTTAGATTCAGAGATCCACAGACTCACAGTCTATCAGTCTATGACTGTCTGTCATGACGAACGAATGTAGTCAACTTGGATTGCGTATGCTTGCGGCTGGCGCTGGCATCTTCCAGATGCTTTCTGCAAGTTTCTAGACCTTTTTCATGCCGAGCACATTTCCGCTCTCGGTGTCAGACAGACTCAGACTGCACTGTCAGTGAGTGTGTTACTCAGTCTGTCAGTCTGTCACAAACTCACAATCTATGAGTCTGTCAGACTGTCACTGCATTGAAACTATCTACAGGACTATGTATACGGTCCACAGGCTTCAGCTGATAGTTACACATCGAGGCCTTGATATGGTAGCATCACATTAAATAAGCTAGTGCTTCAGCCAGGGGTCAGGGCATGTGAGCTAGCGGGATATCGGTCTGCTTTACTTAACGAAGACTGGTCACCCGGTCCATGCTGTCCCCTCTTGCAATTGGTACTACAGACTATAATATCGCAAAACACGGTAGTAGATGTGACCTATAGTTGACTAGCACCCTGACTCATCCAAGATCGTCCGAGGGTTGGAGACTTATCTCAGAGTCGTCTGTATCGTCTGTATGTTCTGCCGTGGCTCATCAGGTGCATCGTCACAGTGAACATTGACACTGAACATCCTCCAAGCATGTGCGTGACAGTGCGTCGCGGAGATGTGGCCAATGGACTTATGGGGGAAGTTATGGCTTCATCGTTGGCCAAATCAAAATTCCGAGTAGCTAAGCTGACTTTCGTGTTCCGTCGTGCGACTCGTGCTTTGAAAGTGAGGTCTAGACTTGCAACGCTGTCAAACGATTGCAGCATGCAACTGGCAGCCGGCATGGAAGCAGGCAATGAGCAATAGCTACGAGACAGATTTACAAGTGTTGACATTCGTCTGTTGAGGCTGCGTATACAAAGAGACAAGGACAAATTAAGGCTCAGGGTGGGTTCGCGTATCGTCATCGGAGCTCGTACGCTTGTCAAGCTGTTCGTTGATCGCCTGTGCCGGCATTTCGCGAATTTGAGTTGCATTTTGGGGTGGCTGCCCGGATGCCTCGAAATGCACAAGGGAAATGGCGAGAAGGCGTTGCTGGAACTTGCTGCTGGCTCCTGCTGCTGGCATGCTGCTGGCTCCTGCTCCTCTGGAGAACCGCCTCCCCCTTCCCCCCTTATAAGTCGACTGTGCCACGCATCCCAGGACTTCCAGCCACACTACTTCCCTTCAAACCGATCGCAAAGCTACAGCAGAGTCAATCTCAAGCAGGCCCAGGACGCCGACAGTCAGCAACCAGCGTCCTCGTCCTCATCCTTGCAAGACGGCCCTCCTCCCATTTGCCAAGGACCGCTTCGAAGCAACCTCATCTAATTGCTCGCGCGCTCAAAGGATGTCGATGAGTTCAAATTCACGGTACTAGCCACAAGCTGCGCCTGGGTCATGCTAACGTCACAGAACAAACAACAGACACACAAACAGACAATCCCTCAGTCTCTCCAGCTACCCGGGCGACATCTTCAACACGCGCAATGCCGGTGACGCGCCGTTCGGAGATGAGAACGCAATCGTGGACGGCGATGCGGACCACTCCTCGGGCGCACCAGACCAGCCAAAGCACGATTTGGATGCGACTGAAGCTCTGAATTGGCTGTACAGCGCTGATACAGACCAGACCCCGCGTGCCAGTGATCAGGATCATTTCAGTCTTGCCTCCTCGGAAGACTTTCTGAACTTTGGTCGAAGCTCTGCACAATTTGATTTTGGAGCGTTCAATCAGACTGGCCTCCTCAGTCCGCAAGTCTCGAGGCAAAGTAGCAATGCTGAAGCTACGAATACCGCTGTGCAGGATTCACAAGCAGGCAAAGATACAGGCTCATCCGGCCACAGACAATTCATGAATGTTCAAGGCGACTACAGGGCTGCTCGCCCTGAGACCTCCATCATGACGGGTCTGCTGCTGGATACCCGTCAAG
The DNA here is from genome assembly GCA_003717275.1 of Protomyces pachydermus. Taxonomy (NCBI): domain Eukaryota; kingdom Fungi; phylum Ascomycota; class Taphrinomycetes; order Taphrinales; family Protomycetaceae; genus Protomyces; species Protomyces pachydermus. Next base: position 31,576 of record QXDU01000110.1, on the reverse strand, counting down.
GCAAGCCTTTGGCCCTTCCATCGCAGTGTTCAACCAGCCGGATCGTTGCTCGATTGTTGGCTCCGACCAGCATGCGGCGTTCGACACAGGAAGATTCACAGACATACCTCAACAAGTCACAACTATATGGCTTGAGTCTTGTCGATACGGAGCACAAGGCTCAAGGGCGCCAAGTCAAGTATCGCACTACAGTCAAAGTCCTCTTCCACGATGAAGATCAAAAGTATCGTGCTGCTACATTCTGGAGCATTTGGCGCGACGGTCGCGGTATGACGGAGGCTGTTGAGCGCAAAGCTCCATCCGTAAGGGCTCTCGAATTTGACGAGGCTGGCCCTGTCAAAATGATGGAAAAGCACAAGGCAGATGTGATTGCACGTCCCGTCTTGGTGGCTGAAGCGTTTGACGGATTCACTGTTGACTGGTCTCCCGTGCAGCAGTCGCCGTGCGCTCAGACCATGCTGGCGCTCCGTTGCCACTTCTTATCGACCGACTTTTCGCACTCTAAAGGTGTCCGTGGCGTGTCTCTCAAACTCGCAGTGAAGACAGAGATCTGCACCAACGACCAGCAGTATCTGCTGGGTGGTTCCGCTTGTCTCATCAAGCTTTTCCGTGACAAAGGTGCCGAGCGCAAAGCTGCAAATGACTTGTCCCATGTTCGCAAGGCTCTTCAAAGACTCGAGAACCCTCATGGTTCGAGTCTCATCAACTCTGCATCGGGTCCCATTGTTCACAAGGGTCATGTCAGGCGTGAATCAGACTTTCAAGTGCGCGTTCAACACCGCCGGAAGCGCTCAGCCTCCGTGTCTTCGCAGAGTAGTGGCAAGGGCTCACAGACAGAGGCATACAGTCGACTCGACGAAATCGACATGTACCGCGCCATGCTGGCGTCGGTGGAGCCAAGCACATTGTTGCAGTTGCCACTCGAGGATGGTGACAATATGGCACTTAGCTTCGACGATGAGATCTCGCTGCAAGCAAAACAAGTGGAGCCAGTCTCTACGGAAGAGCATCAGAACACCTACGGACGACTTTCGCCACAGTCTGTTTACCAGCCAGCTTTTCGCGCCACGCCACAGCCAGTACTACTTGGGGATTTTAGGACCATACTTGTGGCCGATATGGATGACCAGTACGTCCCACCAAAGCCGCAGAAGAAGCCCGTCAAGTGCTTCTACTTCATGCAACAATTGGAAAGCACTAGTAAAACACAGACTATGTCACCCGTATCAGACGGGTCGCCCGACATGAGAGGCGAAGGGGAAAATCCAGGTAAAAGGAAATATCACCCTTCACAGCGCAATCGACATCAGGTCGGCCCCATCTATCGAGCAGTCTACCTGTACGAGTATTCGGTCAATGCATTTGTGTCGGTCGTCGCCAAGAAGCTAAGCTTAAACGCGGAGAAGCACGGAATCGTCCGTTGTGTCCGAGAGAACAATAGGGGTATTCGCATCTTGCTCGAAGATGAGATGCTCGAGCGTATGCCGGACGGTCAAGATATGTTGATACGCCTGCACGAAGTTGGTCCCGGTCAAATCGAGGTGGTGCTTCACTACGCTTTGGCATAAACATGTACAAGTATTAGTTCTAGTTGTAAATCACAATAAAGTACACGACCCGGCGAACGCCAGCAACAAGGCTCCAAATGCCGCCAGAATCTGGTTTGATTGAGTGGCGTGTCCTTGAGCTCCCGAAAGGAAAATCGTCGGGTTTGCCTGCCATGAGCTCGTATTGGTCGTCGACATAATTGGGAAGTCGCGTGACCAGGTGGTAGGGATTGCTGATGTTGAAGATGTCGCACTGCATGGCGTAGAAAACCACGCAGACGTCCAGGTCGTCGGATGCTGCACCGGGACGGATGAACCGCTACATGAAGACAGAGAAGTCATGATTGAGGTGAAGATACTTTGCGTGTAGACTGGCTGAGCAGTACAATACTGAAAGGGCATATCTGTCTTTGTTGCATATTCGGTTGCAGTGGTCGTTTGTGTAGCGTACTGCGTCCATTGTGTCATGGTCGTGCTCATGAAAACTGTTTGCACCGACGTGAGTGTCTTGTGCGGAATCTCAGCTGCAGCGCTTGATGTGTTGCCTCGATCAATGATCACCTGGCAATCATCAACGACTTGAGAAACCGACTGGAATTGAGTCTGGTATCCGAGTTTCTCGCAGCACGAGCTACAGATTTGTGCCTGGGCCACAAAACTCGTTGAACACCCGCAGCGTATCTGCTGATGATAGTCACTAATTTGATTGCGGCAAGTCTGGAACAATACAAGATTGAAGGATGCGCAGGCAGAGCTACAGTCAGTCGAAGCATGGGAAGAACCAAAATTCTTACTTGCACTGATTCAGGCTGACGGGGCCCTGTGATCCTTGGAAGACGATCTTGCTTCCATCCGCAATCGATGGTGACTTATCATTAAGAGCAGTGGCAAGCCCACACAATGCAATTAAAATCGCTATCAGCATGATTGATGTCCGAAAAACAGGGTCCAGGTCAGCGGTCGTTCTTGTATAGCAAATGTCTGATACAATGGGACTGCACTGGCTGCATGGGTCATAGCTCAGACAGGCAAAGTGTGTTTCGAGATAGTTTGACTTCGAACGGTATCGTGTGTGTGGTCAAAGCGTCTAAAAGCCATCATAGTCAGAACTCATGTCTGAAATTTGTTCAAATTCTTCCTCATAGGAAGCCTCGAGCTCCTTTAAGGCAGCGACAACCTCCTTGCGCTCGGTATATCCTGACCTGCCTTGTTTATGGTGGATATGACGCCCAAGGTCACGTAACCAAGCACGCGTACCACGCGGTATGTGCAACAGGCCAGAAGAAGTCTCTTTCACGCCTTCTGGAAATGCGGCTGGCATTTGCTGTTGCTGTGGATGTGTACATGTGGTCACCAAGGATCCTTCAAGTACTTTGGAGGTCAGTGATACTTCATCCCCACGAACAACCTCGAATTTATTTTCCACACGGCCATGAACAGCGTTGAGTCTCTGCTCTCCCGCTTGCGCATGGTAAATTTTGTTGTGTGGCGACAAGAATGAAGGCAGATCCGCAAGACGCAACGGGCTTTCTTTTGTACGCATCGGTAGAGTGATAGTATCCAGCCACATTCCAGGCAGAGCAGAACCTGTCCACGACGTCTTGATAGGTATTGGGACGATTAGATCGACAATGTCATGGCAGACCAAGAGGGCATCTGCTCGATTGAAGTGGTGTTGCATGCTAGTCGGTCGACCGGCATCCACGAAGAATTTGCTCAGCTTGGGAAACTCATCTTCCATCTCAAGCAGCAGTTCTGCAGTGAAGCCTGACCAGCCATCGCAAGTGGATGAGATCAAATTGAAGCCTTGCATTAGGTCGCATTGTTCAGCGAAGGCTCGGAAGTCCTCATCCATAACATTCGCTTGGCCATTCCTTTCCTTGAAGGCAGTTCTGCCCTGCTCATATGTGAGCAATGGTCTTTCCACCGCGGTGGTATCGATAGGCAGGTATGATGTTGGACGGTAAAATTGCATATTATAGTCAGACCAGTAGCGGACGCTGTTGTCAGACAGCTGTGAGGGATCTGGCGTTTCATCCAACGAGGCTTGAAAAGGATGGACGCGAAAGCTCTCAGGCTGTACAACTTCTGTACCAGACTCTGTGTCGACTCGAGTGTCATACAGCTGGTTGATCTTGCGCAGCGAGCCCATGTTGCGGGCACAGTCATAAATGAGGACTCGAGGCAGGTAGATCTCCAGGCCAGTGGGAGAGATACCATGCTGATACAGAACATCGTGATCCAGCACACTATCAGGCTCTTGAAAGTACGGCTCTTGGAAATTCCAGAAGTGAGTGCCTAAGTAGTTGGCTCTCTCACCACATTGGATGGTCAAAATTTCGTGCATTGAGCTGGAGGACTTTTGAAGACCTGATGGCGAGGCAGGGCGTGAGCTCACGCTTACTGCTACCGCCTGTAGATGTGATAGCTGGACCGAGCTGAGATTCTCACTTGTGCGTTCTACTGCAGAGCATATGTTCGCTCTAGATCCACTAGGTATAGACTAGACTGTATAGTTGACTGATCTCAGTAGGAAATCTTGACGTCAACAAAGTTCGTGAAAGACTCGTGCTCCCACAGGGAACTAGTCTACACATTCAGCTGCGCAACAGCACTTCAAGCGCACGAGCATCTGGTCAAGCTCCGCTGCCGATTCGAAGAGTCCATCAGTGTCGCTTGGACATTTAGGCAATACATGTGCGACTGCCTGCGCGACGGATGGAGGAGCACGAGCGACGCGGGGCAGGCTATGAACCGAATCTGCTGAGCAGCCCGGCGGCTCCCCAGGTTCAAGTACGTGCAAAGGGCATTCCCGCTACTACTGCCAATGACAGATCGATTGGGTCGACGAATGTTTCAGCTGTGGGGAAGAGACTGGCTTGGTCGTCGATGTCTCAAGGGCGTGAACAGGCGATTGAAGGGGACGACATTGCCCGGGCCCGACTTGTTTTGGGCGGCGACAATGTACATCGCGCAGGCATGAACCACATGTCTCTCGAGACGTCTCGAAAGCGGCCTGCGGGTCGAATGCAAACCACTCAAAGTCTCAAGTGCTTTCCTGAACCTCCCAGCGACAATTCTTCACAAAGAAGGCCGTTGCCCCAGCCGGAAGATCTTTTGAAAAGGATCATGGGCCGAAAGAGCCGCAGTCGGATAAAGCTCGCTCCTGTTGACATGAGTTGCAGTTTCTCGGTATCTGACTATCGACAGTTCGACATGCCCTTAGTCTACTGCTCACCGACATTTGAACAAGTAAGTGGCTACTCGATGAATGAGATCATCGGTCTGAACCATCGGTTTATGCAAGCACCAGTCGGCCTGGTCGAAGCTGGCTCTGTGCGAGATCACACGGACAATCTCGCCGTTTTACAAATGCTGAGCAAGCTGTCTCTTGGACAAGAAGTTCAAGTGAGCCTCATGAATTACAAGAAGGGAGGCAGACGCTGGGTCAACCTTTTGACCATGATGGCCGTGCCCTGGGATGGCGATGACATTGCCTACATTGTGGGGTTCCAGGTGGATATCATGGAGTCGCCCGAAAGTGTTCTGCAAAAGATGCCAGATTCGACCTATTATATCGACTACCGAATCTCTCGCATCCCGCGCTCGCCCCCAGCAGTCGCCTTGCAAGCGCCCACCAGTTTCTCACACGGAGCCGGAAGTTTGCCACAGATGGAAGGCTTGATCCGGGCAAGATTCAGCAAGGACGATGCAGAAGGGTTCGCCGATGCCTGGCAAGAGCTTATGGTGGAGCAAAGCCCGAATGCTATTGTGGTTTGCTCCCTCAAGGGGATTGTAAGTTACTGCTCTGACCGAATCGAAGCACTTCTTGGATACACGACAAGTGAATTCGCCAATCTAGGCCTGCAAAGTATTTGTCATGTATCAGATATTGTTCCGTTCATGCGAGAGCTTCGGGAAGCCGAGGTAGGAAAGCCTATCAGCCTGCTGGCACGACTCCGACACAGAACGTCCGGACACGTGTGGGTCGAGTTCGACGGAGCAGTGCTTCTGGAGCCCAATCGAGGCATGAAAACTATCATACTGTCTGGGCGCAAAGTTGGTCTACCAGCTTTGACAAAACTACAAGGTCAACAAGATGTCGATTTCGGGGCTAGCGGTCTATGGTGCAGGGTCGATCCGCAAGGCATGATTCTCTGGGCAAGTGCCGCAGTATCCACTTTCCTCGGCATCTCGCGTGATCTCATTATTGGCAAGAACTTTGTCATTTTGATTTCTTTTGAAGACGTTCCCTTGCTCAAGGAATCTCTTCGCGCAGCGTTCTCAGGCCACCAAGCGACGGTACAGCATATTTATCAGCCACATCAATCTAAGGGCCGTCCCAGAGTCTCGCTCACTTCGCGACTATTCCCTAGTCAGCCAGATCCACATTTTCATCCCAGTATCATGATATGTTCTCATGTCGACAGTCCTAATTCAACATTGCGGGTACCAGTTGACGCGACTGCCGACAGTGCAGCAGCCTCGACACCGATTCGTCTGCGCGCCGGTGACTTGACTCCCGTAATTGCCGTCCCAGATACAGCGATGCAAGAGTGCTTTTACTTGGAAGAGCTTATGCCGGAGCGCAACACAAGCTGGCAGTACGAGCTTCATCGTGTCTTGCTTATCAACCGTCGCCTAAAGCGTGCGGTTGACAATGCCCTTCACCCTGATTTGCGGCCGACGACCTCTCCCAGGCCTTCTGAAACAATTTGTACCAATTGCTTCAAAAGGCAGACTACCCAGTGGCGAAAAGGCCCAGATGGCCCTCGAAGTCTTTGTAACTCGTGCGGACTCCGCTATGCAAAGCAGCTTAATCAGCGTGCGCAGCTCATGGCCGAAGTGCCACCCTGAACACAGTCATACTTGCGGACGAACCTGCCACCCTGGGCAGCAAGTCCATGTCTTCATTTGTCTAGCGTATGGCGTTGAGTATGATTAAATCTTTTATTTAGATCAGGCATGAGGCTTCACTTCACGCCTGCTTCCGACCTGCAGCGGACTCAAAATAGACCGGCGCAGCCATTGAGAGATTCTCCGTTATGAGTCCTGCGAATTGCTTCTGCAAGAACACTCGATATGTCAATGATATTGAGCTTTGTAGTTCGGCGCATCATTTCCGGGGAAATGGGATAGGTATTTGTAACGACAATCTGATGGATACAGTCGCACGCCTCCATCTGCTCCAGACATGTTCCTTGGAAAAGCCCGTGAGTAGCGATGACATACACACGGTGTGCACCACAGTTCTTAACCATGTGTTCGGCAGCTGCGATGAAGCTGCCGGGCGAGTCACACATGTCGTCCACGATCAGAGCGGTCTTTCGATAAACATCTCCCACCAGAGTGATCATGCGTTCGTATGCAGTTGGCGGGGTCAGTTCGTCTTCCTCCTCATCTGAAAGCGTATCCGTCTCGATCGGACCTGCAAGGGCATGTGATGCGTTGTCGTGAGCGGAGTAGCTGGACAAGAAAGACATTTGCATGTTGTTTGGGCCGTGATCGGAGCTGTCACCATATTCTGACTGTTGATCACTTGTGACGAGGTTGCCATGTACGCTATTTTGGTAGTCCTCGTTGACTACATGCCCAGAAATGAGACGCGCCGTGTGTACCTCAGTATATTGATCATACTGAGGCATGGAGGAGCGCTTGTGTGGCGAAAGATTGCGTCGCGATTGAGCTGTCCTGTTGGTGCGGCTGGTTCTTGCTGTCTCGTGCGATGCTGCAGACCCCGCTTGGCTGCGATCATCTTGGCCGTCATCATCAGCACTATTTTCCTCGTCTGCATCTGCCAGCTCGTCAGTCTCGGCATCTTCGTCGTCAGAATCAAGCACAGACGCGACAGTAGAATTCCCGGCGTAATGACTTGGCAGCCACGGCTCTTGTAGCTTCCGGCGGCGGTCTGTATGGATCAAGGCAAAGTTAACCTTCAGAGCATCGGCCATAGAAGTAACTCTTTTTGCCCCACCGGGGTTTTTGGAGACAATCACGACATACCTCCATCGGTCGACATTCTCCTTGATCCAACGGACGATGGCTGGTTCGGCGTAGAGATTGTCAACAGGCACCTTGAAGAAGCCCTGCATTTGCGAGGCGTGCAAATCGACGGTGATAATGTGATCCACACCTGCAACAAGCAAGAGATTCGCTACCATCTTGGCTGCGATACAACCGCGATGTTTCTTCATCTTGGACTGCTTGACGTACGGGAAGTAAGGAAGGACAGCCGTGACGCGTGAGGCACTTGCCCCTTTGCATGCGGATATCAAAATCAGGAGTTCCATGAGATGATCGTTGACAGTTCTGGATCCACTTTGAATGACAAAGGTGTCCGTATCTCGTACGGACACTCCAATCTCAACAGACGTCTCATCATTGGAGAATCGCCCGAGCTTAACGGGTGCAGATTCAACACCCAGACGAGAGCAGATTGCCTGAGACAAGATCGGATGACTACTGCCAGCCAGGATCTTTGTCTTGCGCATTATTTAGAAGCCTGGGAAAAGGTTTCTGCAGCTGAAATCCTGCACAAGCCGCGTTCAGTCGCACCCGCTATTGGCAGATGGCACACTTTTGGTGTCGAATGGCCAATATCAAATGGCCTCCTAGAATGAGCAACCAGGCCTGCTCAGAAGGGCATGGGCAACTGCGTGTCGCTTTAGTGCGCAACTATGCTGCAGAGGTTGAGTCGCGTCTTTGACGATGCGCAACAGCAGCGAGGGTTAGGGTAAGATTCTCACAGCGAAGCAAACAACAGCGGGCAACCCACGCGTTTCGGGACTGAATTGCATAGATAGATACAGAGTCGTCCAGAGCGGCTGCGCTTCATCTTCCAAAGCTTGCAGGATGCCTTCCTAGAGAGCACTTGTTCATTCAAGTGTCGCAAGCAAAGCGCGCAAGCACAAGACTTCAATGGTAAAGTTCCGCCGGAGCTACGCAAACAGCACGTAGCTGACCGTTACAGGAAAGCAGTGGCCCGCAACAGTCGGTGTTAGGGAAACGACCAAGGGACGATGGAGAAGATGCTCATCTGGTCTGGCAAAGTGCGCATCACCTCGGGACGCGACCTCAGGAAATGGGTCTATCACAATCATCGTCACCCGTACCGCGCCCGCAGATCGGCACGCAGTATCCCCAGCAGGCTGTGACTGGAAATGCGGCAGCAAGGAAGCAAAATACGCCCGAGTTCTTCATGAAAAGCCTTTATGAGTTTATGCGAAACAGAGGCACACCCATTGTTCAGATGCCTCGAATAGGAGACCGGCCAGTCAACTTGGTAGCCCTTTATGGGCATGTCATGAAGGCCGGTGGTTCTCACAAGATCAACAAAAACGGTACGTGGCCTCAGATTGCCGCGACGCTTCATTTTCGTGGCTCAGAGGACGAACTCAAGCGTATCTACGACGCCAATCTCGCCACCTACGAGGAAGCTTGGACGACTGCTCGTCAAAGGCAACATCCGAAGTCTCAAGCGACTGAGAGTCAGGTTTCAGCTGTATCGGAGGCATTCAGCAATCGAGGTGCCCAAATGGCCGTTTTCGCGTCTCAAGTAAGCGCAGCAGCCCCGAAACAGCACGTGGGGCAATCATCATCAGCCCCGTACGCTGCTCGTCCTTCTTATGTTGATCACATGGTGCTACCAAAGCAAGAAGTGATGGAAAATAAAGGCTCAATACCTGAGCGACCAGAAGGCTTGTACAGTGCAACCGACTCCTCCTTGGACCTCGAAGCTGATGTAGATCTGAGCGAAGTTGTCCCTTTTCATGCCTCCGGGCAACCCGCAGCAATGCAAGGTCCCAAATGCCGCTTCAGGACGGCATATCAACCGAAGGCTATTCCGATGACCACATTCGCTAGTCTTGAATTGACGCTTGCTGCGAATCTTGGCAACGATATTAATGCCTTGCGACCCTACCCGTCTTTCCAGGAACTCGGCAATGTGGATATACAAGCGATTACGCGTTCACTTGAGAGTGCTCTTCCTGCAGAGGTTGGCAATGCGCTCGACATTCTGGCAATCATTGCTTCGGATCGCCGATGGGGTCTACCCCTAGGTCACTGCCGAGACTTGCTTGAAGCACTTCTCGAGTGTCTGTCGACCAGTCTCGAGAGCTTCAGTGGTGTGACACAACGTTCAGGACCCTCAGATTTTCTCTCAGATTTTCAGACTTATCACGACTTACTCAAGTACACACAGCGAATCTCGTCGCAAATACGTCGCAGCAAGGAACGCGATGCGAAACATTTACATCAGCATTGTGCCATGGAACGCATTATGGCAGTCTTGACAATTCTACGCAATTTGTCTTTCACAGAGGTGAACCAAGATACAATGTCTTCTGCGGCAGATTTCGCCGCTATCTTGTCTGGCGCCCTTTCCTTACTCCAGCATCCAATCATTGATGCCGAACGTCGCTTGGAGCTATGCAAAGATGCAGTCACAATCCTGGCGAATGTCGGCCGAGGGATCAGTCTGCCTGACGCTCAAGTCTGCCGGACATATTTGCACTTCTTGGCTTTCTTTGGACCCGATCCAATCAATGCTGCGGCTTCGTCGTTCGAGTCGCGCCAAGAACCTTATTTGCCTTCCGCAATCGATGCGTTGGCTAAGCTCCTGTGCAGGGATGCGCCCAATTGTCAACTGATTCGCGAAGAGCTATCGTCAAACCTACACTCGAGCACGACACCTCGGGACAGTCTTGGATACAGGCTTATGTGCATGGCGCTTTGCCCGATTCCTTACAACGGGACATCGCCACCCCTGCGCGCCTTGGAGCGCCATTTGCCTTTGGTAGAGCACTCTCTCATTGTTGCAGAGTTCATGGCTACGTATGCTTTGGCAGGAGGAGAGCTAGCTGTTATCATGCTCAACGATTTCCCAGATTTGGTCTCTGGTTTCTGGAGGCTATCGCACCTATCCACCGGTGTCATCACGACCAAAGTACAGCCAGCTGATCACCCATATGCTCTTGTCGGAAAGAAGTGCGCCATTATCCTGCGGCTCATTTCAGAACAGGCCGCGACAGGCGACCAAAGTCGCCCATTCATTCGTGAAACACAGGCTGTGGGAACGTTACTTCTGTCTGTAGACCGCGAAATGGTGGAAAATCTGGTGTTGACTCATGCCTTTTAGCTAGCATAGCGCCTCACTTCCTGCACAGTTGGAATTCGCACGGAGGGTGCACTTGAATGCTTTCAAAGTTACCCGCATGTCTTGATGAGTGAAATAGGCATATAGTATGAACAGCGCTGACCCGTGTTCGTTGTTGGCGAATTTGGAAATTCAAGGCTAACTCTGCGAGTCTTTGGGGGTCGTGCGCGTTTCCAATTTCGAAGCGTCAATTGCAGTGCATCGTAGAACTATGACAACGGCAAACCGTGGAGTCTCGGCCACGGCCATAGTCGTACCAGCTGCTGAATTTGGACCGCAAGATCATTAGCACGTTGAAGCTGCAAACAATCGTCTTCGTCTGACGGCGATTGTCATCTTGCCTTCTCCGATCTTGTCTGTGCATGGCTCGAGCAAATACTTTCAGGCTCCGAACAAGTGCAAGCAGCAAGCTAGAAGACGCTCTCTAGAAAGCCTTGAAGACCGCGCACATGGAGGAAACCATAGCAGCGGGCTTGGCCAACAAGATATACGAGAAGCGTAAAGTAGCTGCATACGAACTTGAAAAGCTCATACGCGATGCTGCGCAGTCTCAAGACCATGCCAAGGTACAGGCAGTCATTGACCAGCTCTGCAATGACTTCATTGGTACATCACAAAAGGCAGCGAGGTCAGTCTCTGGCGGCCTTATCGGACTAGCTGCAACGTCCATTGCGTTGGGGAAGGGTCTAGCTGTCCACCTCGAATTGATTATACCTTCAGTTCTGTCATGCTTCTCGAACCAAGATGCGCGCATCAGATACTACTCGACAGAATCTCTTTACAACATAGCGAAGGTGGCCAAAGGGGAAATCTTACTGTACTTCAATGAGATATTTGATGCTCTCTGCAGGGTATGCATGCGAACTCGAAGAACGAATCACTGACTTCCAGTTATCCGCCGATTCCGAGATCTCCGTGAAAAACGGAGCAGAGCTTCTCGACCGCTTGATCAAAGATATCGTTTCCGAGAAGGCTACAGAATACGTTTCTGTTTTACAAAGCTCTCCTTTTGCAAGTCCCTCTGTTGCACCACTCAAGTCTGGCGAGGCACTTTACTCTACTAACGGGCGAGACCGGCACACGGCGTTCTCCTTGACCAAATTCATTCCGCTTCTCTCGGAACGCATGTATGTCCTCAATCCGTTCACGCGCATTTTCCTGGTATCATGGATCACGGTGCTCAATTCAATCCCCGATCTCGACCTTGTCGTCTATCTCCCTCAATTTTTGGATGGGATCTTAAACTTTTTAAGCGATTCTCATCAGGATGTGCGCATCGCCACAAGCAAGCTTCTGGCAGATTTTCTGGCCGAAATCAAGAAAATTGCCGACGTCAAGCGTCTACAAGCAAACACGAAGAGATCCAAATACCGAGTTGCTGATTCCAGTCATCGATCTTCAGTAAATCTTGACATATCTGGAACAAAGGAAAGGTCTTTGACCCCAGCAGATGTAGAACAGGACGGACAAGACGATGGGTATCCAGATGACGAGGATGAAGGCTCTCTCAGTGGGCTCGATCTTTTCATTGATTACACAGCATTGGTCAGGATCCTTCTGCGACATCTCAACTCTCACGAAGAGGCGATACAGCTCACGGCACTGACTTGGCTATCCGAGTTTTTTTCTATCTGCCCTTTAGCTGTTTTGGAGTTCATGCCAAAGCTGCTCGAAGTGTTCCTGCCCACAATCTCGCACGACACAAAAGCTATGGTCAAAGCAGCCTCAGAGGTCAATGACAAATCGTTGAAATTGATCCGGAGCGTTATAGATGGCACGCCTCTTCCAGATGGCTCGCTGGCCTTACTCGACTCGGTTGATTTAGACTTTGGTGCAACGGTGAGTGCTGCGACAATACAACTGCTCGACGACCATGTTGATACGAGGGTCAGTGCCCTGGGATGGCTCATGGAGCTCCATCGGATGGCGCCCAGCAAAATTTTGACTCTTGAGGACGGGACCTTTCCAATTCTACTCAAAACACTCTCTGACACGAGTGAAAAGGTCGTCACAAAAGACCTACAATTGCTAGCGCAAATATCTAGCAATTCGGCCGATGATTACTTCAAGGCACTGTGTTCGAATCTGCTGACCCTTTTCTCATCTGATCGCAAGCTTCTGGAGACTCGAGGTTCTCTCATCATCCGTCAGCTGTCCATTTATCTCAATGCTGAGCGCATCTACAGAACTCTTGCAGAAAGTCTGGAGAAGGAAGATGACCTGGAGTTTGGTAGCACAATGGTCCAGCACCTCAACAACAACCTGCTGACTGCACCGGAATTATTTGATCTGCGCAAACGATTGCGAAATATGGATAGCCGAGATGGTCAATCATTCTTCACGGCCTTATATCGTTGCTTCTGTCACAATGCTGTTGCAACATTCTCTTTATGTTTGCTTGCACAGGCGTACGAGCAAGCTTTCAACCTGCTTCAAATCTTCGCTGACCTTGAAATCACGATACACTTGCTCATTCAGATTGACAAGCTTGTACATCTGCTAGAATCACCAATCTTCACATGTATGTCTGTTCCGAAACACATGTTGGCTTTCTAACATCCAGATCTGCGATTGCAGCTCCTCGACAACGATCGCTATCCTTTCCTGCACAAGTGCTTGTACGGTTTACTCATGCTGTTGCCACAGACGTCGGCTTTCACAATACTGCGCAACAGACTCAACAGTATTCAGTCTGTCCCGGCTGCCAAAGCTACACAAACAGCGATCTCTGGAACGGTGCGCAAAGGCAAAGATGAAGTACCATTTGCTGAACTGCTAGCAAAGTTCCGCAGCGTTCAAGTCAAGCATGAACGTGCTAGACAAATTTCGTCAGGTGCTAGCATCGCACCAAAAAGCCAGCGCAGAATCTGATTATCACCCAAGCATGTTGCACCCCGTGAGGATCGAGCATCTCAACGATGTGATTGCTTTGGTATGCGATGAGCTTGATGTGCCAATGATTTCGCCATATACCGGGGCTTCTTTTTCGAGCTTGCTTTGGAGCCATGCAGCAAGACTTTCAAACGCTTCTCGGTCTTTGAATTTATCAACTTTTGTCAATATGATCTGAAAAGGAATCCTATAGAGAATCAAACCATCCGCGAGATCCATGTCAGATTGCTTGATGCCATGGGAAGCTTCTACAAGTAAAAAGGCTCGGACTAGTGTTCGACGCTTTCGTAGATATTCCATGATGTTTTGTCCTTGTGTCGCATGACTTTTGTAGCCATATCCAGGGGTATCTACCAGAGTCAGGCGTCTGGGTGCTTGACCGACGGTAAAAGCATTCAGCTTTTGGGTCTGTCCGGCTTTCGAAGAGGTTTTGACAACATGAGATCCCATGAGTCTGTTGAGTAAGGAGCTTTTACCCACATTACTTCTGCCAAGGAAGGCCACTTCCGGCCCTTCCTCTTGTGGCATATGACGACGAGCCTTCGCTCCGTAGGCGAAGGTGGGCACGCCTTTCGAAAAGAAATCGTCTGCCTGTTTCCTTCTGTCACTGCTGTGTGAAGCAGCATGCCATCGGTGTGTGACATCCTCATGATACCAAGGATTGAGGCGCCGGGAAGGCGCTATAGCAGTAGACTTATATGAGCTGGAGCTGATATTAGAGCGACGTGACTGAATATGCAGTCTGTGCACAGCTGATCTGAGACTGGCACTGATTTTGAAGTAACTCGGTCCTGCAAAAGGGGACAAGTGCATGAGTATTGAACCGAGACCGACAGCTGATGGGATTCTGAGTCGGGCTTTCTAGCGAATGCGCAACGAAGCGATGGCTGTCTCTGTTGTGATGGCGATTGGAGTGTACACAGAGGTTCTGGTCGCGCAATCGCAGCCCTTGCATGAGATAGTCAATTTTAAATTAGATCACGGAGCGCTTATTAGTGATATGCACCTGGTACCAATACTATCGGCATACTGCATTTGTTCATGAGATCATATACTTATCACAAGTTTGGTGATCTACTAAATGGCCATGTGACGATGCACTCGATGTCAAACGTGACCAACTCATGTTCATCGAGACGCAAATTGATCTTGCAAGAGCCAAGCGTGCCGAACTTTAGAGCGAGCTCGATTGCAGGCGAGGCGGGTCATCCAGCTGCTCGAGTACCCTGAATTTGCCACGAATTGCCTTATGGAAGTGATGGCCGTTGGAATGCTACCGTTGAGACATCAGACCCTGAGCCTCCACCGAATGTCATGGTCGGCCGATCTATGTGATCTTTGTATATCAGCTCTATCCTGTTAGTTGCGCGCAAGCTGGACGGACCGCTGGATAATTACCTGGGATACTGAGACGTTGGATGAGTTCATCAGTTGTCCAGTTGCAGCTTGTAATCAGGAAGGTTCCACCGCGCTTCAACATCTTCGCCACACAGCCGGGAAACACATCACAGAGCCTTTGACCGGTTGCAGTCCTGCCGGCAGACAGAGAGATTGCATCAAAGGTCCCTTTGTCCAGGATAAGATCGTATATTTCTTCCTCTTGGGTCGCAGGACCCAAGAGGAAGTCTGCTTGCTCGAATTCGATTGAAGACTGAAGTCCCCTTGATGCAGCTACTTGCCTTGCCAGCGCCACTGAATGTTGAGCATAGTCGATGCCTTTGAAATTCCAGGCACCAAAACCAGCTTCGTACAATGCGAACAATAGGTGACCATTACCAGTTCCGAGGTCGAGTACCGACAGTGGCTGCGCATTGCCAAAATTCTCTTCCAAGTATTCGATGATCCTGTCTTCAGCATCCTCTCCGAACCATATCTCGCCCTCGTCCCCGAATGATTTGAAATTAGCGACCTCCTTCTCATAAAAGTCTTCCCAGTATTCTGATGTGCCTAACTTGGCCGGTTGAAGGTCTTCATTCATCCTGAAGTTCCTGACAGGTATCGATGAATCTTTAGAAACCAGACGTTTCTCAATTGCGGTCTGAGGCTGGCTTTCAGGAGACCTCGTGCACTTCGCCGCAGCCTAGATGACGAAGAAAGATCTTGCTATTGAGTCCCTTGCAATGAGCACTAGGCAGAGAGGAGAAAGAGCGAGAAGACGGAGGGGAAGTCTTTAATGGCAACCAAGTATTCGGCGATGCTTCGTCTCTTAGCTACGAAGACTAGTTCAAGCCTTCTTGCGTGGTGGGAGTTCAGCCTGACCGCAGGCAAATATGTGCAGCTTCTGGGGACCGGAATGAAGGCTAAACACTGCAGGCTCGAAGGTTTAGGTTACGGGCGTTCCAACGCAATCGGTGTTCGGCAAATTCCCGCGGACGGGCGCGATGACGAAAGAGTTTCATGAAGACATGAACATACCTATCTAGAAACACCTCTGGAAGTAGTCTGAAGCCTCCGACGCCTCCCCTCTGTGGCTCCTCTATCTAGCAATACACGGGCACGCTATAAATCACAAATAGAAGTGCGTTTCGTTGCTTCTCAGTCCGCGCACATCGTGAGTTCAACTCAAGACCGACAAGACTCAGAAAGGTCGATTACTTTAACGACCCGTGTACCGTGGAGTCTAGACGCGATTCGGCTGGCCTGCTGAAGTGCTCAACAATGCGCGTCTTGACTATCAAAGGACAGAATTTCATTGATGAACAAGGTCGTAGTGTCCAGCTGAGAGGGATCAATCTCTCTGGCGATTCCAAATTACCAAAAAGCCCGGATCTTCCTTCCCACCAATTGGAGCATTTCTGGGACGCTGACAACATAAGCTTCGCCGGGCGGCCCTTTGAGCTAGCGGAAGCAGATGCGCATTTATCACGCATCAGGGGATGGGGTTACAATATTGTTCGCTTCGTTGTAACGTGGGAAGCAGTAGAGCACGAGCGACCGTATGTTTTTGCTCGTCAATGAACATGAGCTGACAGCAGTGGCAAGTACGACGAGGCTTACATCGATTATTTGATTCAGGTGCTGCGTAAATGTGGCCAGCATGGTCTATATGTCCTTATGGATCCTCACCAAGATGTTTGGTCTCGGTTCTCTGGCGGCTCGGGCGCGCCACTTTGGACGCTCATAGCAGCAGGCATGAATCCGCTCAACTTTGAAGTAACGGAGGCAGCACTTGTGCACAACACGTCGAAGGTCCCCGAGGCCTTCCCAAAGATGATCTGGGCGACCAACTATCAACGCTTGGCCACTGAGACCATGTTCACCTTATTCTTCGCAGGACGACATTTTTCACCAAATGCAATTCTGGATGACCAAAACATCCAAGATTATTTGCAAAACCACTTCATTAGTGCAATGCAGCATGTCGCGCGAAGCATTGTGGATGCGGGTGACCTAGCCGGCAACGTCGTCATCGGTTGGGAGTCCCTCAATGAACCCAACAGAGGTCTCGTCGGCCTGCCAGATCTTTCTTGCGTCGAGAAAGAGCAGCACAACCGCCGAGGCACATGTCCGACTCCAATGCAGAGTTTTGCTACCGGAGCAGGATTCGCCCAAACCATTGACGTCTGGACATTCGGGTCTATGGGTGCGAAAAAGAGTGGAACCACTGTGGTCGATCCGCAGGGCACTTCAGTTTGGCTGGATAAGAATTATGACGACAGCCGATATGGCTGGAAGCGGCACGCAAAGTGGCAACTCGGTCGTTGTATTTGGGCGCAGCATGGCGTCTGGTCGGAAACGGATGTCCGATTGCTCAAACCCGACTACTTTTCACGCGGGCCAGGCGGAGTCAAGTTGAACATGGCACAATTCTTGCAGCTGTTCTGGCTCGATCACTTTAGGGCGTACAAAAGCGCTATTCGCGAAGTGCACGAAACGGCCATCATCTTTTGTCAACCACCAGTTCTGGAGGTACCGCCGATATTTTCACAAAAGGATCAAGCAGATACGCAAATTGTATATGCGCCTCATTACTACGACGGCTTAACCTTGATGAACAAAAAATGGTAAGATGGCCTCAGTGTGGTTCGTGGTCCCTAATTTTCAGGAATACTTGGTATAATGTCGATGTTCTCGGTGTTTTGCGGGGCAAATATCTTTCGCCAGTCTTCGCGGTGAAATTCGGGCTCAGAGCTATTCGGAATTGTCTACGGGATCAACTCAAGGCTATCAGGCAGGAGGGCTTGGCAAATCTAGGAAACTATCCGTGCTTCTTTACAGAAATCGGAGTTCCTTATGATATGGACGGAGGTAGGGCGTATGAAGATGACGATTTCAGTTCTCAAATTGGTGCATTAGATGCCAACAGTTTTGCACTGGAGGGTGCCAACGCTCACTTCACCTTGTGGCAATACTCTCCGTTGGTGAGTTTTGGGTATGGTCTGAGCTGCTGCTAATTCACAGAACACGAATCGCTGGGGAGATCATTGGAATGGGGAAGACTTGAGTTTGTGGTCGAACAGCTATGTCCAGGATGCTGCATTGCGTCTGTCGTCTAGCTCAAGCGAAGGCTCTTTGAAGCGCAAGTATCTTAAATCGCTACCGGAGCCTTCATTCCCAGCCACAGAGCTACGGGATTCAGGTAGTCGTGCTTGGCCAGCCTTTTTACGACCTTCGCCCGTGACAACTGCAGGAAGCGTACAGTCCTTTGGCTTTGACCTTCAGAACAAGGTTTTCTCACTTGTCATTGAGGCCGATCAGGATGGAGGTGCCAGCGATATCTATGTGCCGCTTGCTCACTTTGATGAAGAGATGGTCGTGGAGCAGAGTAGCGGGAGTACCACCTTCGATGTTGCTCGACAGGTCTTGACGTGGACCCATGGACCGGGCAACCAGAGGCTGCACATCACTGCAGCCAACGGTCGTGGGCACTCCAGTGGACTTTTCTGCTCATGTGGTTGATTGGAAATCCGCATCCAGGAAGTGAATACCTTGTGATGTGACACAGCCCTCCGTTTCATATCTGACTTACAGTTTATGCATGTGCTATACGAATGAAGGTATGTGATGCAATGTAAATACCACAAACGACGACAAAGCAGCCGAGCAGCGCGTTCAGGTAAGCTGTTTCCACTTGAGTAGACCCGCTAGAACACCATCTGGCCTTACATACACACGTCAATCGCACGTGTGCAACTGGGGCCGACCAAACTGTAGCATGTCAAAAGGCGCAACTTGATATCCATCTGATGTTGCGCAATTGATCCCCGCGTGTCGACGTCAAATATAATTTGTGCGTCAAGGTCGAAAATACGCAATAGCTAGCGCTGGAATTCGCGCTTGATAGCACGATCGTCCAAGCAGAGCAGAGCAGTAAGGGCTTGCATTCGGCCTGCTGTCTACTGAATGTCCCCGAGCAGTGCGCATCGGTCTTTGCCAGCAGCATCATGGATCAATTCGTACCAACTGAGCGAGAGCTTCAGGACACATTACAGCTTTCCATTGACTTGCGACACGAGAAAAATATAGACTCGGCCTATCCAGATCTACGAGATCGGCACAGGAAGCAGCAGAGAGTTGTGCAGCGCAACACGCCCGGTCAAGGCAGCGCAGCCAGCCAAGTAGTCCATCGAGTTGCGAAAAGTGACGCGGCATCGGAAGACGATAAAGCTGGTGATGCAAGTGCAGCTCATTGGCGTGCTGTACGTAGTTCTCTTCAAGCGTCGCCCAATCTGGGACAGCCGCCGGGCATCAGCGCCCATCACGAGTCCAGAAGGGTATCCAATGTTGCGCTTTCTTCGCCCATTATCCCTAGAGGCCATCATTTTGTACCGAGTGGTGCGACACCACCACGGCCAATCTCTGGTACTGCTGTTGACAATGCTTTCGACCCCACAAGTGCTGCCGAATGGACACAAGAGCGCGTCCTTCAGTGGCTTGGAGACAACGGATTCGGCTCCGAGTGGCAAGAATCTATCATTCAGCACGGTATCGAGAAAGATCAGTTCTTATCGCTCACCAGCTACCTGAAGGTTCGCAAAGTGGTGCCGTCCAGTATGCATGGCGCAGAGGCAGGCGCAAGGCTTTGCAATGCTATCAGGAAAATGCTAGAGAGACACGAGCAGTCAGGTAGCGATGAGAAATCTGTGCAGGACAAGCAATCTCGCACTTTGAAAACGACTGCATCGTTCGATGAAGCGCAAATGCCCAACGACGGAAGCTATCTTTTGTCTGGAGAGCCTTCTCCAGTCAGCGATGTAGGCTTAGTCCGTCCAATTACCCTGGGTGGCAGCGAAGTGACGGGACCACTAGCTGCACTACATTCATTCGCGCAGAAACACCAGCGAAGTAGGTCAAGTGGGAAGGATAATCTGCGTGAGACGCCCTCGGAACAGTTCCTTGTGCCTCTTCAAACCGCTCCACAAGCCAAGGAGAGCAGACTTTCTGCAACCTCTGTAATAGCCCCGACGCTAAATACGAATTCGCCTGCAGAGGACTCTTTCTCAGGCAAAGCGACTTCTCCAGGTAGCCAGAAGCTACTAAACGCGCAACTGATACATGCTGACTCTCCTCCGCTTTCATCAGCAGTAGTCCCTCAGTTACCTTATTTTTTGCTACCGCGGCAAGCGGCCCCTTCAAACAAGCGCATCTTGCAAGTCACGCAAGACAATGAAAGATACATTGTGGTTGACGTCTCTCGTCTTCAGGACGCGCAGCAATACCGCGCACATATATGCGAGCGCCTTGGAGCCAACTTTAAGGACTGCGAACTTCATGTTACCGAGATTGGTGGTGCATTACACGGTAAGCCTCTTGTGCCAGGAGCCCGGCTGACCAAATAGATTCCGCTCTTGACGACGAGCAATTGCTGATTGCATGCTCAATGACAAACGAGAAAGGGTCTATCAAATTGTTCGTTCGCACACCGCTGCTTTCATCTCATCCTGGTACGAGGCTAGCCCAAACACCGAATGAGCTGCTGCTTGATGCTCAATTTGCAGAGGATCACCACAAGCGAAAATACAGGTCGGTGTCTAGCGACTACTTTGGCTTCATCCAGCCCAAAGGCACATCTCCACCACATGACAAAGATTCAGAAGATCTCGTGATTGGAAGTGACCTTGAGATTAAGCAACCAGTTGTTAAGGCCGCGACGGTGCAGCCATCGTCACCCGCGAAGACTGTTCAGGCTACTCTGGATCTTTCCGAGAAAGGGTTTAGAGTTCTACGTCCTAAGCAGGCAATTGATTTTGATGCCAGACGAACAAGCCCATACGAGCAACAGCGTTCGAAAAGCCAGCAGTCCCTTTTACAGCGCGAGGCATCTTTAGTCGCGCATCGCCCCGCTCCACGACCGCCGGCGTCCGCCTCACACAAGTGGCGAAAGTCACAGCACGCTCTCGCCACAGGTAGTGAAGCACATGGACCAGTTGGCCTCAAACAAGAAGTCCAAAAGATTTCTGATCGCTCGGAGTCTAGTACTACGGGGCAGTCTATGGACAGACCCAAAGTTGGCCTCTTTGATGACGCTCCAGATTTTGGTGATTCAAGTGGATCTGATGAGGATGAAGGGTGCTGGGCTGTCAAGCCAAAAGATCCGCTTCAACCTCGTGTCGATCATCCCGAGTCTGCCAAAAGCATTTCTGCAGAAGAAAGCTTCCGTCATCAGAGCATGCGCTTGCGCCCAGGTCTGAAGCCCGCACATCTGAACCAGCTCGCTTCTCCTGATAAGGAGCTTCGACGCTCGCCGTCGCCGGAATTTCATCGAGGTGATGACCAGCTTGGGCTAGACTCACCGTTACCTACACCGGGTTCCTCAACATCGGCGAAAGAATTGCCTAGCTCGGGAGTCGCGTCGTCCCCAAACAAGTCCACACGGTCTAGACCATCTACAGCACAAGCAAGTATTGATACACCACTCACTGCTCCTGGCAGTCGGGAGAGATCCGGCTCAAATGCTTGGACGATTCGTCCTCCAGCTGAACAAGTTTATGAGAACCTTCAAGTATTCTTCCCTAACCATGATCTTGACAAGCCAATCATTGCTGATGGCTTTGATGGTGCAAATGGCGGCAGCATTGCGAAGGCCACTCAGATGCCCGAAGAAGTTAAGAGGGATCCTACACGCATGAAGAGCATTCGTTTCGTTGCTGGTGAAGCGAATGAGGCGAGGAAACGATTCAAAAGCATTGCGAATGGTGTTCGCGCTGCCAATTTACTGCGGAAACGTTCCACGAAGGTGTGGGGTTCGAGAGCCATAGAGGTGACGCCCAGCTCTCTCAAGAAGCAGATTCCCATTATACCTGAGGCCACAGAAGTTTCTGTGAAACGTGCACCAACTTTCAAGTGGCTCAAGGGTGAGTTGATCGGAAAAGGCACTTATGGGCGAGTATATCTTGCGATGAACATCACCTCCGGGGAAATGTTGGCAGTCAAGCAGGTTGATGTACCTCACAGAGATGTCGAGCTGCATTCGAGTCAAAAGGCAATCATTGAGACGCTCAATGCAGAAATCGAGACAATGAAAGACCTTGATCATCTGAATATCGTTCAATATCTTGGGTACGAGCGTACAGAAGACAAGATCTCCATTTTCCTTGAATATGTGCCAGGTGGTTCAGTAGGCGGTTGTCTCAGACGACATGGAAAGTTTGAAGAGTCGGTGATCCGATCTTTGACTCGTCAAACGCTACTTGGCCTTCAGTATTTGCACATCCGCGGTATTCTGCATCGCGATCTAAAAGCAGACAATTTACTTCTCGATCCTGATGGCACTTGTAAAATATCAGACTTCGGGATATCAAAACGAAGTCAGGATGTTTACGGCAATGACGCCAATATGTCAATGCAAGGAACCATTTTCTGGATGGCTCCCGAGGTTGTGCGCACCAAGAAGCAGGGATATAGCGCAAAGATTGACATCTGGTCTTTGGGTTGCCTTGTGCTGGAGATGTTTGCTGGGCGCCGCCCGTGGTCCAACGAAGAGGCTATATCAGTACTGTATACGCTCGGGACTGGACGGCCTCCTCCGATCCCGAAAGATGTGATTGACAGTATATCGGCAAAGGCGAAAGACTTTTTGGCCAAGTGCTTCACCATTGAGCCGTCAGAGAGACCAACCGCAGAGGATTTGCTGGCCCATCCTTTCAGCCAGGAGCAACCTGCTTTCCGTTTCGCAAACAGCAAGATAGGCGAAATCATCAGCAAGGCAGCAGATAACACTAGATCGATCAAGCAGTAATTTCTACGATTCTATGCCGCAAGCTTTTTATGCATAGCGTATTGTAAGGTTCCAGTCCTCTCGACCAGATTCTTAGTCCTTTGAATGACATCGTGAAGGTGCTGTGGCCCTGATACGTCGCGGATGATCTCGATGAAGCCATCTTCTGTGTCGATATCTGCATTGAGATGTTCCAAACTTGAGTTGATTATGCTGACTAGGGTTTCCTCAGTGAGATGAGTGAGGCGGGTCAATGTTGTGATATCGGCAGTCTTGTGCAAACGGAAATACGCTTCGATGAAGGCGACAGTGAATGAGCTCGTCACTGAATCTGCAGAAGAACTCAAAAAATAGTCACTCGCAGCAATCTGCCCCAGTTGATTCAGAAGGTTACTTGCACCCTCAAAGTCGTACTTGGAATACAATGCAAGTGCGAATTTTGTAAATGGGTCAGAATAGACCTTCTCAGCCTCAAGGGCGCGGATCAAATCGCGCAGACGACGATTGTAGTTGCCAGCTTTAGGGCTGCCGGCAGCAATGACAGCAACCGTCAGGTATCTGAGCAAGTGAGGCGCAGAGGTCTGTAGCGCATTCATGTATGCAGGAGTAAAGAAAAGCTCCTGAAGCTCATCATGCTTCGGACTTTCTGCATTGTGCAGCGGAAATAGGGCCCAGTGCAAAAGCCACGTTCTGCTGCGCAACTGCGCTATCGGATCATCGTTCTCGCCATCAATGTACTCCCGCAATTTCGTCAATTCGGAAAGCGCATCTTCCCAATTTGCGGTCAAGATCTCTGAAGCGAGTTTACCCCATGTTGCAGAAGTCACGAGCTTCTGGTCCGTACTCAATACGCGAAAGTGGTACAAGTGATCCACAGCACCGACGTAATTGCCACGATTGTAGTCAAATTGGCCAAGCTTGTATAGCACGTTGATTTGTTCGATCGAGATATCGTGATTGTCGCGTAGAAAGGTCATGTTCTGAGCCTTGTCCTGGCGCAGTGCTGTGGCGACCTCTGGATTTTCCAAGACCTCCAAAACTTTCTTGCTTTCCGATTCCAACACGTTGAGCTGCTGTCCAATAGCTTCCTCTTTTTCGGCAAACTCTTGAGGGGCCTCATCCGTTTTGTGGATCTGCTTGTATAGCTCAGCACAGTGCCCGGGCATATTGGTATCCTTTAGCAAGTCATATTTCGCTTGCGTGATTTCAGCTTCGGTGTAAGTTCCGTTTTGCGCAAGAAAGTCCAAGACTGGGTAGATTAGATGCCTGTCCAAGTAAGCGAGCACTGGCAGGTCTTCCATGATCCTGTGGACGCAGTCTTGCCTGCTTTGTGTCGACTGCCTGTGTCGTGGTTTCGTGCTGTAGAGAAATTTGGATCCGCACGTGAAGTCGCACGCTACAGCACCACTTGAAAGCACATCTTCCGTCGCCTTGCACTCTTCTTCCTCACCCACGTTTGTCGAGCTTCTGGCTCGACTGCATACTGATTGTCCTGCATCATTGTTGTAAACGGAGGCGTGGTAGAGCAAGTCAAGAGACTACGATAAGCGCCGGACGTGCCTACGAACGCTGCCAGCGCCTGGGGCTCTTTGCTCAAGCAAGGCCTTCAAGGTCATACATCATTCCATAAATTGCTCTTACTCGTCTATAAATGAAGCTAAAATGCTGTATACTGTCTAGAACTGAGAGATCAGCATCTCCTTGCATTCTACGAACGCCAATTCTTGAGGATCTCCTTCAACCTTGGCGACCCGGTCAACTCGTAGCATTCTTGCACATATTCCTTTGTCAATGCGAACGGTTTGGCGGTCACATTGGGGATGTAATTGTTGATGAGCAAAGCAGGATTGATTTGGGTTTTCGGGATTTTCTTTGCAAGGAATGCCCGGAACGGTTTGACACCGTTGCGAAGGAAAGATGAGTGGAAAGGAACGTCGATGCCTTTAAGTGGGATAGTGGCATAACCACGCTCAAGTTCCAA
Source organism: Protomyces pachydermus (assembly GCA_003717275.1). Classification (NCBI taxonomy): domain Eukaryota; kingdom Fungi; phylum Ascomycota; class Taphrinomycetes; order Taphrinales; family Protomycetaceae; genus Protomyces; species Protomyces pachydermus. The sequence continues at coordinate 6,842 of QXDU01000110.1, read as the reverse complement.
ACGACCGCCAGATACCTTTGCCTTTTGCAGACTCTTGTCCTTGCAGAGATCGACAATCTCGGTCAACTTTGATCTCAAGTCCTCCATAGACATGGTGTTCATCAACTTGTCGAGCTCGATATTTTGAACTTTGAGGACATTGAACACGTTCGAAATTGTGTCCAACCCAAGCAGCGAGCCAGCTGCGATGTACTGCTGATTTTCCACATTGTAGTTGACAATCTCTACCAGCCATGATGTCTGCTCGGCAACATGCTCGACAACGTAGCGCAGAGCAGCTTCGTTGAAAGTCTTGCCTATCCGGCTAGGATTGACAGCCATCATTGCGTAATCCGAGCGCCCTTGCGAGTCACGGGGAACAGCGACCTGCATAGTCATTCCGCGGTAGAAGACGACGTCCACTAAGGCTTCTGTAGGAATGACGTTGGCAATGGCAGCCAGAGCACTGTACTCACCAAGCGAGTGACCACCGAATGAAGCGTTTTGCTGTACCAGGCCTTTGGCCCTCATATCCTCAAAAGCAGCCTTCTCCATTAACGTCAGCGCTGGTTGAGTGAACTGTGTTGCCGATAGCAAGCCAGTCGGAGAGATGAATGTGTAGAAGGTCGACTCATCGGTAATATCCTTGAAAATGGGCATGCTAACATTGTTGCCAGCCTCGTCGACCACTTCGTACACCATACTCGTGTAATTTTTCTTGATGCGCTGGCCTCGGGGCCCACCGAAGTGGACGGTCAGCTCCTTTGGATTGCTCTTAACAATATGGATGATGGAGAAGCCGTAATTTTCCAGAAAGTGACGGTCGGCTCGCTGCCAAACATCCCGGGCGACTGCACTCGTTTCGTACAAGTCCATGCCCATGCCTTGCTCTTGAGAACCTTGACCAGTAAAGACATAAGCAGTCAATGGCTGTTCGACTTCAGCCGTGCCGTCCAGTACCTTCCGCCCTGTGTCTTGATTGAACGTCTCAACTTTAATAATTTTCTTTCCGTTGACCATGCCGGTGTGCGACAGCTTGGTCTTGAGATTTGTGTTTGGCAAAACCATGTCCATGAAGGAGACATTATACGAGACGACGCGCGATGGAACGTTTTCTGCAGCAAACGTCTCAACAAACTTGCGAGTCGAAGCACTTGTGAACATCCCGTGAGTGATTCCTGTTGAACCAGGCAGCTCCACATACGCTGAGAATGTGGGAGACACGTGAATAGGATTGAAGTCGCTCGAGATCTCAGCGTAGGGTGAATTAGAAGGTGGTGTGACGGAGACTGAGCTGTACACAGCATCGGGAATTTGTATGACACTGTAGCCTCCATTTTCGAACAAGACTGGCTGCTCAATTGGCGAACCATTGCGGTTAAGGTACTCGGTTACAGGGTTTCCGTAAGAACGACCAGCCTCGTACTTGACGGCAGCGATCTGGATGACTTCTTTCGTCGGAAGCTCCATCCAGACGGTGCCAGAAGTTGTCACATGGCTGTACACTTCAGCGTCGCTGAACCGCACAAAGCTGCTGAGGCGGAAGGTGAGCGTAGAATGCAGCAATGGGTGGTCGAGATTGAAAGGCTGGAACCACTCTTTTGATAGCAAGACTTCGACATCCTTGGCCGAGGACAAATGGACTTGCACTGGCGTTTCTTGCGATTTCTTGAAGGTATTCTCGTAATCCGTGAATGTGCCACGATACAAGAACCTTGTCAAAACTTGCATAACAGGCTTCCCCTGCCTGGAGATTGTCCCTTCCACCTCGACAGTCTTGCCTGATGGACTGTTGGTCACAGCATTGATCTGAGCTGAGGTTCCGACCTTGTCGCCTTCCGCAAGAGGCTTTGCCCCAGGTAGCAGTCGGAAGCCATTGGAAAGGTGGACTAGTTTGAGAAGGTCTCCATCGATTGCCTGTGGGAAGATAGCCTTGATGACTGCCTTCCATCCAACGACGATGGCAAAGTCCATGGGGGCCTGTCGAAGCTGGTTGCCGCGCTTGACATAGCTTTCCGATTCATTTCCAATAACATGACAGAAGTCCTCGATAGCCTTACCATCGATAGTGACTTCGCCCCCCTCGAAGATCTGTGAGTCGACTGGAGCGTCGTCCAAATTATCTGGGAGCGCCTCAGCAAACCAGAGCCTCCAGTAAAAGTCTTTGATACGGTCGTTTCTGCCATGCATCACTTCGCGAATAGGTGCGAAACCAGTTTCGGGGTGGTACGTAAAGTGCAAAGGCAAGCCAAGAAGCTCGTCGCTGGCATTGCGATCTTCGTAGAATGTGACGACAATCTGCTTCTTGCCGTCATATGTTGCCGTGACAGCCTTGACATCTTGGCCGCGGCGCTTGTCGAAGACTGTGATGACGGACTTGTCAACGTTTTCATCGTCGTCGATGACAAACGTGGTGTTGTATCGAGGAGCAAAGAGACGCTTCAGAGGATTCTTCTGAAAGGCGGTACCTTGTACCACGATGTCTGACGTCAATAGTGCGCGTCGCCACGAGGTTTTTGGCCCAGCTAGTATCTGCAGCCAAGGCTCAACATCTGGTAGCTGTTCTCCGGACGAGGTGGGTGGAAACTTGAAAGACTTCTTGCCTTGACCTTGGCTGAACGGCAAATGAAGACCGTGATCGGTTGCGGCTGCACCACCGAAATATTCGACGACCGGAATTCGAGATTTGTCATTGCCGTAGTATTGTTTTGTCAAAGCATCAATATGTTGCTCGTGAATCGAATCGAGAATTTCTTTGATGGGCTGGTTGACCTTGGTACTGTGCTTGGCGGCCATGGGACCCTGCAAAATGGCAACGCGTCCTACGTCCTGACCAACAACGGCCTCGAGATCTTCAGATTGCCATAGCGAGTCCTTCTTGAACCATACCTCGAACTGCTCGTCCAGCACCGGGATGAACGGAACCGGCTTCTGGCCTCTGCGTTGACAGAGAATCAGTAGATGCTGAACATCCTGAATATTGAGGAGCTGCACTTCACATTCAGGATAGTGCGCTAAGATTTCTCTGGCCGCGTCGACGGGTTCATCCAATTGGGAGAAGTTTTGCAACAGGGATGGCTTGCCTTCTATGCGGGTAAAACGTTCCTCAATCCTGCGAATGAAGTCTCCAGTCAAGTTGCGATGAGACTTGTCGATCCAGCGCTTCTCGTGCTTCACATACATGAGCTCGATCATGCGCATGACAACGCCGTAGTAAGTCATATCCTCGAGATCACATGCTTTTCCGTCCGCAGTAACACCGAACCAGACTTTCTGAAAGTCTGCATTGAGCTTCTTGATGATATAGTCTTTCTTGGTCTTGAGAGCGGCAAGCTTCTTCTCCTTGGGGAGGTTGAAAATTGTGTCGTCCATCTCCTTCCACAGTAGAATACCGCGAGTGGCCAGCTTGTGAATAGGCTCACCCAGTTCTGATCGGACAGTAATCACGCCCCCTGCCGGGCCTTTATAGGTCTTCTCCCAATCCTTGTCATCAAGTCCCGGAGCATCGACAATGGCCTGCTTGGCACCAAGACTAGTCTTACATTCTAGTGCAGTCATCACTCGCGAGGCAAGCAGCACTCCGTCAAATGGCATTGGTGGAGCATTGAACTTGAGAGCCCAGTCGCCAGTCAGGTAGGGCAGTGTATCTTCGGCTCCACCAAAGCCAGAGCCTGCAACTAAGATGATGTTTCCGCATCTCCTGATGGCAGAGTACATCTGCAGCATCGGGGAATGAAAGTCTTCGAAAGAATGATGGCCACCCGCCCTGCCGCCTGTCCATTGTAAGATGACTGGGAAAATAGGATTTGCTTTCGCGATAGCAATGACCTGTTGGATTGCATCCGACGAGCCTGGTTTGAAGGAGATGTGCTTGACACCCAACGTCTGACAGAGCTCATTGGCGACTTCAATCGAAGGGATACCAGCAGCAATTGTTACGCCTTCGAGCCCATAGCCTTGCTCACGCAAGGTTTTCACCAAAGGTGCTTGCCATGCGTACGTGCGAGGATTGATGTAGATAATGTTGGGGGTGATACCACTGCCGGGTATGGTAGACTCTTGAATCTTGCGCACGGCCTCTGTCATGCCAGCAGGAGAATAGTAGCCACCACCAGCGAGCTCGATATGATAGCCAGCATTCATAGTTGCCGCCACGAAATCCCAAGCAACCGTACATGGAGTCATTCCCGCGACCATGATGGGTGGCTTCCCAATGAGACGGGAGAACGGCGTATCAACATAGACTTTACCTTGAGCAGTTTTGACAAGGCGCGGGGAGAACTTTTGCACCCAGTCAACGGCTATCTTGACAGACTCCTCCTCTCTATCAAACAGCTCGGTCTTGCTGCCCATTTCGCCACCCTGAACGGAGAACGCGCCAGCCAGAATAACGCGGACACCTGTGCCGTCTTTGTTACGATGCGTGAGGCCACCGAGTCCCGAGACTCCGCCAGGGCCGAAGTCAATAACGTGTGTTGCCTTTGAGAATTGAGTGGCTTTGACCCAGTCCACAGGCAGGAATTCAATCATGTCTACCAAGCGCTTAACAAGCTCCGAAGGAGATATGCCCTGCATGTTCTCGCCGGTGTCGGTGCCGAAGACGGGGATAGCGAGAGCCCCGTCAAAGATCAGGTTGGCGCAGTCAGCATAGAGAACTTCGGCAGCGGGTTTCAGATATTGGCTGTGAAATGGCGCGGTGATAGGTAGGAATCTGTTCACAAAGCGCAACTTACGCTGTGAAAAAGGGATACGTCCTTGGTTCTCGCTAGGATCTGCCTTCAACTTGCGAAGTCCCAAATTCAGACCGTACAATGACTGAGGCGGTCCAGTGACGACGAAATTCTTGGGACCATTGACGAGCGCAATGGCAATCTTGCGATTGCTAGGCAGATGCTCGTTTGTCATGTCAATCTGCTTTTGGACAAGTGTTTGACTCAAATCGCGAACACTGAGCATTGGAGTAGGTGTGCCTTCGCCTGAGCTCAATGAGTCCTGCAGTGCGCTTGGCGGGAGCGTTGTACGAGGGTACGATTGTTGAGAGCGTGCACCAATCCAGAATAGTATCTCAACTGCCTTTCTTGCGTTGTTGAAATAGGACTCCCAGGTGTCCGATGCGGAAATACAGACTGCAGTGACAATGCCTTGGGAATGCCCAGTCGTACCAGAAATCAAATCGCGCAGAGCCCCGGGTTCCTTGCCCAAAATCCTTGCGGTGATTGCGTAGTGAGCAAGTTGTGTCACTCCGATGAGGGGAAAACTGACAGGTGCAGAAACCATGTAATCCAAATCTGGCGTTTTTGCTGCGTCATGCAACCAGTTGAGAATGTCAAGACCTTTGCCGTAGTTCGCTTGGGCCTCCTTCTTTACAACCAGCTGGAGCAGAAGCTCAGCCATCATTTCGAGGAAGTCGTTGATGAGGCCATCGTACACGTCCGCCAGCTCCCTGAGCTCATCAAAGTACTCTTCAATGTTGCCCTGTCCGCCAAAAACTGCAAACACGTTGGTGCGACCGTCTTGGGCAGCACGGAATAGAGCAGATTCATGACCTTTGATCGCCCGTCCAGTGGCAAGCCGTGCTGCGTAGTACGCGCGGATCACTACCAATTTGTTGCTGGGCTCTCCAGGGAGTTGAGCGGCAACCGCATGTACTTCATTACCCTTAAGGAAGGAGCGCTCGAACTCTGTCACGACCGATACAAGGAGATCCTCGTATGTAGTTGGATCATCGCTTGTCAGATTGGCTAATTTGCCCAAGAAACGGCCAACGAGCTCAGTTTCGCTGCCAGGAACCTCTTCAGAGAGCTCGTTGTCTGCTGATGGCGCTGGTAGGGACAGAAGGAGTTGGTCGCGAGCTTGAGATGCAAGTAGATATTGGGAAGAGGGAATCAGGATGGCGTGCTCAATCGGACCATAGCGTATTGCGAGCGGTCGTGGGTGGCTTGCCTGGTATGTTAGATTTTGAACGGAATTGGAGGGCGATACGAACGCTGGAAGGTGTGTGATATCCGGTTGTGGCCATTGTAAAAATGAGCCCAAGGGGAAAGGGATCTTGTACAGAACGACGAGCCTTGAACTACAGTCAGTTAGCCTGCCAGTCCCAACGAAGCGGTTGCGAGCCTTACCTGGCGGTATCGACCAATGACCAGCGCGTGGATCTACTCTTGATGGTTCGAAAATGCAGGCAGCGTGGCAGACAAGTGCTTGACAGCTGGCGTATGTGAGGCCGCGATTGGACTACAGTCTCAGATCAAGTCGCAGACTCGCAGGCTTCTTTCTTCTGGTGCAGGCCTGACAGCAGGTCTGCTCTGTGTCGTTCACTCGTTTGGTGGTGAATCCCACCCGCGATTTTGTATGATGCGCGCGACTTTCGGCTGGGAGGTGTTGAGAGAGGACACGCCCAAGATTCAAGAATACCCGCACTTCAAACGGTCAAAGGCACAGACGAGGCTTCAGCTATGGCAGCACGGCCAGGCTTCACACGTCCGAAGCTAGATAGACTGTGCATATCTAAAAGTTGCACTCCTCCTGCGTGCTCGCTCTGGTCGGGCTTCTACAAACATCATGAACATGATGCGACCTTCGAGAGGGCGCGATTGAGGGTTCACGCTCATCTGAATGCACACCTCCATGCATATGCAGCTGAATAGATGCCTCATAGGAATAGCCTCCGCCATGACGGCACGCGTGCTGGCATAAGCTAGTGCTATTTACCGCTGGATCACTTGAAAGGACGCGTGCAAGCAAGCAAGCAAGCAAGCAAGCAAGCAAGCAAGCAAGCAAGCAAGCAAGCAAGCAAGCAAGCAAGCAAGCAAGCAAGCAAGCAAGCAAGCAAGCAAGCAAGCAAGCAAGCAAGCAAGCAAGCA